>VDFB02252616.1:27074295-27199783 GCA_007258455.2 Sequoia sempervirens | reverse complement strand
AAACCCCGCTTCTCTAATCACAATTAGTTAAACAAGTTGTATGAGGTTACAATTTCAATTGTTAGCATCCTAGGAATGGATAATATGGGATTAAAGTAAATAAAAATTGCCTAAAGATACTCAAATTTCCTTGTAGTTCTTTTGCAGGGAATGAAGGACATACATTCCCCGGCTCTCTATAATGCACTCTCCTTTCTCTAAATTTTCATTTCAAAAATAAATTCCATTTCAAACAAACTCAAAACCATTTTCAAAACAGTTGCCAGAATAAACAAAAGATTTCTTATTAATTTTTCCTTATCTCTATAAAGAGATTTATTTAAATAAAGCAAATATCCATTTATTTTATTCCTTATTAATTCACTATAACACAATAAATAGGTAATCTATTTTAAGAGAGAGACCATTTCCTTTCACAAATAATTCACTAAAAGAAATTACACACACATATATTTTAAGTCAACTTTATTCTAATTGAAGGATCATTCAAATTTTAATAAACAAATCATTGCATTTTCCACTACCAAATCATAATAAGGTACTTCTATTAAGAGCTATAAATCAATTTATCAACATAAGATAATCATTTAAATAGTAATATTGAATTATAAATTCATCGTTGTAAAATAGGAGTCATGACATAAAGGAAAAGACTAAATGCATATCACCAGCAAGTTCTTTTTGTAGAAGAGAATAACAATTATAATGGAGTGTGTGCATTTGAAGCAGTTGAAGATGATATATCCTTACAGAGACCTTCATATGAAGAAATCACAAGGTTTGTAGTATCCTTGTCCACACAAACCAGATTTTCGATTACAAGACATAATAACCCAACCAAAATAACACTAGAAAAAATAAACCGGTCACAATAACCCAAGGACAAAATAACCTAGGGTCATAATAAACCAAGCAAAAATAACCCGTGGTCAGAATAACCCATGGAAAAAATATCCCCGTAAGAATATAGAGAAAGGGAAACAAAAATTATAAATTACATGGGTTATTTTGTCCATGGGTTATTTTGACCACGGGTTATTCTATCCATGGGTTATTATGACCTTGGGTTATTTTGTCCTTGGGTTATTATGAAGGGGCTATTATGTCTAGGGTTATTGTAGCTAGGTTATTATGTCCCAATACCAAATTTTCCTATTATCTGAGAAACAAAATAGTGAGTGGTGACCAAGGTAAGGCTACTAGACTCTTCATCAAAGAGTAGAATGTTAAAGGCAAAGAACCAAAATCTGATAGTAAAGTGGATGGACCTAAAGCCGAGGGCAAGGGAGACAAAATATGGGAAAAGAAAGATGATAAACCAAAAACTAATGGAGAAGTAAAGTCTCCTATTGTGAAGGTGAAAGCGCAAAAGAAAAATTTTGTGCCTGAAAAAAAGGATGCTAAGCCTAAGATTGAAACAAAAGGTGAGCAAAAAAAATAGAGCAATACGTAGCAAGGTATGATTCCAATTTATCTACCTAAGTATACCCTTGTTGATATGTTTCAATTGCTTTAGCCAAGTAAAAGTTTAAGTTTCTTTGCTTGAAATGATGAGAATTAATGAGCATAAACAAAAGGCATTAGCCCATATTAATGGCACTACTATAGCCTATAATGAATCTATGGTGTCTACTCCACCCAAAGTGAGTGGAAAAAAAAGAAAGAAAAGGAGATTGAGGGAGTAATCACTGAAATCCCTTAGATTTATCTAGGAAATTTAGTAACTACCTATCCTAGAAATATATATTCATATTTTGTAACTCTGAGAGTAGATGGAAAATTTTCAAAGAATTGTATGATTGACTCAGGAGTACCTAATAACATTATACCAACTAAGATTATAGAAGCAATCGGATTAAAGATTGATAGTACCCAGGGAAAATGCTATGCTATGGATTCTAGATAAGTCCCTGTGATTGGTGTAATAAATGAAGTCTCATATAGATTAGTTGCACTTTCAGAGAAGGAATTTAGAATGAGTGTGGTGGTGGTAGACATCCCACCAAACTATGGAATGTTACTATCTTGAAAATGGAGTGCTTCCATGGGGATAATATGCAATGTGATGTCTTTTTCCACCTTCCCAATTGATGGAAAAAATGTCAAATTGGTTAGAGAACCAAAAGTACCACACATGATTGAACATGCTTCAGAAGATGATACAATTCATTTTGTGGGTACTTGCCTTAGTGATTTTAAGGTAAAAGAGTTATGAAGAGAAAGTGACAGGCGGCCTACACCTATAGATAATGTGGTTACAAGATTATCTGATAATGATGGCCTTTGGAAAAATGTATTTTGATGGTGCAAGTTCCAAAGAAGGATTAGATGTATGTATATTTTTAGTTTCATCTAGTGGCAATACATTTAAATTTTCCTTCACTTTGTCTTTTTTTTTCACAAGCCATGTGGTAGAGTATGAGGCCTTCTATTGGGATTGAGGATAGCAAAGAAACATGGGATAAAGAAACTGATGGTGATAGGTGATTCTAAGTTGGTAATGTCCCAGGTTAGGTCCATATATATGCATCTAAAAATAAGAGATTAAAGCAATATAGGAATGTCGTATGGGATTCTATTGATAAATTTGATGTATTCGAAATTGATTGGATGGAGATAGTTAAAAATATAGTGGCATATTTGTTAGTAAACATTGCACTTAGGCTTGATGACATAATTTTTTTGACATCTCCAAGGTACAAACAAGGCCATCAATCCCTGAAAATATGCACAATTGGAAATTCTTCAATGATGATGAAGATATGTTGAGGTTTTTGAAATGTGTTGATGAGTATCAAAGTTAGGAGGTTGAATTTGGAGCTTTTGTTGAAAATATATATGGAAAGGACATAGTCTTTGGAAATGAATTTATTCAGTTGAAGACAAATAAGATTCCCAAAGGCCTTATGGCCTTAGAGAGATTTTTTGATAAGCAAGACAAAAGCAATGCTAAGACAACTACCACCCACCTAGAGGATTTGGAAGAAGTAAACATGGGGATTGAAAATGCCCCTAGAAAGGTTTATGTGGGCAAAAAAATGAATCCCAAGATCAAGGAAATATTGATTGCTTTGCTGAGAAAGTATAGAGATGTATTTGCATCATCATATGATGATTTGAAAGCATATAGGGAGGAATTGTTTCAAAATAAGATTCATATAAAGGAAGATGCAAATCCTTTCAGGTAGAAGCAAAGACCCATTAATCCAACCTTGGTTTAAAAAATACAAGAAGAATTACTGAAGCTAAGGGATGCTAGTTATCAAGCCTATTAGGCACTCATCTTGGGTATCTAACTTAGTGCCAGTTAGGAAGACGAATGGTGATATAATATGATGTGTTGACTTCAAAAATTTGAGTATATCATCATTAAAATACAACTATCCAATGCCTAATATGGAAGCCATGTTGCAAAAGGTGACTGACTGTGAGTTATTTTCCATGATGGATGGTTTTTCTAGCTATAACCAAGTTAAAGTGGAGTCTGAACAGTACAAGAATACATTTACCATTATATGGGGCACCTATGTGTATTTCAAAATGCCATTTGGTCTGACCAACGTAGGTGCTACTAAGTTTCAAAGGGCTATAGATGTATCCTTTTCTGATTTCATTGATCTATTTTTGGATATCTACTAGGATGGCCTAACTACTTACTCCAAGAAGGAAGAAAACCAATATATGCACTTGGAGAAGCTTTTCAACAGGGACCTTGAGTATGGTATTTCACTTAACCCAAAGAAATGTGCATTTGGGGTTACTAAAGGAAAATTTTTGGGACACATTATAACCAAAGGAGTGAGAATTGACCTTAAGAGGGTTGTTTCCATTGAAAAATTCCCTAGCCTAAGAATGTGGAGGGTATTCAGTCCTTCTTTGGTCAGATTAACTTCTTGAGAAGATTTGTTACAAATTTTGTAGAGATCACCCGCCCTATATACAAAATGTTGAAGAAGGGTGAAAAGGTGAAGTGGACTAAAGAGCCTAGTAAGGATTTTCAAGAAATTAAGAAAGCATTTAAGGAAGCCCCAGTCTTGAGTACTCCTTGTTTATCCAAACCACTACATGTTTTCTCATTTACATCATTTCACACTACTGTTGTAGTTCTACTACAAAAAAATCAAGAGGGTTTTGAACAACCCATTGCATTCTTTAGAAAATATCTTCAAGCTATATCTAATCAAAATATGATTTGAATGAGAAACAAGTGTATGCACTTGTTAAAGCTATAAATAATTTCAAGACCTATCTTGTAGGAGCAATATTCATTGCTTATAATCCAAGTGCAACAGTAAAAGACATCTTTACTAAGCAAGAGGTCGCAGGTAGAAGATGTAGATGGATAAACAAAATACAAGAGTTTAAATTTTACATCCAAATCACCAAATTGGTGAGAGATCGGGGATTAGCTAAGCTAATGGTTGAGGCAATTGTAGATGCCAATGAAATAAATCTTGAGGATGACTTTGACAGATCATACATTTGTGATATGGAGAGTTGTGATTGGTACAAGAATGTCATTTACCACTATTAGAGGATGCAATGCCTTGAAGGATTAATTGATAAGGACAAGGGGAATCTAAGGTTGCATGCCATCAAGTATCTGATTATAAAGGGTGAACTATGGTGGAGAAATTTGGATGGTGTTATGTTAAAATGTGTTGATAAAGCCAAGGCTTCTGAATTGTTGAATGAGATGCATAGTGGAGTGTGTGGTGGAGATTATATGGATAAAACCACTACTAATAAGGTCTTAAGAGCTATATTTTGGTGGCCTTCAATTTTTAAATATACTCAGAAACTAGTGAGAACATATTATGCATGGAAAAGTTTTTTTGGTAAGCTGAAATTCTTAGGTAATCTACCACTCAAACCAGTTGTAGTTCAAGCACCATTTCAATAGTGGACCATTGGTTTCATTGGAGAGATATATGATAAATATAGTGGAGTCCATTCATGGATTCTTGTGACTATAGACTACTTTACAAAGTGGTTGGAAGCCATTCCAACAAAAAGAGAAACAAGCAAAGTAGTCATAGACTTCTTGATTGATAACATACTAACCAAGTTTGGAGTGCTTGGGAAAATTGTCTCAGATAATACTATGTATTTTACATTTGAAGAATTTACTAATTTTTTCTCAAAACATGGAATTCAGACATCTTATTCCCCACCATATCACCGAAAAGGTAATGGTTAGGAAAAGTATAGAAATAAAAATATGATGAAGATCATCAAGAGGATTATTGAGAAAAATAAAAGATCCTGGGAATCCAAGTTAAAGTTGGCTCTATGGGAAGATAGGGTAACAATAAAGAGAGCCAATGGTTATGCTCCATTTGATCTAGTTTATAGTATTGTAGCTAGGCTACCTCAAAATAACCTCATGAATAATTCTAAGTTTATCCAAGAATATGATGAAGATACATGTGATGATATGCAACATAGGATTGATGTGTTGATGGAAGTGGATGAAATAAGAAGAGATGCTTAGAAAAGGAACATAAAATTGTAGATGCAAGTCAAGAAATTTTATGAAAAGAAAGTATCTTCAAGAAAATTCCAAGTAGGAGACATGGTGTTGATGTAGAATGCAAGATCTAAGGATAAGCAAAAACATGGAAATTTTGATGCACTATGGCTCGGTCCTTATCTAATCAGCAACACTCATGGTGAAGATTCATATTTTCTACAAGATCTAATAGGTGAAATTCTTGAATTGCCAATACATGGATAGTTCCTGAAACCATATTTCTATTGAAATATTCTCTCTTCCATGTACATCGTAGGTTTTATATATCTTTGTATATAGGTGTGTTTGCTTTGGTTGGGGTTGGTCTAACTACCTTTTCTGGGTAGTTTCCTAGTTTTAGTTCTCTATGATTGGTTTTCTTCAACCCGATATTCTATGATGTCGCTCTGTTTTAGAAGAATAGACATTCCCAAGAGGAGCCACTAGTGGTACCCCTAAAAATATTTGTGTTCCACTAATAAATTTAGAAAAAAATGGTTGTTTTCATGATTGAAAAATTTTCGTGGGCTTAGGGTTTCATTCACTGTCATTGTTTAGGGTTTTTTGTCTCTTAAACCCTCTAAAAATACTAAGTGTAAATTCCCTTTGCAAATTTTCTAATTTGTTGTTGACCTCCTATCATCGGTTCTCAATTACTTAAGTCATGACTTATGCATTTTTTCTCATCCATTTACTGACCCCTCAATCCTAGTCCCCCGGTTGTTACCATTCAGACCATTTTAATCATCACTTTATTTACTATGTAGGTTTATAGTCCATTTAATATTTGGTAGTATCCTAAATCTGGAGTTTAATTTTTGGTCATTGACCTAATGTTTGGACTTAAAACTTATGTCCCATTTCATTCATATGCGTAGTTAGGCCCCATTTAAGTGCTAATGATTTTTCACATGTAGATATCATTTATTAATGTAGGTCGTCAGATCTTGAAGACTTCATCCTGATCGCTCCCCATTCCCTTGTATGGTTTCATTTTATATTATAATATTTAGAAGGGCTAGTGGGAGAGAGCCGCATGTTGCATCTATCAATGAGACCTATCGTCATCAAAGGAAGTGGTCATTAGGCTCTACTAAAATCAACGATGGTGATGAGATGATGTAGTCCAACCTTGTTCATTCCCCACCAACCTGTGGGGGACACACCTTCATCTCTTGTCCCTTAATGGGAAAGCAAGGAGATGCCACACAAAGAAATTAGAGCAGTCAAAGGAACATTATAGGGGTAGGAAATATTAAGGAAATACTTCGACATATGGGTTAACTGCTAAATTTGGCACTAGTAAAGGGACTTTTAAAGCACATGTTTTTAAAAGTAAACATGATCTTTTAATATTGGTCATCTGTCATATCTAAAGGTTATGCACATGGGCAAGAAATCTTAAGGAAAAATGTGCATATATTGATGGATTTTGATTAATCTGAACCCTTCCTTGCCTCCTTTTTGTTGAAAGTTGGATGAGGGTTAAGACAAATAGGGAAGCTAGGAAGCTGACACATGGATTTCTTCAATGCTTAAGAAAATGGTGGAGCTCACATGTGACTTGAAGGCTTTCCACATGACATATTTCTGATTGCTTGACGATGATAGAGGTTTATAGTTAGCTTTTTTAAAACTTCTTTGATCAAATTTGAGTCATTCATCAAGCCATCTCACTATACAATCAATGACCAGTATTCAAAGTTGAGTTTGATGGCAAATGAGTTGTTCTAGTTTGCACGACAAAACCATAATAGAATATAAGACACAAAGCTACCAAATTGGAGAGTTTTAAAGCCATGAAAACTTTCTTAAAAGCATAATTGCAAATTGTTAAAAGAATTCTACATATTCAAGGAGTCTATGTTGCAACTTTTAGGCTTGTATGACGATAAATTTAGGGTTTTCACGCATTTACAAAACTAGTAAGTAAATATCAATGTTTTTCCTCTCAATTGTTTAAAACTTGCTTAATTGTGTTATCTCTATCATTCTATCATTAAGGTTTTCTTATTTATGCATTTATTTTAAGGTTTAATATTCACTTCGAGCAATCGACTTGTCTAGTCCTGCAATTGTTTGTGTCAAACCCTCACCCAAATCGTAAACTTTTATCTTGTTGAAAAGAAACCCTAGTGTGTGAAAACCCTAACACCATGGCACCCAAAGATAAATATTTTGAATCAAAAAAGAAACACTCTAGTTCTAAGCCCCCAATTAGGCCCCTAGTTCAAGACTTAACCGACCAGTTGAAATCCTCAACTTCTGAGAAACTTAATGGTCAATTATTGTTTTGAGGAAATAAAATTGTAGAATGGCTTATAGACAAACAATGTAATATAAAGAATGACACATTTCCTTACACTAGATGGTCAATGCTTAGCTGCTATTTTGGGAACAAAAAATGTGGCATTCCTATGGGAAACCTCTAGAATTTGGATTTGGGGATGTTGATAGTCTCAAATGTCTAAATGGACATTGACCTATTGAAAGTAGTGGTTGAAAAATATGATCCAGTCACAAGGACTATGAGGAAATTTGATGGAATAGAAATGGTGAAAGTCATAAGGGATGAAATTATTGAAGTCTTCAAGCTCACTGAACGAAGTGAGGATATGGTGTCAATTGATGAAAAGGAACTAAGGGCAGTATATTAGACGGTAAGACATATCTTCAAGATTTCAGTGTTGTGAAACTATCTAGAATTTGTTGATGGCCAAAGGATAATTTTGGGCCCTTCAAATGAGGATCCCTTTCCCATCAACTATTTTATCTCTTACTTCCAGATAAATTTCTATTCTTTGTGTCAAATTAATTTTTATTATCTAGTTATAGGCATTTCCATGGCATAGATGCACATAGAATAACACATCCAACATCCTACATGTTATACACTATATGATTATGGAGGGTACCTAGCAGAAAGGATTCATGAGGGCCTAGTAAAGTTGAAGAAAGGTGAATTTGGGTCAGTTTCTATTGGTACTCATTATTCATGCACATGCTTTTGTATAAAGGAGCGCCATATTTTTGTCAGGGAATGACACTAGAAAAGAAGGAAGGTAACTTGGATCTTCTTGTCTAATGTTGGACTACAATCCTTCATAAAGATGATAAGAAATTTGATTATGTGATGTTTGAGAACATTTTTTCCTCCAAGTTGAGGAGAGTATTGGTTGTGAACATGCCAAGGATTCCTCTAGCCTTGCATAATTTGTTGAGGCCCAAGGACAGAAGGCTAGAGTTATGTATTGATCATAATTAGGGGGCAATCATCTGTTATCCTACTTATATAGTTTCAAGATTTTATGGCACAGTTGTCTCACCCCACATGTTGCCAAAGGATGTACCAAAAAGAATTGGTTTTCTAGAGGTTATGTGGAAACTTGGAAATGTGGAAAATAATCACTTGAAGGATCAAGGAAATGGAACTTTCTTCCCTTCATATATTTGTTTTTCTGATTTTGGCATGATCAAAGGAGGTTGGGATAAGATCAATGATATACTCAAGCCTCTAGGAATGAAAAGAGAAAGAGCAAGGAACCATGATCCCGAGGGATTCATGGCATGGTTGAAAGTGAGGATTAGAAGCTTAAAGTTTATTTACAATTTCCTTTTCCTTGAGGATGTGATAAGGGATATCTTTGATTTTCAGAAGCAGGATGATAGGAAAATGAATTGGATTGGTAACAATAAATTACAAAATGAAACAAGAGAAAAGGATCCACAATTTTGTACTCTATAGGAAATTCCAAATGAGATGCAAAGAATTGAATATATGTTTCAAAATTTTGAAATAGTAGTTGGGAACCTAAAAGGAGAGAGACTGATTCAAGAAAAGGGGAATGTTGTAGTAGTGGAAGAACAAGGTGAGTAGGAAACCCATGTGGTGGAGGTGAGGCCAGCCAATCAACCCCCTAAGGACAAGAAAGTAATTATTTTCAAAAGGAAGAAAGATAAGTTGAAGGAGAAAAAACAAGTAGAGAAAACCTCTTCCCAGCAAGAGGAACAAAGAATCCCCTCACCAGTGCAAAAAATTCCACCACCATCTCCTCTTAGATCAAAATCTCCTATAATTATTGATATTGATTCTCCACCTAGACAAGCATCACCTCCTAGGTAGCCACCTCCAAAAAGACAAAAGGTTGAATCCAGTCTCCCAGTGGATTATAAAGAGGATTAAAATGATGGAATCCTAGTTATTGAGGAAGAAATGCAATAAGGAATGCCTTCTCCACCTAGGGATATAGTGCCATAGCAACTTAGTCTAAGATTGAGAAAGGATGATGTTAAGGAGGAGGCATGTACAAAATTCATGGTTGATGATTCTTTTGTAAAGTCTAAGGCCTTCATGGAATTTGCTTGGAGGGCCAAGAAAGATGATTTTGTCAATAACATTGCAAAGGAGAGGAGCTTGCATCTTCAATTACCCGATGCATTCAACCAGGCCAAAGTAATAAAAGAAATACAAGAAAGTTTTCAAGAAATGGTTACTCAAGTGGGCAGAGAATTGGTAAGGAAAAGTGGTATTCTTTTATTTCTCGAATGGGATTTATCTTTTGTAATTGCTTTTGAATTGATCAAGAGGTATGACAGACCTCTATATAATTTTGAGGAGGAGGCAACCATTGCAATGCAAGGAACTACATTCAGTGAGCAGTGGGATACATTGGCCATCTAGGCCCTAGTCCTCAACATCAAGAAGTTAGGCATTGCAGAACCTATTGCAGATTATAAGGAGGCTTAATAATAAAGAGAGTGTCTAACACTTCAGCTATTGAGGCTGCCACAATGTTAGTCAATGTTGTTCAGTTCACAAAAGAAACAATGGAGTCAATAGCAACTAAGAAAGAGTAATTTAAAAAAACTTATAACGATTTATTGATTGATTATGGCAAAGGGAAACAACTAACAATGCAGTTGCAAACTGAATTGGCCTTATTGAAAGAGAAAATGCAGAACTTGTAACCTAGTGAGCCAATGTAAATAAAAAATGCTTCCCCTTCTACATTACAAGAGCCAAAAACTATTGCCCCTATACCTCTTTCAAGTTCTTCATGGTAAATTGTGCCCTAGAATATGGGAAATGTGCCCATCTTAGTGGAGGGACCAAGTACCTCAAGCAAAATAAATCAGTAGAGAGGAATTACTTCAAATTTTGAAATAATATGAAGAAAATATAGTCAACATGATAAGGAGATTCTTGATAGTAACTTGAAAATTGTAATTGCATTTTTGGAACATTTGAACAAAGGAGTTGATAAAGGACTGATTAGCATTCATCCTAATTACTCCTCCATGGTGGATGCAATCAACAATTTTGACATTGACAAATAGGTAGCCATCTCACTCATGGAAAAATGGATTCCTAGACTTCAAGACTTGATGTTAATGGTTGTAGGATCTAAACATGATGTGGATAAGCATGATAAGATCCAAACTACCTTTAAAACTATGAATGGAATTCAAGAATTCTAGGGAAAGATTGAGCCTTTAGAGGCTAAAATAAGGGAGTTGGTGAAGATATTTCATGAAATAAATTATGGCCTCTTTCCTAATATATTAAAGAATGGTGGTAATATCAAATCTCCACAGGAATGGAAGAGGGAAGTAATTGAGGTAATCTCCAATCTGATGTAGGGGAATCCTTTGATGCACCATTGTTGTACTTTTTTGTCGAGCTACTAAACTTTGAGTTTTGATTTTTTTGGGGTCAATAAGGTATGGTAAGGCCATTTGGATTGATTTAAGTCCATTTCATGATGTTTGGTGTCATGTTGTAAAAAGTTTCAAATTTTGCACAATGTTGTTAAAATGTGTCAAAAACCTACAAATGTTGTCAATAGTGTTAATAAAGGAGTTGGTGGTTGGATTTTTAGTTGGGAATGGTTTTAACATGATAAATATGCAATGTAACCTTGAGCACAAGGGTTGGAGAAGGTTGGGGTAAGAACGACATTGAAAGAAACTCATTTTGGCATGTTCTTTCCTTGCATTTTATGTTGAAATAGTCAATAATCTTCATGGTACAATCGTGTATGGTATAGTACAAACATGAAATCAATTAGAAACATTAAATATGTGTTTTATGATCATAATTATTTTTGTTTGAATTAATTTAATTATTTTTTGAGTGAGATATGGAAATTTCATTTAGGATAGGTCCTAAAGCTTATTTTTATAGAAAATTTGCAGCCTGAGAAACATGTTGTGGGTATGTCCAGGAACATGATGAGCCAAAAAGTGGCAATATGATGGGTATGTAGCTGATGACCTAGTTTTTACCCAAAATTGATGAAACGAAAAGGGTTTTTAAAGGAGATTTTCAGCTTTCCACCAATATAAATTATGCTTTACTTTAAATTTAATAAGTAATTATTATTCATTTTCTATTTGAATTACAACTAAAGTCTTGATTGATAGGCTGATTGAAAAAATCTATAGATTTCAAACAATATCATTTTTTTTTAATCCAAAACAAGTGTCACATTATATGCTTCACATACTATAGGATTAAAAAAAGAAAAATCTAATTTCATGAAGTTTTGACCAAGTTAAGGTGGTCATACATACAAGTTTTTTATATTTTTTAAAAGTTGTAAGAAAAAATTCATAATTAATTATTTACTTGTAAAAATTTTACAAAAAAAAAAAAAAATGCATCACATCAGGACATGATTCCTCTACTTATATCTAAAATATTATAAAATAATATTATCATTTTATTGTGGTTAGGGTGGTTAGACAGACACCTACTTATTTTTCCCCTGAAATTTAAGTACTACTGCATTAAAATTTCAAATTTTCACCAAATATATATATTTTTCTTTAAACAAACCTAGTAGTTTAGAAACTACATTCAATTTTCTATAAATTCTATTGTTACATATTTTTGAAATAATATAGATAACTTATTCAAATTTTTATGTTAATTTTCCTAACTCTAATTTTTTTGAATTTTTTGCCACTTAAGGGCCTATTTTTTCCATGATGATCCTACACATGCCCATGCATGGCCTAGTAAAATATAGTACAGCCTTTATGGTGAAATAGGAAGTTAAAGGAGGGTCTTATCTTTTTTATGCTTTTTATTTGATCAAATTTCATTGTATTTTAAAAAAGATATAGCCATTTGTGTGTGAATAGTTATAAACCTTGGCTAGGGCTTACAGTGAGCTAGAAATTGCATATCTTTGTTTCCCACCATCAAAAAGCTATGAAAATTGGTGAAGAGGTATTTTTTAAGGATACCAAAATACCCTTTTTGGATCAAGCCTTTAAAATTTTGCATGTGTGAGTTATTAATGATAGTATGCTTGCATTTGTGTATAAATTGTCATGAAATCACTGTTACAATAGGGTTTGATGAAACTAGTGCATTGGCTAGTCATGGATTTATGATAAATAATTTTAATGCATTGTAAAGATTTTTCACAACATAGGTAATCGTATGAAAATTTTCCTTTCATTGTTTTAAGTCATTTCCTAGGATGCTCCTAGTGGCAACAATGCCTAATTTTGCATAAACCATTTCTTTGACCACTTGCTTGGGCCATGAATGATTGGAAGCCCTTAAAAGGTATTGGAATAGGTTTGTACAAGTCAATAACATCATGTTACATGTTGTCACATTATTTTTTCCCTTGGTGGTGTGCCATTAGGCTTATAATCAGGTCACCAAAGATGAACAAATTAGCACTTTTAACTTAGTTGCATTGAAGCCCTGTTGGATATGTGTCAAAGAGTGTTTGTGAGTGATTATTTCTTTGCATCACAATCAAGAAGCTAATATTTGTAAAGAAAATGATATGATCATGTTAAAGTGGATATTCTTTCTCAGGAAGGAGTTTGATAAGGATGCAAATCAGGTTGTCACTAAATATGCTCCTTATAGGAAAAAGGATAACAATATCATCACATTTGACTGGCCCACAAAGGAAGAGTTTCACGCATGGAAGGACAAGTACCTTGATGTCCTAGAGGATTGTTCTGTAGCTATGGAGTGGTGAATTTTTTTTTGGTTCTAATTCTATAAACATGGTGAATAATGGATGAGAGAAACATAATTCATGGCCTAGAACTAGTACGGATTAGGCCTTTGATAAAGTATGGACAAAACATTGTTTTTTCCCCAATTTGAATTTTATGACAAGGTTGCAGGCGTGGAGGGTATTTTTGTGTCTTCTATCTTTTGCACTTTATGTTTTCCTTTCATTTATTCTTGGAGTACATGGGAAAATTTTTTAGAGCACATGGTATATATTCCTACATCAACTTAAAGGTACCTTTTGGAAGGAAGGACCAGATCTTCATCAATGAATGTAAATGGTTTTCATCTTATGTAACATTTCCCTCCATCTAAAATGTAGATATAACTATAAATGGAATGTATTGTAATGGTCCAATAGAAATAGGACATGTGTACTTTCTATCCTTAAGCTTGTTTGCTTCTTTATTTCTATAAGAAGGAATTCAAGGCGAGTAGTATAGGTTTGTTTCTTGTTAATTGAGCACAGAGAATTTTGTAAAAAGAATACGAAGAGCAATTTAGATTTTTGTCATAGGTTTTGATCCTATTAATATGAATATGTAATTATCGATGACAATACTAGAAATTGAAGAGAAAATGGTGCAAATTGAAGACCATTTCTCTTGTGTACTAGTTTCATGGATTATGAATAAAATGATAAAGGGTTATCTTATTTGTCTTCATTGGTTTCTAGTGCATACATATTTTTGTTCTTTCTTTAATTCAAAGTATTAATGAAAATGCTTGGGTGAAGCTATAGGTTCATTTAGATTTAGTACTAGGATCTTCATAAGAAGTTATGGTAAAGAATACAATGAATGTGATGTTGTAATGCAGTATTATAAAAGCTTAATGATGTTATGCATTATTATGTTGTCAAATTGTATATGTGTTGAGATTGAATCCCTTCCTAGATTAAGGAATTTATCTAAGTGAGTGTTCATGATACATCTTATTGATCATTCAACAACAAATCAAGGACATTCTACTTGGCATAAACCTTTTGATCTAAAAAATTGATATAAAATGTTTGAATCACATCCAAAGGGAAGGTAACCAAGTTGCCGATAGCTTGGCCAACTTGGGGTCCAATTGGAGTTTATGGAAGTGTTAGAAGAGGCTTGAGGTGTTACCTACTTCTATACAAGGATTAATCCTTATGGAACAAAGGAAAAGAATATTCAATGATTGTCAACAATCTATGTATTAAAGGGTTTAAGTGCCTCCATTTGATAGGTCTTTTGGTGTTTTGGATCAAGTTGAGTGAGGTGGAAATTTTAAAGAGGGATGCCACATGGATTTTTTACTCCCTTACTACATATGGTGGGGCCTTCGGCTTCTGCAGGTTGTCTTCTAAATTATACTACACGTCCTATCATATGTCATGGGATGCATGTAATGATTTATTAATTTCCAGTCTTTTTAATAATTCCAATTTAGGCTATCTTATGATTTGCATAAAATATTTTGAGTTGTACTTAAAAATTTCAAATCTCCCCTAGGTTAGCTAGCATGGGGAATTGTGTAACTTTAAAATGGCCCTTGACATAATGGATACTAATTGTTCAATTTTAATTAACAATTGGCTTAACCTATGGCTATTTTGTGATAATCATTGCCCCACAAAGCTAACTCCATAAAAAAATGACCACTAAAGTGTGTAAAAGACAAGTTTCTTTCATTACTCCTTACTATATTGGTTGGAAGAGGAATGGCAATTTTAAAAAGGCTAATTTTACTAGTGGGTAGTCTCTTTTGTGGCTAACTTTATTTCTCTGGGTCTGCTACTATGTGGCGTGGGTCACGATGGGTGGAGATAGAGTAAGAACTAAGTTTGGTAATTGTGAGGAGTTTTAGAGGGACCCCATTACATGGCATATTTGTAATGAGGGTCATCTAGTGACAATTTTGGAGAATCTTGTGGGCCACAATGAGTGTTTGTTAGCCCATTTTGTTGGTTCATGGAAGGATAGGAGGGTCACCATGGGTGGCATCTCATTTGAGGTGAATGGAGAGGTTATTGGAAAGGCGATGGGCCTTTCTTGTGATGGAAAGAAATATAAAGACCACACCAAAATGCAAGAATAGGAGAATCTTAATGACTTCTTCAAAGGTGATGAGAAGTCAATTTGGAAGCTGTCTGGTTTCAACCATGAGGTGCTACCAAAACCCTAGGACAAGGTGTGTCTTGCTTTAATGAAATATGTTACTTTAGAAGGCTAGTTCAAGATGTTTTATTTTTACCATCTATTGTTGTTAAACCACTTTAGGCAAAAGATGACCCTTAGCTTTCCAATTTTCCTATTAACCTCTTTGGAAAATTTACTTAAAGAAACCCTCGAGGTTGTCACTCTCAACCTGAATGATATGCCCCCTTTACCTCTACACCAAGGCCTTATCCTTAGGCTCTACCAATTTCATTTTTCCATGTTCCCACCCAAACCCATCTCTGTTGTGCATGCTAAGGAATTGGAACCCTTTAATGTGGCCCCTATTAATCCTTCCCTTGCCCCCTTTGAGGGTTCTAAGAGGAAAACCCACACTCCTAAAATTGAGCCCATTTCTAAACTCAAGCCCATTTCTGAACTTAAGCCTAAATACCCCTCTAACAAGAAGAGAAGAATGGTTGGTATATCCCATTTGAATGTGACAACTAAGTTATATGAGCTAAAAAATAAACCCGTCAAGAAGGACAACATACCCACTACCAAGAAGGGGAAAAAAATTTCGTAGAGCCCAATGATATTATCGCCCTCTAATAGTGAAGGTAGGAGCATTGAGGAAAAGAACTCCAAGGGTGATACCACGGTGGCTACAAGTGTTGAATTTGGGATGCAACAAACTAGTGTGAAGAGGTCCCACCATCTAGCATAGAACAAAAAAGGAACCCTGGTTGATGAGATTTCTAGTGACTCAGAGCAAACCGGTGGTAGGACTGAAGGAAAAAATACACTATTGAAGATGTGAACGAAGGGTTTTTGGAAGGAAATATCAATTTTATAGACATAAAAAAGGGGGCTTAAGGAGGATTTCACTCACTCCTTTGACTCCAAAGCTTGTGGGGAAGAGGATATCCTAAGTGGGAAGGGCAAGAACGTGGTCCTCGATGTGCTACAAGACCGGGTTGCTAAACTAAAGTAGAAATTATTTGGCCTTTCCAAGTTTGATGTCATCAAGGAGGAAGCAAATAAAAATTTTGAAGGAGAAAGACCCAACTATATTGGGGACGATGTGTTGAATCTCCTAGTCCAGAAATGGGAAAATATAGACAATTAGTGTTTGGGTCTATTTGGTACTGGTATTTTGTTGTTAATGTGTTTTGTTTGTGTCCTATTGTCATTGTTTTTGGTTATATACTTTTTGATAATGTTTTGATCTATTTCCTTTTTGGCCCTCTAGGATCCTCATGTAAAGGGTACAACACCCTGTAAAAGTTGCTTATATAATAAAAAACAAATCAATTTTATAAAAAAACTTTCAAATGGACTACAACTATTGTTATTTTATGTTAAGTTTCTCCATTCTCATGCTCTAAATGTTGATTGTTGTCAAGGAGTAGCCAACTTCTTAATACATTCCATTTATTGATCTATTATAGGAGAATTTGTCTATTATTTGCAATGTACTCGGTCATTTGGTGTAGAGGTTTTTATGTACATTATGGGATCACCCTCCTAGGCCTTGTAGAGCCCAAAGTATAGGAGGAAAGAATTTTTTCTTTCACTTGTTCATTGGCCAATTCCTTCAAGTTGTTGAGAATTGGAAATGGAAAAGTCCATAGACTTCCTTGAAGATCAGCTTGGTTCTTGAAAAGCAACCAACATGATGAAGGTATCTTTCTTGGATATTTTAAAAGAAGCAATGCTTACTGATGCTACAAAAAAGGCTAAAGAATATTGTTGAGAGTGCAAGTGTTAAAGTAGATGAAGACTTAATGAAGAACTTAGTGGTGATAGATGGATATGAATTAGATGAGTTCTCTTGTAGAGAAAATGATAGAGTTTAAGGTAAGGAAAAATAAGTTTAGATTGAAGAGGAAGAAGCTTTGAAAAGATCCCTAAGACTCCTAAGCATGTGTAGAAGAATATTTTTTATCATATCATTGGTGACAAAAGAAAAGGTTTGTTGACAAGAAGAGAAGATACCATGATAGAAGAATGTGTAAATATATGTTTACTTTCTAAATTTAAACCTAAAATAGTTGTATTTTAGGAAAATATATACCCTTACATTTTCACACTTGTTTGGGCCCGACTTGCTTTTTTTATCCTTATTTATGCCTTAATTTGTCCTATTTTACATCCAAAAGAATAATAAATTATATCTTTTTATGGCTAATCCCAAAAAACCTCGAAGGGTAAATGATAATTTAATGATTATGGTTGTATGTCCTTATTTTTGGACTGGGACTAAAGTGCCAGCTAGGGCATCTTTTTCCTCCAAAGGTCTTGGGACCCTATTTTCAAATGTGACTTAGAGGGCCCCCTTTTTGGAGTTTGTGACTTGAGTTTCAAGCTTTGGGACTAAAACACCACCTAGGGCATCTTAGTCCCCCTCAATTTATTTTTGGGGTTTAATTTCAAATCTTGGTGGGATTTAGCCTCCTTTAATTAATAATTTCATATGTCAACTTATTGTGGTGTAATTCTGGGATATTACGCATGGATAAGTATAAATACAAGGTTATTTCATTCATTTTTTATCCTAAGCATTCATGATAGCATCTTAGCAACTTGAGTATTCATGCATTATAGCAATTTCTGATCGAGAGAGTATTCAAGAGAAATTAATCAAGCATTTGGAGTAATTATCTCAAAGATATTCTTGCATCATGTGTGGTTTTGAGATAAAATTTGTGATGTGGGTTTTTGATTCAAGCAAGCAATTGAAGTCAAGATCTACATTCAAGCTAGCCACTTCACACAAGTTTGCAAATTTGATAACAATGGTTTGGTGAGTTACAACATAGGACTTTTTCCATCCATCATTTCCCTTCATTATTTTATTTCATCCCAAGGTTTAATTACCATCAAGGGGTTTGACCAAGGAAAACCCCCACTTACTAACAATCAACAAGTTTTTATTCCTTTGTGTGTTTGTGTTTGTAGATTTAGGTTGAATATCATTTGTAGTGCAAAGTTGCAAATTTGCATTGCAAAGTTGCAAATTTGCATTGCAAAGTTGCAAATTTGCATTGCAAAGTTGCCATCTTCACAGAAAGTCACCTACATACTACATCTAGAAGTTTCATGACGTGAGATCTAAGAAGAAGTTATAGACATTGAGCCTCAAGATCATCTTTTGAAATTTCCAAAATTCAGATTGAGACTAAGACAATAGTAAGGGCATCCTAGTCCTACTGGAGGTATTTTTTAGAGATTCCTTCAGATCTAGTTTCAACATCTAAAGATTATGCATTTTCCCCAAAAAATAGTAGCGGGACTAAGACAACAGTAAGGGCATCTTAGTCCTCCTTAGCATATTTTGGAGGAATTTTTGAATTTCCAAAATCCTTATCACATTTGTAGACTTCCCAAGTACATACATCCTAACTTGTTACTTAAATTTTTCATTTACACTCATTATTTGGCTTGCATTACTAGGTTTTGTGAGTTGAATGTTAAGTTGTCATTTCCAACCTTTTGTGTTGTGGTGAACCCTTTAAAAGCCTAAGTAATGTTCTTGGGTCTCTCTTGTTGAGAATTGACTCACCTTTGTGTTGATAGTCAATCTAATTTGTGATCCTAGGTTTCCTTGAATGAACCATCCCCCTATAGAGAAAAATACAGAATTAGGGAACCCTTTCTTGTATTATGAGTCCATTTCCCAAACTCCACTCAGAATAAAATTCCCTTACTAGAATCTTAGTACCTTTGTTGGTTTTGTGCCTTAGAATCCTATCTGGGTTTCTTTCTTTTTGTTCCAGTTTCTAGAACCTCAAAATTACATCAGTAGGATCAAAACACCCTTGTTGGAATCTTAGTCCCTGTGGATTCTAAAGTTGTAGTTTTTAGGGTTTAAATCTTCTTTTTTGTGCTTCCTAAGCCTACTAGTAACATATATTATAAGTCTAGAAAGTTTTAGGAAAGTCTATTTTATAAATCTAGGTCAAAAACATCAATTTAGGGCTCTCATTTTTCAAATCATTTCAATTACAAACATCATTAGATCTGGAAAATGCTCACATTTTTTAAACTTTGCATAATATGGATAAAAGTACTTTTCACTTTTGCATATACAATGTTTAAATTCATAAAAATTTGCATAAGTTTGATAAAAATGCTTTTCATTTTTGGATATACATTGTTTGTGTTCTTAAAGTTTTGCATATATTGGATAAAAGTGTTTTGCATCTTTGGATATACATTATTTACATTATTAAAGCATTGCATGAGATGGTTAAAAGTTCTCTTCATTTTTTGTCAAACAATTTTATTACCTTACCTTTCAAGGCACGCTAAGAAAAATCTCATATCCCCTCCCTATGAGAGTGTTTTAGTGAAAGAGAATACATCCTTGGACAATCCTAATGATCATATTCATTCTTATCCTAATGTCTCTCCTATTTGGGAAGAATATATTTTGGTGTTACAAGAACCAACCAATGAGAGTTTTGAAAGTCCTAGTTGTTTCTCTCCTTCTACCTCTCTTAGTTGACAAGACATTGATGACCCTCTTTATGATCCTCCCCTACCTATCCTATTTTAGAAGACATTAGGGAACAAAGGACTGAAATCATAAATTATCATAAAAATCATACTTGCCCTTCTAGTATCTCTCCTAGTTGGGAAGAGGCTAATTTGATAGATGAAAGTCATGAGAATCTTAGTTGTCCCTCTTCACCTAAGGAAATGATTATTGAGTGAGAAAATTCAACCATTCATCATTCCCCTCTTTGTGATGAAGAACAAATCCTTGAATGTCAATAACATTTGGTTTGTAGTTCTCCTAAACACTCTCCTCCTAGGGAGGATATCATGGTACAAGAAAATGAGAAAATTAAGACACGTCTTTCAAATAATTTTGATGAGGCTTTCTTTGATGAAGATGATGAAGATACTTTAGACTCCCCTTCACTAAGACATCATGCAAATTCTTTTGACATTATGCACATTATATATCCCTTTAAGTACTCTCCTGAACCTAAACTTATCATTTATTCACCCTCGCAAAAACCACAAACTGAAAATAAACTTGTCCTCATCCTTGAACCACCTAAGAACAATGTTTCAAAGCAACCAAGTCATAATATAATTTCTCATACATATAACACTAGGAACAATATGCAACCAAGAAAAACACCTTCAACATCCCACCCAACCCTATCTTACTAGGTCCTCCTCGCAAAAAAGAGTATGATCTTTTCAAACAACTAAAGATTACTCCTGCTAAGATATCATTATGGGACCTTATTCAAGCCTCCCCTCACTACCATAACATGATTCAAAATTCCTTACAACAAGTTCCTATGCCTTCTAATGTGAAACCAAATGGCATAGAAACAATGATTCAAGGAATAAATGCTAACATTATTTTCCACCAAAGTGATCTCCCTCCTTTGCAAGTGGAAAAACAACATGATTATTTCCTGATAATAGTTCACCACAAGGGAAGAGGCATAAATAGAAATATTTCCAAGAATGTCTCAACCCTTAATGTGCGTAGTTTAACCCTTTTGGATAGGCTTGGCGTGGATAGATCAAAAATCCAACATGAATCTTTATCTAGTAAAGGATTTGACAATGTAGGAAAACAACCACTCATTGTGATCACTTTTCCTATCACACCTAGGAAGGCCACATTAGAAACACCAATCCATCTTATGCCTTATGAAATTTCATATAATCTACTTTTAGGAAGACTATGGATTCACAAAATGAATGGTTTTCCTTCTACTTTGCACCGTACCATGAAATGTGTTTACAACAACAAAGTGCACATACTCAAAGCTGACCCTGAACCAAATATTTATTTTAAAATTGAGAAAAACAAAGAGAATCCTTTGAAAATATTAACACCAACTACACAAGTGGAACTTGTGCAACAAAAAGAAAACAAAAAACACATTGACGAAGTCATGAAGCTATTAGAAAATGATTGGGGTTCCTTGGATTTTGAGCCAACTTTCATAGGAGAATACAAGATCATAAACAAAGACTATGAAAAGGGAAAGGAAAAAGTAGTAATTTCAACACAAAATTTGGAAGACCCTTCGAAAGAATCCACCTCAACCACTTCAAAAGAAGAAGAAAATTATACAACAAACTTTGATGAACTTAATTATGAGCAAACACTGAATCCAAAAGAGATGCAGAATCTTTATGGAAAAGGTTATGCAATGATGAAACAACTTGGTTTTAGTGGAAAAGGATGTGGTGCTAGAGAACAAGGTATTTGTGTTCCTATAGAGCCTCGCACACAAGAAATAACTCATGGTCTTGGTTATTGTCCTTTGAAAGACATAAACAAGCCTTTGCTCAAAATCAAAACTATTACAAAAGATTCTTTAAGCTGAATTTAACAATAGTGCATCTTGAATTGATAGAAACTAGTGGTCTTGATTGTTATCCTTTGAAAGAAATGGAGAAGACCCCACTTAACAATAATGTCATCATGCAAAACACTTACAATTTGAATTCAACATATTTTACACCTTCCTTTAAAGAAGAGAACAAAATATTGTAATCTAAAGAGTCTTATGTAGGTATGGCACCTTGTGCTAAACAAGAGATATCTTTGTCACAAAATAAAGCAATATCTACCATTGATCAAGAGGGTATCTTGTTGAGACTTCTCCAAGATCGTTTGATATCCCTCCCTCAAAGAACATGAAAGAAATTTTACTACAAGAATTCATTTTTTGCATATCATCGAGTTCATGGTCATGCTACTAATGAATGTGAGGATTTAAGTGATAAAATTCAACATATTAAGGAGTGTGGTTCTCTCCCTTGTGTTGAAGCACCTAATTCTGATAATTGATACTAATTTTTCATGAGCATGGTTCTCATCAATAATCTTTGCTCACCCTTTCCCTACACTAAGTGGGGGCAAGGGGTTAGGTAGCCTTCTCCTCTATGTCACTTATCATTGTCTCTTCTAGCTACTTGACTGCCTTCCATGTAAATGTATGAGAAAGCTTGGGATGTGGATGACATTCCTTAAGTTAACTCACATGTGATGTACCAAGTTATAAATTTTGGGGGAAACCCCTTCCCTTCTCATGATGTAGCTTATTGGAAACATATGACTTGGCATAGGGATTTCTGAGTAAGCTCTCATGTCTTCTTCTACTTTAAAGCAATTTCTCACAACAATGGTGTTAGCAACTACTTTAAAGTTGGGGCATACATCGACACTCATGTTTCATTGTGTGATTTTATTTCTTCCTATGATGTGTTCCTTTCTTGGTCGTGTCATTAGGTTTGATTTTCTCCAAGAGTGTGATTTTTCTTTGACTTGTCCTCTCTTGGAAACATTAAGTACAATGTTCCCTAAGATGATACCTTGCATTTTTCCTCTCTTGGAGATGTTAAGCACAATGTTCCCTAAGATGAGACCCTGCATGAACTAAGAAAAATCCCTTCGGGCATCCCTCTTTCTTGTTGTGTGCATTTTTGTACCTTATTAAAGTCATGGAGGTATGGCTTTGATATGGCTCTTTGAGGCTCACCTAGTGGGCAACTAGATTTACGAGCCCTTGTGAGCATGCATTTTTTTTTTATCATAGTCATGGGGTATTACTTTGATATGGATCTCTTGGGGCTCACCTAGTGGACAACTAGCTTCACTAGCCCTTGTGAGCATGCATTTTGTTTGCATAGTGGACAACACGTTGCACTTGTAAACCTTTTTGGACAAACAACCTAGACCCAGTCCATAGTGCATTGGATGGCTAGTTGAAGCTTGATCCGTAGCACTTTTCTTTTTCCTTTTTCCCTTTTCATATCTTTGATGGTGTATGCTTGCGATCTAGTTATGGATTCAAGTATCATCCACAAGTATGTTCCTTTGTGCCTATGTTGGTTTGTCATAGGATCTTGATACTAGGGGCTTGGCTGCCCACTTGGTTATTTTCATCCCATCTTACTAGCATCCATACATTTGAACCCCTCTTGATTGTGTTTTTGGCTACTTAGTGTGAGTTTCAAGCAAGTTCATCCTCCCACTAAAGTGG
The DNA here is from genome assembly GCA_007258455.2 of Sequoia sempervirens. Taxonomy (NCBI): domain Eukaryota; kingdom Viridiplantae; phylum Streptophyta; class Pinopsida; order Cupressales; family Cupressaceae; genus Sequoia; species Sequoia sempervirens. The sequence goes on along the minus strand of VDFB02252616.1, from coordinate 27,176,065 downwards.
GGGCTAAATGTAATCTAGGAAAATGCATAGCCTTGTATTTTCACACTTGTTTGGGCCTGCCTTGCTTTGTTTATCCTTATTTATGTCTTAATCAGTCCTATTTTACATCCACGAGCCTAATAAATTATATCTTTTTATGGATAATCTAGCCAAACCTCAAAGGGTAAATGATAATTTAATGATTTTGGGTGTATTTCCTTGATTTTTTGACTAGGACTAAAACACCACCTAGGGTGTCTTTGTCCTCCAAAGGTCTTGGGACCTTGTTGTCAAATATGCCTTGGGCCCCTTTTTTGGAGTCTATGCATCGAGTTTCAAGCCTTGAGACTAAAACACCACCTAGGGCATCTTAGTCCCCCTCAAGTTATTTTTGGGATTTAATTTCAAATTTTGGCAGGATTTAGCCTCCTTTAATTAATAATTTCATATGTCAGCTTTTTCTAGTGTAATTTTGGGAAATTAAGCATGAATAAGTATAAATACAAGGTTCTTTCACTCATTTTTCATCCTAAGCATTCATGATATAATATTAGCAACTTGAGTATTCATGCAATATAGAAATTTGTGATCAAGAGATAATTCAAGAGCAATTCATCAAACATTTGGAGCCATAATCTCAAAGATATTCTTGCATCATGTGTGTTTTTGAGATAAAAATTTTAATGTATGATTTTGATTCAAGGAATCAATTCAAGTCAAGATCTACATTCAAGCTAGCCACTTCACAGAAGCTTTCAAATTTGATAGCAAGGGTTTGGTGAGTTACAACATAGCACTTTGTTCATTCATCATTTCCCTTCATTATTTCATCTCATTGCAAGGTTTAATTAGCAACAAGGGGTTTGACCAAGGAAAACCCCCATTTAATAACAATCAACAAGTTTTTATTCCCTTGTGTGTTTTTGGTTTCATATTTAGGTTGAAAATCATTTGAAGTGAAAAGTTGAAAAGTTGCAAAGTTGCATTGCAATGTTGTCATCTTCATAGAAAGTCACCTATAGACCACATCTGAGAAGAAGTTGCAGAAATTGAACCTTAGGATCATCTTTTGAAATTTCCAAAATTCAAATCGAGACTAAGATAATAGTAAGGGTGTCATACTCCTCCTAGAGGTATTTTTTAGAGATTCCTTCAGATCTGGTTCTAATATCTAAAGATTCTGCATTTTCCCCAAAAAATGGTAGCAAGACTAAGAAAACAATAAGGGAATCTTAGTCCTCCTCAGCATATTTTGGAAGAATTTTTGCATTTCGAGAATCCTTATCACATTTCTAGGCTTCCTAGGTACATACATCATAACTTTTTGTTACTTAATTTTGTCATTTACACTCAATATTTGGCTTGTATTACTAGGTTTTGTGAGTTGAATGCTAAATTGTCTTTTCCAACATTTTTCTTGGTGGTGAACCCTTCGAAATCCTAAGGAATCTTCTTGGGTATCCCTTGTTGAGAATTGAATCAACTTTGTGTTGGTAGTTAATCCAATTTGGGATCCAAGGTTTCCCTGAATGAACCATCCCCGTATAGAGAAAAAACTAGGATTAGGGACCCCTTTCTTATATTTCGAGTCCCTTTCCCAAATCACCATTTTCCTATGGTTCAATAGTGTTTTAGGCATACAAGGATGAGTATTGAATGAAGGCTATGGAAGAATAACTAATGTAGATTAAGAAGGATAAGACTTGGCAACTTTTCCCAATACCATCAAACAAGAATGTTATTAAAACTAAGTGGGTATTCTGAATCAAATTGAATGAGAATGGAGAAGTGTTAAGAAATAAGGCAAGGCTTGTGTGTAAGGGCTACTCACAAGTAGAAGGAATGTTTTTTGAGGAGACATTTTCTTCAATGGAAAGAATGGAAGCTATCATGATGTTTTTGGCTTTTGTACCCTTAAGTATTTTAAGGTTTATCAAATAGATGTGAAGTCTGCTTTCTTAAATGGTGAGTTAAAAGAAGTATACATTGAACAACCGAAAGGATTTTAGTTATCAGAAAAACCAGATATGGTTTGTATATTGAATAAAGAATTATATTGACTAAAGCAAGCTACCAAATATTGGTATGCAAGGTTGGAAAAGTACTTGATACAACAAGGATTCAATAAAGTTACCGTAGATAGTAATCTTTATTTCAAAGTTTTAAAAAAAAAAAATCTTGATTGTAGTTGTGTATATTGATGATATCATTTTTAGAGGAAATGAAGCTATGTTTAAGATATTTGTAGAAGAGATGCAGAAAGAGTTTGAGATGTCTATGTTTGGGGAGATGAATTTCTTTCTTAGACTATAAATCAATTAGATAGAAAAAGGTATATTCATTTGACAATCAAAGTATGTCAAGGAAATGCTAAATAAGTTTGTAATGGAGGATTCTAAACTGGTTTGTACCCCTATGGTTACTATTTCCAAGCTGATTAAGAATGATGAATATCCTAAAGCTAATTAGATAAAGTATAGGTCAATGATTGGAGGACTACTATATCTAACTACTACTAGGATAGGTTCACGCATGTAGTTTGTCTTGTGGCTAGATTTTAAGAAGATCCTAGAGAATCACATATTGCAATAATGGAGAGGATAATCATACTTGAAAGGCACTCTAGAACATGGTTTGTGGTATCCAAAGGATACTAATTTCTCTTTGAGTTCCTATTTAGATGTAGATTGGGTAGGATGTGTTGATGCAAGGAAAAGTACAAGTGGTGATGCATTCTTTCTTGGATGCAGATTGGTGTCTTGGCTAAGAAAGAAGAGAGACTCGGTGTCTTTATCTACTGCAAAGGTAGAATACATTGCAACAAAATCTTGCTATACACAGATGTTGTGGATGAGGGAAACTTTGAAGGTTATCATAGTTTTATATGATGAACCAATTTCTATCTTTTGTGATAATACAAGTGCTATTAATATTTCAAAGAATCTAGTAATGCACTGAGGATGAAACATATCTCAATTTGATATCACTTTTCAGAGAGAAGGTTGCAAAGAATGAGGTGAAGCTAGAGTATGTGCCTAGAAAGGATCACGTTGTTGACATACTCACTAAGGATCTTCCTAAGGATACTTTTGAATATCTCTAGGAGAAGTTAGGGGTTATTACCCCTCCTTTGAACTAGATACATAAGGATATTTATCAGTCCAAAGGATTTCAAGATTCATTCTTTTTTTTAGACTGGTGTTGGAGGCTACCTCTCAGGAGGAGTAGGTAGTGTTGAATTTTGTTTATATGTGGTTGACATTGATGTCAACACTATTGACATTAATGTCATTAGAGGCTATATATGTCAAGGATATTGAGAAATTTGTAAAAAAGTAAGTTGCAGGTTGTTAGTGGTGCAATGAAGCTTAGTATGATGGCTAGCTCAATATGTTGATGAGCAAAGTTTGTAGATTTTTTTTTTTTTTTGAGTATATCTAGTTTATCCACATTAAGTTTTAGAGATCTGCATGAATATTTGATCAAGTTATGCGTATCTATGTTTTGATAGTTTTTATGTTGCTTCATTTGGTGTTCCTGAAAGAATATTTGATTTTGAAGTGTTATGGATGCTTCTATGGTGATTCAAGATGCTTTTGGATGTTTCTAGATCATGCTCTATCTTTGTTGTACATCTGCATTGATCGATGTGCTTGTGATTGGAGATTTTTTCTTGTATGTTCATGTTTTTCATGGTCTTGGCCAATAGGATGATTGTAGTGTGTTGTGGATCTCTGAGGAATAATTATTGAAGATGTTTCATGTTTGAGGATGTTTTTTTGGGTCTTCACTATGTTTTGGCTGACGTTGGTTGATTTGCATTGATAATTATTTATGTTTTGGGCTGACAATTTGTATTCATTTTATATTTTATTGAATCCAACATGTAGATGATGTTATTCTTGATTATAGATATATATGGGTGATTGTTTTATCATTTGAAGGAATGATGTGAAGAAAAGTGTATGAGTCCTATGTGCAAATAATTTCCTAATCATTCAAAGGCAGAAGTTAAGTGTGAAGAAGAGTGAGCGTAGTTTATGTGCTTAACCATAACTATAAGCAGGCATGAGTAGATGTTATTTTCTTAGTTCAAAATATTGTGGATGTAATCTGAATCTTTTTGTAAGATAGTGAGTCTTCCTTTGGGAAATAAGTTGTGTTCTATTTAAGTAGTGAGCTCTAGGAAGTGTTCGTGAATGCATGTGCATTCCCCATTTATTCCTTTATACTTTTAATAGGGTATAATCTTGTGGACTAACCTCCACCGTGTTTTTTCCCCTAATAGGGTTTCCACATAAAAATATTTGTGCTATGTGAGTTTCTAATGTGCTAATGATTTATTCTTTCATGGTTATTAATTAGATCTGAGAACAAGTTTAATAAGTTTAAATTTTTGTGAAAACTGATTCACCCCCCTCTTAGTTGTGTGCCCTTGTATTTCCAACAATTGGTACCAAATTAGGTTCATTGGAAGAATTTGAATAGCTTGAGGTGATTTGGGATGGTGACATATACGAAGGATAGTCCAAGATTTGATAGAAAAAATTATTCTCTATGGAAGACTCGAATGGAGTGTCATCTGAGATGCATTGGTGAATCCTACTAGAACATTGAAAAGAATAGATATATCATCCCACATAATGGTCCTTCTACTTCTGTTGACATTAAAGATGTCGAGTACAATATCAGGGCTAAGGAGGCATTGTTGAGTTCTCTAACTGATTCTAAGATGATAAATGTAATGTATTTGAAGACTGCTTATGAGATCTGGAAAAAGTTGGAAACTTTGTATGAAGGTGATGCACATGTCAAGATTGTTAAGCTAAAAATTTTGAAAGGGAAATATGAAACATTAAAAATGGGTGAAGATGAGCACATTACTGCTTTTATGCAGAGAGTGAATGAACTTGTGTGTAATATCAGATGTGTTGGTGGAACATTGGAAGAATCAAATATTGTTGCTAAAGTGCTCAAATCCTTTCCTTCTCCATACGAACAAAAATTTGTTGCTATTGAGGAGATCCAGACTGTGAAAAATGTAACTAGAGATATGTTGATTGGTAAGCTAGCTGATTTTGAGTTAAGTGAGTTTGGTGATGCTCTTCCTAAGATAGAATCTACATTTAAAGCTATTACCTCCAGAAAAGATATGCAAAGATATGATCTGGAAGAAAGTTCCTCTAGAAAGGTGTTGAAGTATGAGCAAGAAATGAGAGCGATTGAAGAAGAAGAGAGAAAGCTAGATGATCTTGAAGCACTTCTTGTCAAGAGAGTACCCAGAGGAGAAGGTAATTATAAAGGGAGATTGCCTCTTAAATATTTTTCTTGCAATAAGATAGGTCATTTTGCTTCAAGGTGTCCAAAAAGAGTTCCTAAGCCAAGACCTAACCAACCTAGATTCCGAAGAAAGTGTTATTATGCTACTAATGAGGGTGTGAAAAATGATGAATCTGATAAAGGGAATGTAAGTGAAGATGAATGGGTATTTATTGCTATCAAGGAAAATGATCTAGTACCTACTAAATCTACTAGTTGCATGAATGTGGAGAAAGCTCTGGCAGCCAAAATTAAAGAAAAGGATGAATAGGCTATTGACAATGGATGCTCTCATCACATGATAGGTGATAAAGTAAATTTGTGAGTCTGTAAAAGCATGATGGTGGTGTTGTAAGATTTGGTGATGATAAAGCTAGTGTAATCCATGGTAGAGAATCCATTCCTCTTGGTGCTAAGAATAATACTAATAATGTTCTATATGTGGAAGGTTTGAAGCATAATATTTTGAGTGTTGGATAGATGGTTGAAAAGGGATATAATCTTAAATTCAAGGATGGAAAGTGTAGAATATTGGGGAGTTTTGGAAATGTGATTGCATCAGGTACAAAAACAGAAGGTAATATTTTTCACCTGAATGCTACTAGTAAAAGTTGTCTAATTGCTCAAATTGATGAAAGTTGATTGTGGAATAGGATATTGTGTCATATAAACTTTGACAGTATTATCAAGATAAGTTCTACTCAGGTTGTGAGAGATCTTCCTAAGTTGGTAAAGCCTACTAATACAATATGTAAGAAATGTTAGTTAGGGCAGAAAACTAGAATTTCATTTTAGAGAAAACAACATTGTTCAAATGAAGTGTTGGAGCTTGTGCATACTAACTTGTGTGGTCCTTCTAGAGTCAAAATTTTACAAGGGGACATGTATTTCATGTTACTCATTGATGATTATTCTAGATTGATGTGAGTTTCTTTCTTAAGGGAAAAGTTTGAAGCTCTAGATAAATTCAATATTTTTAAGGCTAAGGTTGAGAGAGAGAGAAGTCTAAAGATTAAATTTCTAAGATTGGATAGAGGTGTTGAATTCATTTCTGGTGAGTTCAATTACTTTTGTGAAGAGAATGGGATAAAGAGACAATTTTTTTCCCTGTGGACCCCTCAGCAAAATGGAGTTATGGAAAGGAAGAATAGGACAGTTCTAGATGTTGCTAGGACTATTATGGTGGAAGGAAATGTCCCACATATCTATTGAAGAGAAGTTGTGAGTATTGTTGTTTACACTCTCAATCAGGTACATATAAAAGGTGATATAGGTAAGACCCCTTATGAGCTATGGTTTGGTCATAAGCCTAGTGTTAGATACTTCATTTTTTTTAGTAAATGCTATATCAGAAGAGATGAAGATATAGGAAATTTTGATGCTAGAAGTGATGAAGGAATCTTTCTTGGTTATTCTACTAAAAGTAAAGCCTACTGGTGCTTCAACAGAAGATTGAGGAAAGTAGTTGAAAGTGCTAATGTCAAGGTTGATGAAGACATAGTTAGATCATCCAGAACCTATGGATATGATTCAAGTGATCAAAATTTCAATTTATTTCAGACCTAAACTAAAGTGCAAATCATTCTGGTGAATCAGGATAGCCAAGAGGAAGGTGATAAGCCTAGTTTTTGGTCTAGTTTTGGGTAGAATTCGTAGTCTGTTTTCTAGTTGATGTCATGAAATTTTATGATTAAATGTTTCCCTCAAACCACTAACATTTGACATTATCCTATCTCTGCAATCTTTAATGACAATTGACATATTATGTGGGTTATCTATATTGATTTTGCATGTGATTAATGAATGATTCCTAGAGTGGTTATAGATGTGCAGTTATTATACGTAGTGACTTTTCCATGAATATTTAATGTGTTAAGTTGAGGAAAACACTGCTAGCTATTCATGCACCATAACGTCTAGTTGAGGAATTGCTCCAAGTCAAAGGTAGTTGATGACAAAAGATTCTTCATGCAACTAAACATAACCGCCTTATAGTGGACCTTAATTATTGAGAATGCATGGGAATTACTACTATGTTGGATCTGCATTTGGACTTGCATGTCTGGCCAAATTCCATGCATGTGTAGCCATCATCATTCCACTTTCCCCTGTTTTCCCTAAATGGCATCCTCCTAGTCATGGAGTTGATTGCATTGTTTAGTTGTAGTATAAATAATGATTTGATGCTCCTTCTTCAAAAGGTTGCATGATTTGATATTGTAATCTCATTCTCCAGTTTTAGTGAAATAAATACATTACTCTATTGTATGCATGATTTATAGTGAATGAAATAAAGTTATGAGTTCAAGAACTTGAGTTCTTATTAGTTTAGAGGATACTTATCCAAGGGTGCCTAGTTGGTGAGTAATTTTTCTTCTAAGTTTAGCATTAGTTTAGTATTACTTGCTATTTAGTACTTAGTTAGAAATCTAGCATCGACTGTTCCTACAACCACTAGAATTCCATTCTATGATTATTCCTGCAGCCAAAGCAAATAGAGTAGTGTCCTATTTGTTGCTCAAATTTTTATTCATGTTATGCATTTCAGCTTAGCATCGTCATTGATTGACATTCAACATTTTTCTCTTTCCTTTTCAAGCAATTTACTTTCAGTATTGTGTTTCTTAGCTATAGAATGCAATGGCTACTTTGAGTTCCTAGTACACATACTATGCTGACCCACTTCAAGTTCACGTCTCTAGGTTAACAAGTTAAATGCACCTTCATGATGATTGAAATAACTATTCAGGTTAGATGTCCAATCTTTGAATCATGGCTGTAAGGGCTTAGTTATCAAATCATTGTAGGAGGCCAACATTTTTGGTGTCGTTTCTGAGGATGGTGTCGAGCTAGGGATCCTTTTGGAGTCATTGGTAGTTTTTCTTGTTGTAGTTTTTTAGGAGTTGTTCTTAGTATATCCTCATTTAGGAAGTAATGATCCCCCTTATTCTTTACCAATTCTTTGTGTGAGCTAACTGATAGTGAGTAATACTGCATGCATAGAGGAAGGAGAAGGGATGCTTATGGGATATTCCTTCCTAAAAATCCTTGTCCATTCCAACTAGTTGAATATCAAAACCTACCAGAAGAAGAAGAAGAAGATCCACACCCCTTTGCTGATACATATCCTGATTTGACTAGTTTTGAAGTCTCCTCTAAAGATCAAAATTAGTTTGAGAACCCCTTTGCTTTGGAATCAAATCAAGCAGGCATGGGTGATGCAAAAGGGAATAGACAAAACCAACCAACTTTTCCTTTCCCCATTTCCCATCAGAAAGAAGTTGAAAACATCAAGAACATTCCCACCTCAGCACTCCCTAAGTTTTATGGACTTTTTACATAAGATGTTGATACTTTTCTATTTGAGTTTGAAATAATTTGTAGAAGTTATGGTTATACTACTGATTCCCATAGGCTTAAGCTCTTTCCTACCACTTTAAAAGAGGTTGCATTAAGATAGTTCATGAGCCCTGTTAGAGATACTATGGAAACTTGGGAAGATATGAAGACAAAATTCCTTGAGAAATATAAGGAATACTATAGGGGTAGTCACATGAGAGGAGGTGACATTTTCAGGATGTAGCAAAAGGAAGATGAGAGCCTAGATGATTACATTGCAAGGTTCATGTTTTTCTTGCAAAAGTCTCCACACCATGCACTTAATGAGGAATCACAAAAGTTGATTTTCCTTAGAGGAATTAATGATAACTACACTGATGCCTTTGACCTCATGACATGAGGAGATATCTCCCAAGTTCCTTGAGAGGATATTAAGAAAATATACCAGAATTACTCTAGGGCAGCTTCAAAGAAAGGGAGAGATTATCAATATTCCATGGGTAAGACAACTACTGGTGGAGTTTCAAGAATGGAGATCACTCATTTGCTAGTAGACTTCAAGAAGGAAATTATCAAAAATATAGCTACTCAGCTAGATACACTTCAAGCCAAGAAGAAGCAAGAGGAAGCAAAGGCAATGTTGACAAAGTATTTCCCCCACTGCAAACAAAAGAAGAAGGACTGCAGATGCAAGATGGTAGCTAACATTGAAAGAAAGAAAATTCCACCTAAGTTCCAACCAATTTAGATTGAAGAAGACTAAGTCTACTATGTTGAAAAAAGGAAGCCTTGGGCTCCAAGACAAGGTATGCCACCAAATCCACTATCCTATGTTGGACCATATTTTAATTCCTATTCATCTGGTAACCAACGGAAACCCCCATATCCACCTAGTTATGGAGGATATCCACCACATCCTTGGAGTAACCCTCTAAATGCTTGGCCCAGTCATCATAGTTCTCCACCCTAGTGGCAAAAACCTCATGGAAATTGGAAACAATTTGAAGGGCATTGGCAACCACCTCTAGGAAATTGGCAACAAACAAATCAATGGAGAGGAGGACAACAATGGCCTACTCAAACAACCAGTTACATGCAACCACCTTATCAACCCCAATAACCTATTATACTGCCTCCACCTACTAATCCAAGCTCAAATGCACCCAAACCAACTCAGATACCAGCTCAACCCACACCCAATCCAAATAACAAACCACAACAACAACCTGCATACTCTGTTGATTCAAATCAATTCCCTACACATGTTGTGAGTGTAAGTGATATCCACCTGCATTCAAGAACCACTCTACCAGCCCCATCCAAGCCCATTATCATTGATCTTCCTATAGAAAAGGAGGAGGAGCCTCTAAATGATCCCATTCAACCAAATGTACCTAAAAATCCTGAACTAGTCCAAGTTAACCAGACTGAACAAGAACCACCATTTCCTCAAAGATTGGAAGTTTCCAATAAGAAAGAAGAAAAGGAGGATACCACCTTTGATATATTGGATCAGATGAAGCATATATGTGTTCAGATACCCCTATTTCAGGCCATAAAGGATGTTCTAATCTATGACAAAGCAATCAAAGAAGCTTGTCTCAAGAAGCCAAGTAAAGAAAGACCCAACTATAGTTCATGTGGTGGGCCAACTGGCTAACATCATACTAGGAAAAATGACTATTCCCAAGTATAATGACCCAAATAGTCTTGTTGTAGCAGTCATCATAAATGAGATCCAAGTAAAGAATGCTCTAATTGATTTAGGGGCAATAATAAATGTATTGACCAAGGATATTCTGCAACAAATAAACATTGCAAGTATGAGATCTACTCCTACTATCCTACAGCTTGTTAATAGCTCTATTGTTAAGCCTGATGGTGTAGTGGAGGATCTTGTGGTAGTTCTAGACTCTTGGGAATACCCAATAGATTTTATGATTCTTTCTCCTAAGGCTACACTAGGCGGATATCCCATCATTCTTGGAAGGCCTTGGTTAGCAATTGAAAATGCATACATTGGATTTTGGTTAGGTGACATGATCATTTTAGATGGGAGGATTACTAAAAAAAATTCTCTTTATCCACCTACTCAACCATCTCATGATGAAGATGACCCCGTATGGCCACAAGTTGGTGAAGAGGGCAAGGAAGTTAATTTTGTGGCACAACTTATGATGCTAGGTAGAAGCTCTTTCATGCAGCTCCAAGACCAAGATGAAGTATTGGCTAACATCATTTAGAACCAATATGAAGTGGAGGAAGCATCATCCTATACTCTGGTCAGGACACTTTTGCTTACTGTTCCTATAGCCACTATTCTTGCAGGCATTTTTCCTACAGGCGATCTTCCTGCAGCCACTCTTCCTACAACCACTCTTCCTGCAACCACTGTTCCTATAGATAGACTACCTACAGTAATAGGAATGTCCCATACATTACTTCCATATGAACTAAAGGTACCATGTATTAATGAAATATCCATGATAGAGTTAACTACACAAGTCTAGGTGTTAGAGGGAAAATATTTGAATGTTAATAGTAAATTGAATTAAGAGAAGTAATTGTTATTGGCAAGCCTATTAAGGACCCATCAACATGCATTTGCATGGGATTATCATGATATGAAGGGACTAGATCCTAAACTTTGTACACACATAATTTATATCAGAGATGATTGCACTCCAGTAAGATAGCCACAAAGAAGAATTAACCCTACACTAAGAGAAATTGTGAAAGGAGAACTGCAAAAATTACTAGATGTAGGATTTATCTATCCCATTTTAGGTAGTCAGTGGGTGTCTACATTAGTGATTTTTCCCAAGAAATGAGGGAAATGGTTAGTTTGTGTTGATTATAGGGAACTTAATGCTGCTACCAAGAAGGACCACTTTCCTTTACCCTTTATTGATCATGTTTTGGACACACTTGTAGGAAAGCAATACTTCTCTTTTCTAGATGGATTCAATGACTACAACTAGATCCAAATTGCACCAGAAGATGAGGAGAAGACCACATTTATCTGTCCATGGGGGACCTATTCCTATTCAGTACTCCCATTTGGCTTGTGTAATGCACCTGCAACTTTCCAGAGGGCAATCATTAGCATATTCTCAGACATTTCACATGATTGCATGGAAATCTATATGGATGACTTCACCACTTATGGTTTCATTTTGATCAAGCATTGGAGAATCTCATGAGTTTCCTATAGAGATGTGAAGACCAAAACTTGTCCTTGAATAATGAAAAGTGATTCATGATGATGAAAGATGGTGTAGTTCTTGGCCACTACATCTCCCACAAGGGAATTCAAGTAGATCCTGCAAAAATTGAGATAATCACAAATCTACCTACACCTACAAAACAAAAGGATATGAGGAGTTTCTTGAGTCATGCAAGATATTATAGGAGATTCATCAAAGATTTCAGCAATGTAGTAGCACCATTGTATACCCTTCTCTCTAAGGATGTTGTATTTCAATGGACTGAAGCTTTTGACAAGGCATTTTCTAGCTTGAAGGTGGCTTTGAGTTATGCTCTTGTACTCAAGGGACCTAATTGGGAGCTTCATTTCCACATCCAAACTAATGCATCAAATTATGTTATAGGAGCAGTCTTAGGATAGAAAGAGGGAGCTGTTGAAAATGCTATTTACTTTGTCAACAAAAAATTGTAAGGATCTAAATTCAATTATAAAGTGATAGAGAAAGAGATGCTAGCAATAATCTATGCACTGAAGAAATTCAGACATTACATAACAGGCTACCAAATATTTGTGCACACTAATCATGCAACCATTAGGTATCTCATGAATAACCCTTTGATCACAAGTAGATTGGAAAGATGGTTATTGTTGATACAAGAATTTGATATAACCATTGTGGATAAGCCAGGGAAGGCCAATGTTGTAGATTTTCTTTCAAGACTAACTACATCAAAAGACAATCAGCCTTGGTATGCTGATATAGCCAATTACTTGATTACAGGTGGAGTTCTTTCTCACTTCTCCCCAAAAGAGAAAAGGGAACTCATTGAAAAATATTTTCCTTTCTCTTGGATTGTTGGATGTTTGTTTAATACTGGACCAGACCATGTCATGAGGAGATGTGTCAGAGAAGATGAGACATATGAAATTTTGCATGCATGTCACAATGAACCATGTGGAGGAAACTTTACAACCAAGAAGACAACAATGAAAGTTTTTAACATAGGATATTATTGGCCAACACTCCACAAGGATGTAGCAAGGTATACCAGAAAATGTGATAGATGTCAAAGAATGGGTAGACCAACCAGATCTGATGAGATGCCATTTTTCCCTCACATAGTAATCACTCCCTTTGACAAGTGGGGATTGGATTTTGTGGGACCAATTGAACCTCCATCAAATGGTAAGTCTTATATATTTTTATGCACTAATTAAGTGACAAAATGGGTAGAAGTTAAGGCCATGAAGCATGCAAGAGATAACAAGGTTGCAAAATTTCTTTATGAGGATATTTTCACAAGATATGGAGTCCCAAGAGAAATAGTGACTGATCAAGGAGCTCAATTCACATCAACTCTTGTTGCAACACTAGTGAATGAGTACAATATAAGGCATAGGAAGTCTACTCCTTATCACCCCCAGGCTAATGGCCAAGTTAAGGTGACCAATAGAGAAATTGAAGCCATTCTAGCTAAAATAGTAGTTTTCCATAGAAATGATTGGGAAAAAAGATTATTAGAAGTTGTTTAGACCTATAGGACAACCTGGAAAACAACCACAGGCTTCACCCAATTTGATTTGTTGTATGGAAAGAAAGTTATGATGCCAATCGAATTTGAATATAAGACTCTACATACTATAGTAGATTTGGGGATAGATATTTCTAATGCATAGAGAGAAAGAATCATGTAGCTAAATGCTTTCAATGAGATAAGAATAGAAGCCTTGCAACATACATAAGTAGTCTAGAATCAAAGGATCAAGTGGCATGAAAAAATTATCAAGGATAAGAAATTCAAACTAGGAGATTGGGCCTTGCTCTATGATTCAAGATACTAGGACAATGCAAGAAAATTGCAGGCAAGGTGGCTAGGATGATATGAAGTTGTTGAGGTCTTTCCTAATGGAGTTGTTCAACTTACCACCATTGACCCTATCAGGTTCAAATTACTTGTCAATGGTCATCGCCTCAGATTATACCACAAGCTAGCTTCCAAAGAAAAGTTCCTGCAATAATTTATCCAACACTCAGATCTTCCTACAACTGAAGGAAGTGGACCTAGTGTCCCTCCTTCTAGCTAATTAAGGTACATACTTTTCATAATAAAAAAAATCACTTACATGGAAGTCCATTTCTTTGTCATCCACCCATCCACCCATCCATTACCACCTTTCTCTCTCTTCCATCACTTCATTCCACCTCACCTCATTTCATTTCATTTATTTCTCAATTTATTCTTCAAAAAGGCAAGCATTACTTTATTCACGATCTTTGCAAAAAATCTTCTAAACATCTAGGTATGTGCGCATTAATTGATACCTTTAATCATATTTTAAGGGCGTTCATATAATAATTCTACATTAGTATAGATATTCACATAGATTCCATTATTACTTGTTAATCAGCACTCCCATCTCACATGTGTGGAAACATGTCCAAATTTAGGTTGGGGGAAGGGAAAGAAAAAGATGCAAATATTTTGTGAATTTATTGCCCATGTGCCAAATCATATTAGGCAACATCAGAAAAAATAAAATGAGCTTATTTGAAATCCGAGTGAAAGGATGACTTGCATGTGTGAAGTAACAATAACTATAGCCACCATTTCTTCCTATCATAATTCCCCTTTATCACTCCCTTCTTGCCATTATTGACCTTGTCATAATCTTGAGTTGCAAGCATAAAGGAAAAACAAAAGAAAGGAAATTCAGTCAACACTACCACTAGAAATTTAATAGGTTGGTACTAGAATTTAGCAAATACTGCATGAAAGTGCATTTGATTTTCATATGGGAATTGCAAGAAAGAAGTTGTAGAGAATTTTTTTTATTGCAAACAATGGGAGGTAGGTTAATTCGAAATGAACCCATAGTGCATGATATTTTACTATAGGATGCACAATGCCTGGGATAATTTAGAAATTGTGGATGGTTAGATTAATTCTTGAAGTTGGATGGCTTTGATGAAAGCATGGCCCTTAAATTTTCCCAGACATTTTCAAAAGGAAAATCCATAGTAAAAGGGTTGGAAGTTGTGGAAACAAAGGAAAGAATAGCAGAGGTCACAAGGTTACTTGTTGATGGTGAAAATTACCCTACTTCTAGAGATGCCAGAATAGCTAGGGTCGAGTTCATAGAGCCAAATGACCCCCCATTGGGCATAGACAAATAGGGTGCAAAGAGAATGTCTATGCCCGATCCATGGAATTAGATAGTTGTGTATGTTATCGAATACATCACTTGTGAGGGTTTCCAGTTAGATTTGCATTCTATCCACTTCAAGCTTTTGAATCACATGAGGCACGGAAAGAGGATGAATGTGCCTAATGTGTTGTACAATATTCTCTTGATTATGGCAGTCGAGACCCAAAAAGGTAGGGATTATTCTATTTTCCACCATTTCTTGATTAAATTTTTAGTTGAAAAGTCTCTACATGATGTATTTGGGATGACTTAGGAAGAGTTTATAAATGTTGATCAAATCATACATGAGCACTTGCAACCTAGTGCTTTGCCTCAATCTCGTAAGTCTAGCAAGAGAGTAAGCACGATTGCAGCCATTCCTAGTGCTTCAACCTTTGGTGCTGGCTCTAGTGTGAATCCTCCTGTAGCAGAAGAAACCATAGAAATTAGTTCTTCTGAAATAGAGCACTTAGAAAAAGAAAGCTCTTCCTTAGATTCTGATGATGACATTCCACTTGAAACCCTGATGAAAACTAGGGCACAACAAAGAGAGGTAGAAACGAGAAAAGGGAAGGTTAAAAAATAGTATGTAGAAAGAAAAGTGCCAAGTTCTAAGAAGAGGAAGGTGATATTGTTCATCCTATAGCCAAGAGAAAATGTGAGAGACCTCCCAGGAAATCAAGACCAGTTGGGCTTGCGATTGGTATGCCTCCACAGTAAAGCCCTAAACCTAATAAGACCTCACATGAGAACCCTAAAGCTCCAATGGGTCAAGAGAATTTTGAAGAAGAAGAAGACATATTTAGGAGAGAAAAAAATATAACATTGGCCAATCTTGCTAACATTGCAGAAAAATTGGAGGAAAATCAAGACTTCCTGCAGCATGCGCAAGAGGTTTTGTAGCATGAGAAAGAGGTCCCACAGCAAGAAGTCTTGCAACAACAACCAAAACTAGAGCAAGAGTTCCTTCAACCACAATAAGAATGATATTCCCTGCAGGAAAAGGAAGAATAAACAATACCTTTGCATCCAAAGATAACTAGATAGTCTGAGTCCATGCAGATAGTGCCATATGAAGAGCCACCACCAAAAATACTGGTAGGAATCCATAATCCTCCTGATTTTACATTACATAAAGCAATTTTAAATTTATGGAAGGAAATAAAAAGAAGAGAGGAGGAATGGAAAAAGAAAAAATGGAAATTGAAGGAGGAAATTCAAAAGAAGGATGAAGAGATTGAGAATAAAAATGTAGAAATTTCCACCCTAAAGTAGAGGATGGATGATATGGAAAATTTGACACCAAATATTTTGGAATGTAGGACCCCTCCAAGATTCTATGCTATGTTATTGAAAGATAAATATCTCTCTTTTATGATGCCAATAATTTCCTCAGGTTTGAATCCTTCTACTGACACCCCCATCAGATTTTTCAATGCTTATAGGATTGCCTCACCTGAAATGAAGAATTTTCTATGTGAATTTTATTTACATAATTATGTTGTAACAAAAGACCATGATTGGAATCCACTATTGTATGTTGGGGATATTCAATTGAGAGCATTCATGTATTGGGTGCAAAATGAGATTAGTTTGGGACAACAACATGGTGCTTATAAGCAATTGGAGTCTGATATCCCTCTACCTGTTAGAGCTTAATCAAGCAACCTGAGGGATATTTATAGAGAATGGCATAGAATGTTTCTCAGACCAAGTTATGGCAATAGGATTATGCCTTGGATTGAGGTAGTTTATAGTGAATATGAGGTAAAGACAATAACAAAGGAGGAAACCATGAGGATATATTTGTCACAAAGATGGAATTGTTTGACTAATGAGCTAAAACAAGATAAGCCTCATTCCATCCACAATTATGATATAGCACTAAAAAGAATTGATAGGTATATTGAGATTGGGAGAACACAGGGGCGACTTTGGCTTCCCCTGACTTTCCAGCCACCAATGCTCATGTGGCCCATACCAAACTTTAGATTTTACTAGTTTGACATTGCTACTGAGAAGTAGAGATGGAATAGGTTTGATAGATTGGGAGGATTCTATTGGGATCCTAATTCACGTAATGCATCCATTGATGTTGGACAAATCTCAGTTAAAATTTTCAAAGCCTTGACCAAGTAGAAGAAAAACTCTTCCACTACTAGAGGACCAATAAAATGTTAGGTTGGGGGAAGTGATGATCCTAGTTTTTGGTCTAGTTTTGGGTAGAATTCATAGTCTATTTGCTAGTTAATGTCATGAACTTTCATGATTAAATGTTAGTATTTGCATAATGTTTCCCTCAAACCATTGACATTTGACATTATCCTATCTCTGCAAGCTTTATTGACATCACATATTATGTGGGCTATCTATATTTATTTTGCATGTGATTAATGAATGATTCTTAGAGTGCTTATAGATGTGTAGTTATTATGCACACTAAATTTTCAATGTAGATTTAATGTGCTAAGCTGAGGAAGACACCGCCAGCTAGGCATGCACCATAACGTCCAACTGAGGAATCACTCCAAGTCAAAGGTAGCCAACAGAAAAATATTCTTCATGCAACTCAACATAACTTCCTTATAGTGGACCTTAATGATTGAGCATGCATGGGAATTACTGTTGTGTTGGATCTTTGTTCGGACTTACATTTCTTACTAGATTCCATGCATGCATAACCGCCATCACTCCACTTTCCCCTATTTTCCCTAAATGGCGTCCTCCTAGTCATGGAGTTGACTTCTTTGTTTATCTATAGTATAAATAATGATTTGATGCTCCTTCTTTAGGAGGTTGCATGATTTGATATTGTACTCCCATTCTCCAATTTCAATGATACAAATACATTACTCTCTTGTAGGCATGATTTACAGTGAATGAAATAAAGTTCTGAGTTCAAACACTTGAGTTCTTATTAGTTTAGAGGATACTTATCCAAGGGGGGGCACTTGGTGAGTAGTCTGTCTTCTTATTTTAGCATTAGTTTAGTATTACTTGTTGTTTAGTACTTAGTTAGAAATATGACATCAATTGTTCCTGCAGCCACTAGAATTCCATTCTATGACTATTCTTGCAGCCAAAGTAGACAGAGTAGTTTCTTATTTGTTGCTTAGATTTTTATTTTTGTTATGCATTTAAACTTAGCATAGTCATTGATTGGCATTCAACATTTGTCTCTTTCCTTTTCAATCAATTTACTTTCAGTATTGTGTTTTTTAGTTGTAGAATGCAATGGCTACTTTGAGTTCCTAGTGCACATACTGTGTTGACCCATTTCAAGTTCACATCCCTAGTTTGACAAGTTAAATGCACCTTCATGATGATTGAAATAACTATTCAGGTTAGATGTCCAATTTTTGAATCATGGTTGTAAGGGCTTAGTTATCAAATCATTGTAGGAGGCCAATAGAAGGAACTAGTGAAAGTGTTGAAGTGAGATCACAAGAGCTTGAAGTCTAAGAATATCCTAAGACTCTAAGGTATGTAAGACTGAATCATTTAGAAGATCAGATTATAGGTGATAAGAACAAAGGTGTTCAAAATTGAAGAAGAATTGTAGAAGAATAGTGTTTGATTTCAAAGATTGAGCCCAATAGTGTCAATGAAGCATGCACAGATGAATATTGGATGGAAGTAATGAAAGAAGAGCTGCAACAAATTCAAAAGAATAATACATGGATTCTTGTTCCTAGAACTAAGGACAAAAATGTAATTGGAACTAAATGGGTTTTTCGAAAAAAACTGAATGAGCAAGGTGAAATTGTTAGAAACAAAGCAAGAATGGTGTGTAAAGGATATTCATAGATGGAAGGAATTGAATTTGAAGAAATTTTTTCCCCTGTTGCTAGGATTGAAGTTGTGAGATTATTTCTTGATTATGATTCTTACAAAAAACTCAAGGTTTATTAGATGGATGTCAAGTCAGCATTCCTAAATGGTGAACTAGAAGAAGTGTATATTGCACAACCTGATGGATTTCAATTGACTAATCAAGGAGATATGGTTTTTCAATTGAAGAAAGCATTGTATGGACCTAAGAAATCCCCAAGAGCATGTATGTTAGATTAGATAAGTATTTGTTGAAACTTGGATTCAACAAAGGTACTATTGATAGTAATTTGTATTTCAAGATTGATCATGATAAACATTTGATTGTTGAAGTCTTCATTGATGATATCATTTTTGGAGGAGATGATAGTCTATGCATAATGTTTGTTGATGAGATACATAGTGAATTTGAGATGTCTATGATTGCAGAAATGAAATTCTTTTTGGGATTGCAAATTACTCAGCTAGACAAAGGGATCTTTATATCTCAGTCCAAGTATGTGAAAGAATTTCTAAAGAAGTTTGGCATGGAAGATTCAAATCTAGTTGGTACACCTATGGTGACTAGATGTAAGTTGACTCAAGATGATGATTCTCCTAAAGCAAACTAGACTAGATACGGATCCATGATTAGTGGATTTCTTTATTTGACTCAAACTAGACCTGATATCATGAATGTTGTATGCATTGTTACAAGATTTCAAGTTGATCATAAGGAATCTCATGTGACTGTTGTGAAGAGGATTTCATATACTTGAAGGGGACAGCTGATTTTGGATTATGGTATCCTAAAGAAGATGACTTTACTTTGAGTGTTTTTACTAATGTTGATTGGGAAGATGTGAATGATAGAAATAATACTAGTGGTGGTTCATTTTTCATGGGAAAGAAGCTATTTTCATGGTTAAGTAAGAAGAAAAATACCATTTCTTTATCTACTACAAAGGCATAATACATTGTTGTTGCTAGCAATTGTACTCAAGTATTGTGGATGAAGCAAATTTTAAAAGATATTAGAGTTGTGTATGATGAACCTATTGCTATATTCTATGATAATTCAAGTGCAATTAACATTTCTAATAATTTGGTGTTACATTCAAAAACCAAGCATATATCTATCAAGTTTCACTTTTTGAGAGAAAAGGTGAGTGAAAAGGAAGTCAGATTGGAGTATGTGCCCACTAAGAAAAAATTGTAGATATCCTTACTAAGCCTTTTCCTAAGGATACTTTTGAGTATCTTAGAGGGAAGCTAGGGGTATTACCCCTCCTAATTAGAACTAAGATGCAAGTCATTGCATTAGTCCATGCATTTTATAGTCATATCTTGATCCAGATTGATGTTGTGGTGGATGCTACTCAGGGGTAGTAGTCAAATGTTTAGAAATGTGATTCAGAGCTTGTGTGAGAAAGATAATGTGTATCTTTGTCATTGATGTCAAAGGGGGAGAAGAGTCATGTGAAAAACTATGAATTATCTGGGGAGAAGAGACAAAACCTAAGGGGAGAAAGTGCTAAGAGAAAGTTGGGTTGATGGTGTTTTCCACATCATATGTTTCCATCAATATGAAAGGGGGAGATTGTTGGATGTTTCTAATATGTGATTGTCATTGATTTCAACACTATTGGCATTAATGTAATTAGAGGTTGTATATGTCAAGGATATTGAGAAAATAGTAATAAAGTAAGTTGCAGGTTGTCAGTAGTGCAATGAAGTTCAGTATGATGGCTAGCTCAGTATGTTGATGATCAAAGGTTGTGGATTAAAGGTTTTATTTTTGAGTATATCTATTCTATCCATGTTAAGTTTCAAAGATCCGCATGAATATTTGATCAAGTTATGAGTATCGGTGCTCTAACAGTTTTTCTATTGCTTCAATTGGTGTTCCTAAAAGAAGATGTGATTTTGAAGTGTTGTGGATGCTTCTCTGGTGATCCGTGATGCTTGTGGATATTTCTAAATTTTTCTCTATCTTTGTTGTACATCTGCATTGATTGGTGTTCTTAAGATTGAATATTCTCTCTTATGTTTTCATGTTTTTCATATTCTTGGTATATAGGGTGATTGTAGTGTGTTGTGGATCTTCGAGAAATAATTATTGAAGATGTTTCATGTTCGAGGATATTTTTTTGGGTCTTCACTATATTGTGGCTAGTGTTGGTTGATTCATATTGATAATTATTTATGTTTTAGGTGAATAGTTTGTATTCATTTTATATTTTTATTAAATTTGACATGTAGATGATGTTATTCTTGATTACGAATATATATGGGCGATTTATTTATCATTTGAAGGCATGATGTGAAGCAAACTGGGCAAGTCCTATGTGTGAATAATTTCATAATCATTCAAAGGAAGATGTTAAGTGTGAAGAAGAGTGAGCAGAGTTTATGTGCTTAACCAAAATTGTAATCAAGCATGAGTAGATGTTATTTTCTCAGTTCAAAATCTTGTGGATGTAATTAGAATCTTTATGTAAGACAGTGAGTCTTCCTTTGGGAAGTAAGCCTTGTTTTATTTGAGCAATGAGCTCTAGGGAGTGTGCCTAAATGCATATGCATTCCCCATTTATTCCTTTATACTTTTAACTGGGTATAATCTTGTGGACTAAGCTCCTTCATGGTTTTTCCCATAATAGGGTTTCCATGTAAAAAATCTTGGTGTTATAAATGTGTGTTTCTGATGTGGTAATGATTTATGCTTTCATGGTTATTAATTAGATCTAAGAACAAGTTTAATAAGTTTAAATTTATGTGAAAACTAATTCACCCCCCTCTTAGTTGTCTACCATTGTGTTGCCAACAACTAGTTGTATTGTTGGTTGTTGTAGTTAGGGGGAGCAAGTGATGATGCAAATTGGTGTTGTTCTTTGTTAGCTATGTCAAAAGATATGTATATTTGTTGTTGGTCGGTATAGTTTGTCATGTGCTCCTAAGGGGGAGTATGCAAAGCATTAAAATGGAAAATAGGTTGTAGAGTAG
The DNA here is from genome assembly GCA_007258455.2 of Sequoia sempervirens. Lineage (NCBI taxonomy): Eukaryota > Viridiplantae > Streptophyta > Pinopsida > Cupressales > Cupressaceae > Sequoia > Sequoia sempervirens. The sequence continues at coordinate 27,154,221 of VDFB02252616.1, read as the reverse complement.
TACAAGTATGATTAATGTCAAAGGGGGAAAGAGATGCAAATGTGTTTCCCTTTTCCATTGATGTCAAAGGGGGAAAGAATATTGTGAAAAATGAAAGAGTCAGTTGAGAAAGGGAGATAGAGAAAAGTGAATAAGGAGAGTATGATGTAAGGGGGAGAAAGAAAAAGAGTTGGTATGGAGCAATGTGTTGGTGATAAGATTTGTTATGTTTATGTTATTTTTGTTGTTGATAGTTTTTCACAACATCTGTTTCCAACAATGACAAAGGGGGAGATTGTTGCAAGTATGAGTAGTTGGTGTTGTCACTGATGTCAATAGGATTATGTTTTTTTTTTCATTAACATCGATCGGTTCATACTATTGATTATTTTTGGAATTCTTTTGATAGTTAAGAAGTTGTGGTGATGCATTGATTAGTTACATTATGTTGTCATTAGTAAGTGTTACTAGTGTCAACCTCTAGTGTTGCTTTGATAAGATTTTGTTTGTGGGTTATTTTGGTTGAGTTTCTATATTGCATTTGGTTTGGTGATGATGAAGAAGTTTTAAATATGATGATAATTTATTCCTGGTGCTTGGTTTTCAAGTGTTTTTGAGAAAATTTGAATAAAAGAGGAAACAGTGTGTTGTAGAGGTATTATGGCGAATAGAGTGGTGTTTTGGTTTTTCTCCATATTTATTTTTTGTTAAAGATTTGTTCATGTAGTTCAGATATGATCAAAAAAATTCATAGCTGTTATATCTAGATTTTCTTGGTTTGGATCATTGTGCAATGAAAGTTATGTTCACTAGTGTGTGAATTGTGTATTGTAGTAGTGTTCGGAGAAATTGTTTTGCTCCACATTTCTTCGTAGTTTGGTTTTTGGCCTTGCAGTTATGGAAATATGCTGGTAAGTTTCATAGCTACCTTTAGTTGAATTTGTTCATGGTTTGGTGCTATGAAAGCTGACTTCTCGAGTTATAGTGTGTGGAAGGTTATCTGGGTGAACAAGATGAGTTTGTTCTTCATATGAAGGTTGTTTTGAAGGAATTTGTTGGATTTCAAGGTGTTTTTGGAATATTGTAGATTGTATTTAAGTGTTATTTGTTGTTTGTGAGTCATCTTTGGATCAAAGGAAGTGTGTACTTAATTGTTAAATGGTGTTTACATGGGTTCGACTAACCTTGGGTGTTTGCAATAATTGCATATTTTCTTTGGTGATTGTGGTAGTATGGTGTGGCATGTATGAGTGGATATAGGTTTAATTTAAGGTGTAATGTGGTCTTCCTTCATTCCTTTCCACCATGAGAATGTTTTGGTGTCGACCTAATTTGAATTTGCACAGTTGAGGTGCATAGCTAGCCTAGGATAATGTTTTCAAGGATGAAGAAGGTATAAATAAGTGTTGTTTTGATGGAGGATGTGTGTGTAGTGTGTGTGATGAAAATTATAGAGGTGTGAAGTGTGAATTTGTGAAGTGTAGTGCGAGATTTAATGAGTTGGACTATTGGAAGCAATGTGCAGAAGGTGTCTACAATATTTTGAAAGGCTACAAATGTGTTGGTGATATTGTGGTGGACTTTTCTATTGAATTAAGATGGATTTATCATTCTAACAATATTATTTTCTTCTTTTTTGTAATCTAGCAATGAGCCATTGTAAATGATCACTTTGGTAGTGAGCCTATTGTATTCAGTGTTGCAATTACTTTATATTCTAAGCTTATCCTCATCATGGTTTTTCTCTTCTTGGGTTTTCCATGTAAATATGGTGTTTTATTGTGCATGGTGTTGATGTGTTTTAGTTTCCATTATTTTCTTTCATGTTGAATAATTCTAATAGATTAAGGTTGATTGTGATATAAATATTAATGAGAGTTTTGATGTCTTAATATACAATGGATTCACCCTCCCCTCTCAGTTTTCTTGTGCATTCAACACAATTGACAAGGTTAGGATCTTTGTTTCTCAAGAAGAAAAATATGAGAAGATAGTTTGGAGACAAGCTAAGGGGTTTGATACCAAAAGAAGAATATATCTTCTATGAGCATAGATGAAGATGTCAAAATAAATATTTAGATTGAAACTGAAGATACTACAAATAAATAATTGATGAATTAAAAAGTGAAGTCAATATTGATTCAGACGAAATGCATGCCACTGATCTTGAAATGAATATACCAATTCCTCTGAAAAAACAAGAAATTGATAATATTCCTCCAAAAAATACAAATGAGCAAAAAATATATGGTTACCAAGAAGTGCAAGCACCCTTTGGATAACAAGAAGGAGAATATGTCCTTAGTATGCATAATAAACATGAAGTATCTAGTACGAAGATAGAAAAATAAAAAGAGAAGGAAGAGAGAAGGAGAACGATAATGATAAGCAAAAGAAAGAGGATGCTTCTATGGACATAAGTTAGTATTCTTCATCATCAAATTGATTTAAGGGCCTATTGACTTTATAGATGTAGTTTCAACCTATGGTGACACCCTAGCTATTACAAATTCCTACTCATGAGGGAGAAGTTGACTTGTCAAATATTTCTACCCTTCATAAGTTATAGCTTGGTGATATTTTGCATGCTTTTGCAAGGAAGGAGATTCTACAAGAACATGTGAAGAAGAGTGGATTAATTGTGATGTAGTGAAGATTATTCAAGAAGGTTTTGTAGAGGTAAACATAGATTCTTTCTTGCCTCTAAAAAAAAATTTGAAGATTTTGATGAATTCTTTTAAGGTTCATTCTTCACATATTGAGCAAAAGGTAGAGAAAGAGTCCTTGAGGAAGATAACTGATAAGAGAATGGTTAAAGCATCTAACTGGTGTGATAGTGCACACAATAAATTGGAGGAAAACATAAATATGTATAAGAATTGTGCTGATGAAGTCATTGTGCTTTATCAATTTTGTTTAAAATGACCTAATTCCACTTAAAGCTTAAGGATTAGATTGATTTCATTGAGCCACATATCACTCAAATTATCATGATATTTGATTTTTCAAAAGATAATGATGGATCCACTAGAGCACAAATATAATGTATTCATTTATAGTTGTCATTGCTTTTAGACCAGGGAGAATAGATAAATAAATAGTTTAGTCTATTAAGGGAAGTAGTCAATGTGAGACTTGCTACATTATATGGGTTGTTGGCTAAATTAGATAAGGTGGATCAAAAGATGAAGGCTCCAAGTAGTGTGGTTGAAGCTAAGGATCTATTCATATAGTTTTAATACTAAAATCATATTCGTACCTTAGTAAAAGAAACTTTTTGATGCAACTCAGGTGTACCTCAAGATAACTTACAAGAAAATTCTACCTTCTAAGGAAGTTACAAAGGTCTATATAAGATAATTTTATCTTTGTATAGTTTTGTGGAGGCTTGTAGTATCACTTTTTGTTTTTGTTGAAAATATATTCTACATAGAATGAGTTTTGGGGCATCTTCATCACAAGGGGAGAGTTTTGGAAGGAATCATATAGTCAAGGGGAGTACATGCATAATTAATTTTTGGGGGGGTTTTCATAACAAGGAAACTTTAGGCCATTTTTCCTTGATGTCAAAAAGGGGAGTGAGTACAAATAAAGGGGAAGATAAGACTTGTAAATAAATTTGTGTTTCCATCAATGAAAAAGGGGAAGATTGTTGGCAATATGTCTTGTCATTCATGTCAACTTGATGTCTAGAAATATGTGTCATCCTTGTTAATGTCAAATTGATTCAACAGTGTCATATTTGCATAGTAATGGATTGATGGTGTGAGACCTGCATTTGGGAGAGATGATTTGACATGGATGAAAACTTGGTTTTAGCCAATGTTTGAGGTAATTCAGTGGGTTCATACAATGTTTGAGGAAAGTTAGTCTAGAAAACCTAGAAAATGTATTCATAGCAATATGAAAATATGAAAGTATGATGTGTACATATGATTAAGTTTGTAACACACTGTTTCATTTTTTGTTGATATTTAAAGTCACATTGAATTATTTCTACATGATCAAGGAGTTAGATGAATGACAATTGATTCTAGGTTCACACTTGTGCAATTGGGAAAAGTTGTCTACGACATAGACAACATATTTTTCTAAGTCAATGATTATATTTTTGTTTTCACTCTACGACATTCCATGATCTGGTTGTGTGGTGTTGTACATGTTTTGCGTAAATGCCCTGCTAAAGGAAGGGACCCCCTCTTTTGCTTGGGTCAGGTTTGTTTGACCTCATCTCATTTTACATGCCTCTATTTTTGTGCCTAAGTTGGCCCTAAGCCTAAAATTGATCAATTTCATATTAGCCATGATCATCCAGCTAGGTTTCGCAAAGTCATTTTCCCTCAAGGCTTAGCCCCTGTGGGCTTTCATTCACTTTTCTCCTGGCATACATTGACCCTTGCAAACCCACATTCATGAGTTTCCCTATGTTGTTCACCATTTTTCTTGGCCGTTCATCTACAACTAAGCCCTGGTGTCCACTCGATGTACAAACCTTGCACCCATGTTCACTGATTCACTTGTCATGCTCTGCGGACCCACCTTCACAGGTTGCCCCCAGGGAGACTCTGTTCCCATTTCACCATTTTTTAGTGGCTAACCTTTGACATCCACCTACTGGGTGGGGCTCTAGTTTGTGTCCTGTCATCCTCATTATTACCATCCCCTAAGTAATCCTAGCTTGGTACAACTCAAAATTATCTGAGTCTTAAATGGTCACAAATCTTTGTGCATAACGAATCCTTCATGTCATCCTACTAGGCGAGATCCATATGCACTATTTCCTCAAAATGAAATCATAAAATTGTGGTGAGTTATTAGGTACATGATCATTGGTGGGTCCACCCTTCTAGGTCACCTCCACCCGAAGGCCTTCACCCTGACATTGTTTCATAATGTAAAAGTTTTGCTGCCTCTCCGCTTTGTGGGCCAACAACCCTTCATCATTGTCCATTGCTTGACCATTCCCAAATGGCTACCTATCCTAGTGACTTCTTCACAAGTAGTATGATTGCCTCTTACCTCTATGTCCTTTCGCTTAAGTGTAACATCCACGATGGCTATGTAGTAATTACAAGTGAAATTATAGACCAAAACATAGGGGATTATTGAAATGGTGTTCCATGTCAAGATTCTGCACTTTGCAAAGATAATGTTCAAAATAAATTCTAGTGGCTATTTTGAGTGCAAGGTCTACTCTTCGGACTTCCAACTCGCATTCACCATCTTAAAATGGCCTACCTCCAACATCACCCCACGTTCCTCGGCACGCAACCTTGAAACGATGTTTACTCTAGTGGGACACGATGTGCAAGTCTCCCTCTATCGATCGTCGTTATTTAACAACTTGCTTCATGTAGCATCCCACCCTCTTTGACCCACCGATGATCGATCGTGTAGATTCCACATTACTTACCATTCGTCTCCCACGACAACATCCTATGCATACCACGTTCTCATAGGGACCTCTCACACTTACAAAAAATAGCTCTCCCTTTGAAAACAAATATACACATTGAATAGGAGTCTTAAGGGATATGAGCCCATATGTGGCTCATTGCAGGGATCAAATTCATCTTCACCATGCTCATGACAGTTGTTCCTACACTGATTCCTAACATGCAGACCCTAACTATGGGTTTTTTGTGGACATTAGCCAACCTTCTTTTGGAGCATCGTCTTACAATGGCCTACGACACATTCCCTATCTATAAATGACTTTTCCTTAGAAAAATTTTGAGGGGCATCTTTGCAACCCTCTAATGGCCCTGCCTTGCCTCTTTAGGATCCCGAAAGCTCTCACCCATGGGTAGTTTCAAAAATGAAAGAGTAGGAAACAAGATGATATCATACTCACTCTCTTAAAGCATGAAAAGGAAAACTTTCTCCCAAGTGGCCAGAGGACGAATCGAGCTACTTGAGTGAATGTTACTATGTTTAAAATTATAGTTTTGACATGGGGGTGCAAAGACAAAGAATTGGGGGTAAATTTTGGTTGGAAATGTTAAGGGTCTTATGAAGCTTCTAATGATTTTAAGGGACTCTTATCCTCTGAGGCTCATGATCAAGTAATCTCTACCTAGATGCATCCGCTAACAAATGATATAAAATGAAGGGATGGTAGTTTATTGCTCATAGCCATGAAAATGTAGGTGTATGCTCATCTAGCACTGTCGACATCTTCACCTAGCACCCCTTCGCCTATAGTCTCCATTTGCAATGACCTTCCATGTGAGGTTTGTGCCTCAGGGAGTCATCCATATGATGTCATCCCTAAAATGACAAACTGATAACAACCTTCTACAACAATATATCCAACAATATTTGCAACTCCAAGTCCTAGGCACAGATGAGTTGTAGTCAATAGCCATTTCCATAAAGCTTTCTTGGGATTGCGCCCAGTATCATCATCTTCGATGGTTCCCACGCTCATGGAATCTGCATCCCTTAGTGCCATTTCTTTGAGGTCAATTTCTAACTCCCATCCACGTGCCTAGCTTGAATTGTACCCCTTGTCCTCATTATTTCAGATGTTTCTTTTCATCACAGCATAGAAAGATAGACTATGGAAAATATCACAACATCCCCTTGGCACTAGGGAGAAGAATGAGATTGATAAATGATGTTGATTGATTTCGCTTGACAAAATTCCTATTTGCGGATGTCGAAGGGAGGGCAGCCGAATCAGGAAAGATGTTCTCTCCATAGAATTTTGGTGACTATGTTCTGTAGTCTCCTTCCCATGGATGACATCATTAACTGAGGTTCCAATGCCAATAACCTATCCTCTCACTCATCGAACAATACAATGTAAATAGTAGTAGGAGGGAATTCTAAGCACTAGTCTCCACAACCTACTCGCATGACATCATGTAAAATCCTCTATGGGCATGACAGGGTGGAATGGCGTGACCACCTTGTAGTTTCCTAATGGAATACATCTTCTATGGTGGTACGTAATAAAATAAATGTGGTGGCATTGATGACTCTTATTATGAATGGGAGATCCCTTATTCTACTTTCAAGACCAAGAAATGAGTTGAATATTCGATATGATAACTCCATAATAATTTTGTCTTTGCGGCTTATGACCATGAACATGAATGGAATCTAACCCAAAATAGTGTGGAAATCATTTGATCCTAATTCTTTTAGCAAGTAGCTATGCATAATCTCCAAATATTGTCACCAAAGGTGAAGGGGAGGGGTTGGAAGTTAAAGGACATTCAAAAGGTGAAGGATCAAATGAACAAAATGAATGAGGGTTCCCTAGTGATGAATGTTGCCACTCACCTCTCCACCAAATGTGGTCCTCTACCATGGTTTTCCTACCTCATGAATGTCCATCCAACACCAATCACGGGTCAATACTATTGTAGGCACTCAATACAAAGAATATAGTTGGTATTTTCACATTGGAATGACTTATTAAATGGGTTGCTTTAATAGGGATTTAAATATGAGAAACAAAGGCTCAAAGGAGGAGGTTATATCAATGTTGTTTGTCAATTCCACCTAGATTGGGTACCCAGGGCTTCATGATTTGAATAATGTGTGATTCAATTGATACTTAAATGTGAATTTGATTAATGTGATATGTTGTTTTAATAGACTTCACTTATGCAAAAGTGTAAAGAAATCCTTGTAAAGATAACGAGCGGAGAAGCATGGAAATATGCCGAAGTTCAATCTGGAGAGGGCTCACACTCCAATTGAAATTATGAAGATGAATCTAAGAATCAACACTAAAACCATACCCAAGTGGGGAGGTTTAATAATTTTATTCAAATCACCAAAGAGGGGGTAGTTGATTAAGAATTATCAAGGTGGATGACATGTGGGTGTCCATTGTGGAAGACCTGTCAAGCAGGGTGAGGCTAGGAGATGTTGTGATATGGATAGCTTGTACATGAGGTATCCCAATAAAAGTTGGGGATGCCTTAATTAAGGAATTCCCTATCTGTGAATGCTCACCAAAGAAAGATCAACTTGTATAAGGGGAAGTGAAGTCATAAAGGGGGCTAGCTAGCACACCAAAGGAAGTCAAAGGCAAGAACACTGAAGGCTATCCCCCAAAGTATGAGGCAGATGGGTAGGCTATTTTTCTTCCCAAGTGATCATGATCCATTAGGGGCTATCTCCTTAGATCATCTGATTCATTCAATGAAAATGCAAGGCTATAAATAGGGTTCTTTTGATTAAATGAAGAATTCTACAAGTCCATTAAGCAGAAGATAGCCTTCAGGAAATTTCAACTAAAGGAAAAGAGCAATCAACAAAAGGAAAAAACTGCTACAACACCTAGCCACTACAAGACAAAATAGGGAAAATACAAGGATTATATTTTAAATTGCTGGATAATGGGGGGTAGGTGGAACCCAAATTTAATCAAATCAAAGTCACACAATTTAATTCAATCCTAGCCATTCATTCATACTTTGGAAAACTATAAATAGGGGTCTCCCCCTCATTTGTAAATGGTTGGAGAACTGGTGTAAAAGGTATTTGCAGCAATAGAAGACAACATTGCATTATTTTATGGATGTTCTCTTTGATTTTTCTCATCTTACATGCATGTTTCTACTTCTCCGTTTAGTTTAGTTGTTATTTTATTGAATGGAAGTGATGATGGTGATTGTTTTTTCAATATTTGATGAATTTCTATCTCATTATTTTTTTGGTTTGTTGATGATGAACTTCTTTACAAAGCTAGTCTGTGCCTCCTTCCTTTACTGCTGCAACTTAGTTTAATTGCATGTGCATGATGTGTGTGGGTAATCTAAAAATTTATAGTCCTTAGAAGATTGCACTGGTTTTTTGTAACTATAGGATCCTCTTTGCCAAGCAAAACCCAATTTAGGGAGATTGTCTATTGTAGCAGCCCCATGATCACTGTTCATTCACAGTTTCAGATCTAGGAACTTCTCCTCTTCCCTTCCTTTTTTTTCTTTCTTTTTAATAAGTGACCTATGGTAAGGTTCATTACACATTGTAAAGCCAAATTTCAAGATAACATGGAGTTCAAGACTATTGTTTGAACCTGCAACAAACACACAACTCTCCCTTCCTAAGAACTCCATTTGTAGACCCAACTTCCTTGCTTTGTAACTCATCCATAATTTCATCTTGTGATTCCAACAAATCACATGAAACAAATGAGATATTCCAAGCACTATCAAGACTTGACATTAGAGACCTTTGGATAGTATTCTACAATCTGATTGTGGAAGATTTTCTTTCAAGAGAGGTAGTGCACCTATGCATTACCTATGTTGAGAAAGTGTGCAAAACACCCATCAACAGAACTAGCGCTAGGAGGGCATGGCATGTTGAGGCTAGAAAGCTAAAGGTTGGAAGTTGAAAATAATACTTTCAAGAAAAAAATTGAGATAAGAGATCTCTTTTAATGCTAAAGCTTAAAATCAAGAAATTGTGAAGGAAAACAAGCGCTGAGTCAAAATGGAGCAACATTTGCAAATCAGTATCACTCAACTACATGCAAATTTAAACAAGAGATTGAAGAAACCATTGCAGCAATTTTCATTGGCGGAAAAATGTAGAATCCATTTCACTCGTAGACACAATGAATTGGGATGTCTGACTTTCTTGAACAGAGTTGAAAAGGTGCAAGGAGAGATTCCCTTTTGGGAAATATATCAGTCCTTGGATCTTGCAGACCTAGAGGAAGAATTGCAAACAATGGAAACTAAGGAATTCAAGGAGTTGATCCAAGAATGTTTGGGCATAAAATATGGATTAAAATTGGAGGTACTGATGTCAATTTGGTGTAGATTTCACAATGCACCCCATTTAGAAGTTACTTGTCCATCTTGCAAAGGCATCATCACCCAAGTCAAGGGTAGTTTGAATAAGTTGGAGTAGCCAAATTTCAATAAGGACGAGTCATTCCATGAGGCAGAAGATCTATCAACACCTGGAGGATAGCATAAGGGATATGAAAAAAGTATCCCCAAAGGAGTTAGTGTTGGGACAACAAACACTAAGGCTAGAAGTCAAGAGGAAGGAGTTGATTCCCTTGGGACAACAAATAGTTTGGATGGAAACTCAGCTAGAAAAGAATCAAAAGGCCTTTTCTCTATCAATGAGGAATAATCCTCCACTCTAGAAGAGGAGGCATTGGTAGTGGAGGATGTGTTAGCAAAGTATACAAGAGTGTATGCTAGGGCAGCCAATGAAGATGTTAAAATTACAAAGAGGAAAATGCTGATAGCTTTGGGGCAACAAAAAATAATGATAAAGATGTAAGTGAACTCAAACTGGAAGACCTCTCCTCCATAAATGATGGTGATCAAGAATTTGAAAATTCAGATATGGAGGAGTGGGAACAATTACAGGTCACAACTATTCATTATCCAACTTCCTTCTCAAGTGATGATGAAGACCCAATTATGGAAAGATACAATCAACTTGTCTCTAGATTAGCCAAAGATTGGTTTGAGCTAAGATTTCAAGTGGATTTAGAGGTATTGTTGCTACCTAATTGGTATAGACCCTATGATTCATCACACTTTGAGTTTGCATGTGAGCTATGCTAAGAAGCTATCAAACAAGTTAAAGGACAAGTGGAGCAGCCAAGTGCCCAACCTCCTCCACTTGTTGCTCGGATCGAAATAGAAGACTAAGAGATTGGACCAAGTGATGACTCGGCTGAAGGCAGGCCTCAAGAGGATGTTGGGATAGCAATAGAAGAAGGACAACAATATAGTCTCGATCTTCCGAGCAATGAAGTAGATCAAACAGGAATATTGTCCACCAGTCATCAAGAATTTCTTCCTCTTGAAGAGCATTTGTGCACCATGGATGATAGGCTTTATGTTGAGTCTTTAGAGTGAAATTGCATAGAAGATCTTGGTCCCCTTGATGAGGTGCCATCAATTGATGACTTCTTTCCATTAGGAGTTGTATTACAGAGATATGCCCATGCCACAGAAGAGTACATTCAAGAAAATGATAACGATGAAGACAAAATCCTTGAGTCTCCAAACAATGATGCACTAGAGCCTCCGAAGTGGGAGAGGGGTTCCTTCACCGTCTATAGCGATAGTGAACAAAGGGAGACAAGTGAACATCATGAGGAAATACACAAATAGAAAAGAGAAGACAAAGGTGGGGGTATTTTGAAAGTTACCAAAAGAGATGAAGCACCCAACCAACTACAAGATGCAACTCGAAATCCTTCCACCATGATCATTGATGGTTCCCCTTCACATTCAAGAAGTTGCAATAGGATAGATTCATGCATGTCATTGTCCCATGACATTGAACTTCACAAAATTAAAGTTGACACTTGGGGACAAAGACAGGACAATGTACTGCCTTTTGAAGATAGCAATCAAATGGACACCAAATTTGTAGAAGATTAGTGAGATGAATTCTATCTCCTCGAGGAGCACGAGCAACCAATAAGGGCAGTCAATCCCAGACAAAGATTGGAAGGGGTATTTTTTGTCCCATTCTCCCAGCCCTATCCATGCCTAAAATCAGAAGTGTTGCACTCCCTACCATTCCCACCTAAGGCTGCTGATGTAGCGATTGATGATGTTGTGCTCACTCTCCCCTGTCAAACGTTGCCACATCTGCATGACAACATCTAGGTTCTATCATTCCTTGCTCCTATGAGTACTTATAATTTCATTTATCATTTTGAGTATGGGAACGAGGAAAAATGAATGTGTTTATGGATTAACCATAGATTTGATGAATTACCTCAATTGTTGATCTTTTGTAATGGCGTGATTGAATTGAGTGTTGTGATGTTAAACTTCTTTTTTTTTTAATACAAAGATAAATCTACAGGTCTTAAAACTATAATCATTTCCCATCGGCTAGTGCATACCTTGCAAAATTCAATGAAGATGAATGTCAGTTTTCCCTACTTGAACATAGTTCTTTGTAAATATCTCTATACAGAGTTGTTTTGAGTAGTGTAGTTTCATGTATATACCTTGCTTTCCTACTTTTGTTTGGTTGTTGTTTTGTTGTAGGTTAGTGTGCTTTAGGTCAGTTTTCTTTCTATTTTCTTTCACATTCATCCTTATTTCCTAGTGTTGTTCTATGTATTTCTTTGTCAAACTCTAATCAAGTTTTTAGAATGGATAGTGAGGATCTTTTGTTAGTGTTAAGTGACCTAGATATTTGGTCCAAAGGGGATAAGCTATTGGCTGGTCTCATCCCTGACATATTCTAAAATATTATAGCTCTTACACATCTTAAGAATCCGACAGTCACTATAGGGCCTTTTGCAAAGTCCAGTCAAGTGAAAAAATCTAAAATTTTGCTTCAGCACCACTATGATTCTTAGCCCTGAGTGCGAGCTTCATTTCTTGTGGATTGAAATAAAAGAACTGAAAAGAGAAAATGAAAAGTAAAGAAAAGAAAAGAAAGTTTTGAAAATAAAAAAGAAAATTCAACCTTTCAGGGGTATTTGAGCAACTCTACCAAGGTAATGGACGCTCGACCAATAGTAGAGAAATGTTTGGGAGAATCACAGTGACAACCTCATTGGGGCTATGGATGCCTGACTAGCAGTGAGGCAATGTCCTTGATTCTTTTGGAGTTGGAATAAACTATGTAGGTTGACTTGATGGAGGTTGCGTTCCTATTGTGACTAAAGGGTGGGAACTAACGCAATGGTACACACTTGTATTTTCAAAATACTGAAGGTTGGGTTGGCTTGTGCTTTTGATCCTTGCTCAAGTGTCTATTTTTTTTCCCTAGCATGAGGATCGAAACCAGAGACTCTAGACTCATGTTTCTAGTTTTTCATCGAAATTCTCTGGAGCATTTCCCCAATGAGTCACCATTTGTTGTGCATGTTTTGCACACACGCCCTGCCAAAGGCAAGGACCCCCTCTTTTGCTTAGGTTAGGTCGTTTTGACCTCATCTGGTTTTTTTTTCTCTGTTTCCATGCCCAAGTTGGCCCTAAGCCTAAAATTTATCAATTTCATATCGGCCATGATCATCTAGCTAGGTTTTTCTAAGTCATTTTTCCTTATAGGCCGGCCCTTGTGGGCTTCCGTTCGCTTTTCATCTGATGTCCATTGATCCTTACAGACCCACATTTGTGGGTTTCCCTATGCTATTCACCACTACTCTCAATCTTTCATCTACAGATGAGCCCCAACATCCCCTTGACATATAGACCCCACACCCATGTTCATCGATTCATCCATCATGCTCTACAGGCCCACCTTCTCCAATTGCCTCAGGGGGGACTCCGTTCCTATTTCACCAATAGCAGTCAACCTTTGATGTCCACCCACTGGGTGGGGCTCTGCATTGTGTCATGTCATCCTCATTATTACCATCACCTAAGTAAGCCCAACCCGGTACAACTCAAAATTATCTGATTCTCAAACGGTTGTAGATCTTTGCACACGACCAAGCCTTCACATCATCTCGCCAGGTCGGAGCCACATGCACTGTTTCCTCGAAATGAAATCATAAAATTGTGCTGAGCTATTAGGTCTATGATCATTGGTGGGTCTTCCCTTGTGGGTCGCCTCCACCGAAAGGCTGTCACCTTGGTGTTGTTTCATAATGGCAAAGTTAAGTTGCCTCTCCACTTTGCGGGCCCACAACCCTCCATCGCTATCCATCGCTTGACCATTCCCAAATGACTACCTATCCTAATGAATTCTTCACAAGCAACATGATTTCCTCTTACCTCTATGTCCTTTTGCTTAAGTACAACATCAAAGATGTCTATGTAGTAATTACAAGTGAAATTATAGACTAGAAGGGAGGGTATTATTGAAATGGTAGTGGATGTCAAGATTTTGCACTTTGCAAGGATAACGTTCAAAATAAATGCTAGTGGCTATTTTGAGCATGGGCTCCGCTCTCCAAAATTCCATCCCACATTCTTCATCTTAAAACAGCCTACCTCCTACATCACATCACATTTCTCAGCCTGCAACCCTGAAATGGAATTTAATCTAGTGGGACCCAATGTGTGGGTCTCCCTCTATCATTTGTCATTCTTTAACAGCTTACTCCATTCAACATCCTACCCTCTTTGACCAGCTGTCAATCAATCATGCATATTCCACATTATTTACCATTCATCTCCTATGACAACATCCTCTACATAGCTCATGCTCATAGGGACCTCTCACACTTACAACAAATAGCTCACCCTTTGAAAATGAATATATGCATTGAATAGGATTCTTAAGGGATATGAGCCCGTGGACAGCTTGTCGTGGGGATCAGAGTCATCTTCACCATTTTCATGACAGATTTTCCTACATGGATACCCTACAAGCAGACCCCGACTATGGCTTTTCTATGGACTTTGGCCACCCTTCTTTTGGAGCACCATCTTAGAGTGACCCGTGATGCATTCCCTATCTACATATGAATTTTCCTCAGCAAAATTCCAAGGGGCGTCTCTACAACCCTCGAATGGCCCTGCCTTACCCCTTCATGATCCTGAAAGATATCATCCATGGGTAGTTTCAAAAAGGAAAGATTGGGCAACAAGACGATATCATACTCACTCTCTTAAAGCATGAAAATTCAAACTTTCTCCCAAATGGCCAGAGGATGAATCAAGTTGCTTGAGTGAATCTCACTATGTTTAAAATTACAATTCTAATGTGGGGGCATGAAGACAAAGAATGGGGGATAAATTCTGGTTGAACGAGTTTAGGGTCTTATGAAGCTTCTGATGATTTTAATGGACTCTTATCCTCCGAGGCTCGTGATCAAGTAATCTCTACCTAGATGCATCCACTAATAAACAATATATAATGAAGGGATGGTAGTTTATTGCTCGTAGTTGTGATAGTGCAGGTGTCTACCTATTTAGCACCATTGACATCTTCACCTAGCACCCCCTCACCTATAGCCCCCATCTACAGTGGCCTTCCACATGGGGTTCATCCCTTGGGGAGTCGTCCATATGATGTCATCCCTAAAATGACAAACTGATAGCAACCTTCCATGTCAATATCTCTAGCAGTGTTTGCAAGTCCAGGTCCCGAGTGTGGATGAGCCATGGTCAATAGCCATTTCCAAATGGATTTCTTTGGACCGTGCCCCATATCATCATCTTCGATGGAGCCCACACTTGCATAATCCATGTCCCTTAGTGCCATTTCTTTGAGGCAGATTTCTAACTCCCATCCCGCGCCTAGGTCAAACTTCACCCCTTGTCCTCATTGTTTCGAGCATTGCTTTTCATGATGGAATAGAAAGATAGACCATATAAATATCACAACGTCCCCTTGGCACCAGGGAGAATAATGAGATCAGTAAATGATGTTGATTGATTTCGCCTGATGAAGTTCCTATTTGTGGATGTCGAAGGGGGGGGGGCAAATCAGCAAAGATATTCTCTCTACAGAATTTTGGTGACTGTGTTTCACAATCTCGTTCCCTTAGATGACATCATTAACTAAGGTGCCAACGCTAATAACCTATCCTCTTGCTCATCCAATGAGACTCTGTAAATAGCAGTAGGAGGGAATTCTAAGCACTAGTCTCCATAGCCCACCTACATGACATCATGTAAAATCCTTTGTGGGCATGGCAGGGTGAATGCCATGACCACCTCATAGTTTCCTAACAGTGTCCATCTTCTGTGGTGGTACCTAATAAAAGGAATGTGATGGTATCAAAGACTCTTATTATGAATGGGATATCCCTTATTCTACTTTTGAGACTAGGCAGTGAGTTGAATATTAGATTTTATAACACCACAAGAATTCACTCTTCGTGGCTTATGACCATGAACATGAATGTAATCTAACCCACAGTAGTGTGGAAATCATTCAATCCTAATTATTTTAGTAAGTGGCTATGCATAATCTCCAAATATTGTCACGAAAGGTGAAGGGGCGGGGTTGGAAGTTAAAGGACCTTTGGAAGGAAAATGATCAAATGACCAAAGAAAATGAAGGTCCCCTAGTGATGAATGTTTCTGCTCACCTCTCCACCAAAAGTGATCCTCTACCATGGTTTCCTACCTTGTAAGTGGCCATCCAACACCAATTACAGGTCAATACTATTGTAGGCACTGAATACAAATAATATAGTGGGTATTTGCAATTTGGATGACTTATTAGATGGGTGGTTTTAATAGGGATTGCAATATGAGAAATGAAGGCTCGAAGGAGGAGGTTATATCGATGTTGTTTGTTAATTCCACCTAGACTGGGTGCCTAGGGCTTCATGATTCAAATAATGTGTGATTCAATTGATACTTAAATGTGAAGTTTATTAATATGATATGTTGTTTTTTAGGACTTCACTTATGAAAAAGTGTAAAGAAAGCCTTGTTGTAAATATAACATGCAGAGAAGCATGGAAATATGCCAATGTTACATCTGTGGTGGGCTCACACTCTAATTGAAAGTATGAAGATGACTCTGAGAATTAACACTAAAACCATACCCAAGCAGGGAGGTTTAACAATTTTTATTCAAATCACCAAAGAGGGGGCGGTCGATTAAGACTTATCAAGGTGGATGACTTGTGGGTGTCCATCATGGAAGACCTATCAAGTAGGGTGAGGCTGGGAGATGTTATGTTATGGATAGCTTGAATGTGAGGTATGCCAATAGAACTCAGGGTTACCTAAATTGAGGAATTCCATGTCCGTGAATGCTTGCCAAAGAAAGATCAACTTGTATAAGGGGAAGTGAAGTCATAAAGGGGGCTAGCCAGCACACCAAAGGAAGTCAAATCCAAGAACACTAAAGGTTTTCCCCTAAGGTCTAAGGCAGATGGGTAGGTTGTTTTGTCTTCCCAAGCGATCATGATCTATTAGGGGTTGTCTCCTTAGATCATCTGATACATTCAATGACAATGCAAGGCTATAAATAGGGTTCTTTTGATTAAATGATGAATGCGACAAGTCCATTAAGCAGAAGACAACCTTCAAGTAGTTTAGCTAAAGGAAAAGAGCAATCAGTAAAGGACAAAATTGCTATAGCACCTGGCCACTACAAGACAAAATAGGGAAAAGATAAAGGATTGTATTTTAAATTGCAGGATAATGGGTGGGTAGGTGGAACTGAAATATAATCAAATCAAAGCCACACAATGTAATTCAATCCTAGCATTCATTCAAGATTTGGAAAACTATAAATAGGGGTCTCCCCCTCATTTGTAAATAGTTGGAGAGCTGGTGTAAAAATAATTTGTAGCAATAGAAGACAACATTGCATTATTTTATTGATGTTCTCTTTGATTTTTCTCATCTTGCATGCATGGTTCTACTTCCCCTTTTAGTTTAGTTGCTAGTTTCTTGAATGGAAGTGATGATGGTGATTGTTGTTTCAATATTTGATGAATTTACATCTCATTATTTTTGTGGTTTGTTGATGATGAGCTACTTTGCAAAGCTAGTCTAATCTTCCTTCCTTTATTGTTGCAACTTAGTTTGATTGCATGTGCATGATGTGTGTGTGTAATCTAAAAATATGCAGTCCTTAGAAGATTGCACTGGTTTTGTGTAACTGTAGGATCCTCTTGACCAAGCAAAAACTAGTTTAGGGAGTTTGTCTACAATAGAAGCCCCATGATCACTACTTATTCACAATTTCAGATCCAGGAAATTCTCCTCTTCCCTAACTTTTTTTCCTTTTTTTTTAATAAGTGACCTATGCTAAGGTTCATTCCACATTGTAAAGCTAAATCTCAAGATAAAATGGAGTTCAAGATTTTTTTTGAACCTACACCAAACACACAACTCTCCCATCCTAAGAACTCCATTTGTAGACCCAACTTCCCTACTTTGTAACTCATCCATAAGTCTGCCTTGTGATTCCATCAAATCACATGAAACAACTGATATATTCCAAGCATTGTCAAGACCTGACATTAGAGACCTTGGGATAGTGTTTTGCAATCTTATTGTGAATGATTTCCATTCAAGAGAGGTAGTGTTCCTATGCAATACCCATGTTGAGAAAGTGCGCAAAACACCCATCAACATGTGGTTCTGAAGTTATGTTTGGAAGTTAGGAAAGAGGTTATTCCCGAAATTTCATATCACAAAAAATTATACAAGAGTTAGATGTAACAATTCTCTAGATTGTAGAATAACAGAGTTATGTGTCTCAGATATTCTCTAGATTTCTTTGCATTCCTTAAGAGTGATATATATGGTTGTAGAGACTTGATAATATGTTTAGAGAATTTTATGGATTCATATATATGTGTTTCAAAATGTTTTGGTGAATTGCAATGAAATATCCTAAGTGTTGATGTGTCATGATCAATTCCAACTAATTTTTTGTTATATGCTTAGTGGGTTTCTTTATTTGTGTCAGCATATGATGATGTCATTCTTTAGAAGAAGGTTGTAAGGATTATTTTGATAACCTATATTGTTCACATCTTGTTCTAAATTATCTTTTAGTTTGTCCCCGGTGGTGTAAATATGAATAGTTGGCAGTTTTTGTGGTGTTGATGTTGTTTGGGCCAACAATTAGGTTTCATTCATCTATAGTTGATCTTGATTAACTAATTTTTCTTTGGAGAACGTATTGTGATGATTTCAATCCCATTTATGCCTTGATTTGCTATGCAACTCATTTTTCTTCATGGTACATATGTGTGAGGTTGACCTATTTAGTATCACTCGTTTCATTTTATGGGTCTTTTTTGAGCTGACTTTTTTCGTGTTTTGAGTTGTTGCAAAGTGTATTTATAGAAGAATGGAATCATTTGTGAATTGAGATGAGATAGAGTGTGCACTATGTTGAATATGAAGTGTGCGAAGTCAATATGATGGATTAATTATGTGAAAAAAGGACTTCAACATCAACATATGTTAGATGCTTGTTTTATAGTGGTTCATGTTTATATTTTCATTGTAATTTTCAAGTATCCTATTATTGGGCAGTGAGCCTCATCAACATTTCCTTGTATATTTCCCTAAGGTTTTTTGCCTTAGCTTGCAATTTTGTAGGTAGTGATCCTTAAATAATATTATAATTGTTGTAAGTAGTGAGCTTCATACATTGTGATTTAACTCTCAACGTAGTTTTTTCCTCATTAGGTTTTCCACATAAAACTCTTGGTGTCCTTGTGTGGTGCATGTTTTCATTTCTATTCTTCCTTCAGTTACTATGATTTGATGTTTAATCTATAAATAGAGTTGTTTAGGATTTCAGTATATGATAATTCACCCACCTCTCAACATTTTGGTGTGTTCAACATACACCATGTTGTACATGAAACTAACCAACAAAGCATTGGACAACATGGAAGGAACAATGAATAATTATTTATGGGAGGGATCAAATGAAATAAAAAGAATTACATTAATATATTGGGATAAAAATTGGAAAACCACAAAGGATAGATGTGCAAGAACAAAAAAAATAAACTTTAGAATAAGGCACTAAGTACAAAGCTAATATGGAAATTGTACAGAAGAATTGTTAATACTTGGTACAAAATATCCTAAAATAAATAATTATATTGGAATGAACCAAAAAATATTAACCATAGCCAATTCTGAAAATGGATCACAAATATGAAATTTTATGTGGGAAAATCAAGATGATATCATAGATCACTGAACATGGTAGATGAATAATTCAAAAAATAGATTTTGGGAAGTCTCCTAGAACATATACTCTCCCTTAGTAGACATATAAATTATAATATAATGTATGATTACATTTTCCAACATATGTGGCTCGAATGTGTGAAATTTTTTGACAAGAGAAAATATAGAGTCAGCTGGAGAACATTGTTGGATCAACTTTAAAGAACTATCTATAAGGACAAACTCAAAAAAGAAACTATGATATTGTGGGTCCAATATAAATTACATTAAAAAAAAGGAAGATGTAATTATATGGCATAGATCCAAAATATGGGAGTATACTACTAAGTTTGGATATCATATTCAAACTGTAGAAAGAATGATAGAAATATGTCCTAGAGAAGTGTGTTGGAATAAATGGGTCATGTACAAAGAAAGCACATTTACTTGGAAAAATATCCATAAGATAATACTAATTAGGGATCAATTGAAAACCATTGGGACAAAGGATCCAAATTGGACCATGTGTTGTCTACAAAGAGAATAAATAATTATTCAATCATTTTCTTATTTCTTGGTCATTCAATGCTACATGTCCAAACATAAAACAAATATTATTTTGGGTTGGTATTTTGCATGATATCCTATCATTTCTAATTTGAAAATGTGAAAGGAAAGAAACCAAGCATATTCAATAACCCCAAATGTACACTAGTTAGCCTCATCCAAAAAATAGAAAGGAGTAAAAGTGAATGGATGACCTCACATTCTAAAAATCAAAGAAAAGAAACATTCATTGGATGGGATGAGAATTTAATGAAAAAAGGGGTCACCAAAAATTCCCCACACATTACACATTTGTAGAAAATATAGAAGATAAGTGAGAGGGAGAAAGGTGGAAACTCCCACCTAGTGGGAGACTAAAACTAAAGTTTGGACCGAGGAACCAAAGAAAAATCTTTGAGCCTTGGGTGTAGCATACATTATAAGAAATGGCAAAGGAAACTTAATATGGGACTTATCTAAGAGAATTCCACATGGTACTAATAATTAAGTGAAATTTGTTACCCTCATGGCAGGCCTCAACTTTTGCAAGGATAAGAACAGCATGATAATAGAGATCAAAAATAATTCCTAGATATAGATTGAAATTTTCAAGAATAAGAAATCCACAAGCTAGAGACTATAATCCTAGATAGATATTATATGCTAACTACTCGAGAGATTTGAATACTTAACTCTCTCTCATACATATAGGGAATTCAAAAACTCTATTGATTCCTAGAATCAAGGTTTGACTTAGATGAACAATATAGTCATTACAAATATTACAAATACATGGCTAGTTTTAACCAAAAAATGTTTAAAGAGAATGTAAGAGAATATATGAACCTAGATAATAGGCTAGAGGTATTTCCCACAACCTAAAGAATAAAGTAGGCCCAAAGATACCAAGCAAGTATAATGAAAAGAAGTGGATGACAACATTCAAAGAAGAAATATAAGATTTATGATGACCAAGTACCACAGAATGTCCTCCTCTATTGGTTGTGCTTTCCTAGAAAAGATAAGTTACTACAAAGGAAAAACTAGAAAATATCACACATCTAACCAATATTTTTGGAATAATGAAGATTTGTTCATGGGTATTATAAAATAATGGGTTCCAAAAATTGATGCAAATAAAAATAAAACTAACACAAAGCTAATTTTGTTGAAGGATGCCTTGGAAAATCCTCTATGTGATTGTGCATGATGCCATGAGAATAAGGCTAACATGAGGACTCATTTTAGGACTAGAAAGAAATGCTCTGTCAAAATCATTAGGAAAAATGGTGAGAAAGAAGATGTTTGAAGTTGAATGTATTTGCATTGGAGAGGATGAAAAAAATAAAATAAAGGGACCTTTTAGTGTAGATGAAAATGAGATGGAGGTAGTAATAAAGATCATTAGATTTGTTAAATGGTCAAATATAAATTTACATCATGGAAGGGTATACCAAATATTTATAATGAATGTGGTGCAAGTAAAAGAAAGAAAAATTTGGGGTCACATTCTAATTGATAGCCTAGTAAAGGTGCTCAAGAAGTTATCAATTTTAACAAAGAGCTACCAACCATAGATAAAATTCCACCAATGAGGATGATTGCATGAATATTTGATGCAAACATAATGTGAAATAAGAAGGTAATAATGGAGGAAGTGAAGCTCTTTAGGGAGGGAATTGAAAGAAAACATCCATCTTCTACATAAGTATGACAATTTATTCTCCCTTGTTCAAATTGAGAACCTATCTAAAGTTACAGAATGATTTCTCTTCATAAGGTCTCATAGGCCTGGATGACTGAGCAATATGCTCAAAATGTTGATATACTTTTTTGGTCTTGTTAATATAATGGGAGTTTCCCCCTAGGTAACACTTCTCTATAAAAAAATTACAAAATAATTAGCTAAAACCAATAAATTGTGGCACCCATTTACCTAGTCATAAATGAAACACTCATATCTCAAGGTTTTATATGCTAAAAGCCAAATATTTCTTCATCTTGAGATTTAAGCTTCTCATAATCCACTTACCAACTTAGGAATTCTAGTTTGGCTTCATTATCTTGATCCAATAATTTATTATGATGTGTCATGATACACATCACATTTTGGTCAACAAATTTAACTCCCTCTTACAATTATTTTCTATGTCTTATGTGTTTTTAAATTTCTAATGTGGGAGTTCCAACTTTCAAAGACTATAAGCTTTGATCTAAGATGTCATTGGAACCTATTCTTATTTTTTAATTATAGATATTCAAAATATATACACAATAGGAATCTTTAGAAGTGATTCCAAAGGGTCATCCCATAATAGCATGTTCCACTTTGTTTCCAAAGTGGGACATTGAAATCAATATTTTTAACTAAAATTTTTACTTTCTATCACCTATAGCAAGTAAACCAAATTAAGAATTTCAAGATGATTTTAACTAGCACTTTTTTATACTTTATTTGTAGA
The DNA here is from genome assembly GCA_007258455.2 of Sequoia sempervirens. Lineage (NCBI taxonomy): Eukaryota > Viridiplantae > Streptophyta > Pinopsida > Cupressales > Cupressaceae > Sequoia > Sequoia sempervirens. The sequence goes on along the minus strand of VDFB02252616.1, from coordinate 27,131,708 downwards.
ATCTAAATGCATTCTTTTAAAATTAAAATTACTTACAAAAATTATGATTATTTAAGGGGTATGTGCCGGATCATGATGGGCCAAAAAGTGGCGATATGATGGGTGTGTGTAGAGTATCTGGCTGATGACTTTTTTTACCCAAAATTGATGAAATAAAAAGGATTTTTAAAGGAGATTCTCAGCTTTCCACCAACATAAATTATGCTTTACTTTGAATCTTAAAAATTATTATTATTCATTTTCTATTTGAATTACAACTAAAGTTCTGATTGATAAGTTGATTGAATAAAATCTATACCTTTCAAATGGTATCACATTTTTTGAGTCCAAAACTTGCGTCACATTCTATGCTTCACCTACTATAGGATTAAAAAAAAATGAATTTCATGAAGTTTCGACCAAGTTAAAGTGGTCAAACATATGAGTATTTACATTTTTTAAAAGTTGTAATAAAAAAATCATAATTAATTATTTACTTGGAAAAAAATTACAAAAAAATATGCATCACATCGGGGCATGAGTCCTCTACTTATATGTAAAATATTATAAAAAAATATTATCATTTTGTTGTGGATAGGGTGGTTAGATAGACACCTACTTCTTATTTTTTTCCTAAAATTTAAATACTATTGCATTGAAATTTTAAATTTTCACCAAATATATTTAAAAAAAAAAACCTAGTAGTTTAGAAACTACATTCAATTTGCTACAAATTCTATTCTTACATATTTTTGAAATAATATAGATAACTTATTCAAAATTTTATGTCAAGTTGCCTAACTCTGATTTTTTTGAATTTCATCACCACTTAAGGTCCTGTTTTTTCCATGATGATCCTGCACATACCCTAAGTTTTCATAAAATGTTTTTTATAATTAAAAATTATTTTGAAAAAGTGACATTTATTCCATAATGCATATTTAAAAAAAAAAAAAAGGGATAAAAGCATAAATTCTTAAACATAGTTTTTTACTCTACTATCTAGTGTGTAATTTTTTCCATAATTATTTATTATATATTTTATTTTTTATTAATAGTTAAAGAGATTAATTATATATTAGAAAAAAAAATATTCCATAACGCATATTTTTTCTTTATATACATCCAAACTAACATTTTTTGAAACAAGGACATCAAAACCTAGTACACATATTTCTTTAGAATTTTTATCTTTAGTTTCCTATTTTTTAATGTGTTGAATAGAGACTTTAATGTTCAATGAAAAACTATACTCACTAGAAAATAGAAACTAAAAATTACAATCAAATTAAATATATTAAAAATATACCTATTGGAAAAATTATTTCAAGAGTTTTGGTCATACAAATTATCTTGTCATGTTGATTCCATTTATTGGTCAAAACCATGGTTTCAAATCAATTATTTATAAAAATCTATGAACTAAGTTAGAAATGGAAATCTAAAGACTATTGAAAGAAGGAATACAAGGGCATTCATTCAAAGTTCTATTCAATACATTAAATAAAATTAAATATTACATGTTGAAGGGACCTTTGATGATAGTTCTACCTTCATTCAAATATACTTATGCAATCATCTTCAAATGAAATTGTTTAAAAAAAATTCTCCTCCCCATCTGTATGTTTGATGTCCCACAAGTAGGACTCATTATTCAATGTAAATAAACCAAAAAATGTATTTTACCTAATGTATATTGCCTAAAATATGGGATTTTATGATTCATAGTCCAAAAAATTATATTTTTTGTATATAGTTAACATTAGTAGAAAGGTTACGTCTGAAACAAAGAAAAATAGGGGTGATGTAATAAGATGGATTTACCAAATGGATGCACCCTATTTTTCTTATTTCACTCAATTATGAGGGCTATAATGTGCAATTGACAATTAGAAATCAAATCTAACCAATATAGTAATAAAAAAGACATGTTTTAAGAGGGTTGAATGATGTGTACCTTTTACAAAAAGTGCTTTTTCGGGCCTCACTAAGGACTCATTCGCCTAGTGGTGAATGGGTCCTAGTTGGGGTTCTAGAAAATAAATTTTTGGGTTATGTTCTTCAATGTCTGCAACTCCAAACTCTGGGTGTTCAACTCCTCAAAGTTGGAAATGAATTTTGGTAGAAGACTTTTCATGATCTTGCAAGAAAGTTGACAACTTTGAAAACACTGCAACTTTTCTCTCCACTTGATCTTCAACCTAAAACCTACAATCACACACATTAACGAAGAAGAAAAATATTGATTGTTAGGGATTAGGGGTTTTCCTTGGTCAAACCCCATTTTGGTAATTAAACCTTGTAATGAAACAATGCATAAGAGGAAAGATGAATGGACAATGTAATGTCACAACTCACCAATCCTCAATTGAACCTTGGATTTCAAATTTGAAACTTAGCATGAAATGGCCTTAATGAGAGTAGATCTTGATCATGAACTTGACATAAGATAATGGCTTTGAATACCTGAAGTTGATCACTAATGCTACATCATCACATTTTCTCAAAAACATGCATGAATTTCACATGATGATTGATATCTTGATTGTTGAAATAAACTTGAATAATCTACCCTTGAATGCCTTCTTGAATGCTCTTGTGAACTCTTGATCTCATAAATTTTCTATTAGGACTTGAATACTTGAAAGCTTAGATCTTCTAGGATGAAACTATGTGAAATAACCTTATATTTATGACTAACTTAAGATTAAATCCTAAAATTTAAATAACACAAGCTGACATCAGATCTAGGATTTGAAATCATTAAAATACAGTAAAAAACATATCCCAAGGGAGGATCCTAGGGTTAAATGAGAACCCATTTTCCATGTGGTGAATGGGTCCTAGCATACTTAACTAGGACACGGTTTAGGGATTATGAAATGCTATGTAAAAAGGGGCTCTTAGGACTTAGTGACGACCCATTTGCAAGGTGGAAAATGGGTCCTAGGTCACTAATCTAGGACACATACCTTGTAAAATAATGTGTTATGCAATATTATTTGTGAATTCCAGGCTTTATCCCTTAGAATCTACAATTAATTAGGCTTGGATTTGAATTAAATGGGCCAATTAAGCTCAAATTAACCTTAATTAATTAATAAAGCCTTCGATTAGTGTGAAAGTGTAAAGATACAGTTTACAACACCAAAAATAAGGTACCATTAAGTCCATTTTATTAAAATGGGCACTAAACTTAATGTGAATGTGTAAAACACATTACAACACTAAATCAAGGAATAATTAAGTTTATTTTAATATTAAGTATTCCTAAATTAAGTGTGAAAAAGGGATACCTTTTTCTACACTACATTTTTTCCCCACTTTATTGAGATTATGACCCCATGTCAAACTCACACTAAAGTAGACATTCAAGACACTTATGTATGTGGCAATGACAAAGATACACAATCATACACTATCAAAGAAAAAAAGAAAAGGGAGGTGAATCAAGCCTCGACTATCCAACATGATGTGGAACACATCTCAACTTTTCCTCCAAGAAAAAGGGAAGGATCAAGCCTCAACTTTCCAATGTGATGTGGAACATGTCTCAACTGTATGTCCAAGAAACATTCACAAGAAAAACTTGATGTCCACTATGAAAATGATGCACATGCTCACTCCAAGGTAGTGGAACCTCAGACCATCCACTAGGTGAGTATCCCTCAAGGAAGGTGGCTTAGTGATAAATTCATGTATGTGTGTCAGATTTCACTGTACTTACCATACCAAAGCTATCCCTCTGATAACTTCGATAGGGAACCACTCGCATTCCTATCTCATGATTAACAAGCTAAGTTATGCTAAGCACCCATGCACAATAATGTCTATAGGTTCTTGTTCAAAGGGATCTTGCTTCGTTCATGTAAGGTCTTCTTCACAGGGATCAATATATATGTAAGGTCTCTTATAAGAAATTCTAGGAGGTTTTGTCATAGATTGCTCTTGGATATTTGGAAGAGATTTTGGTTCAATCATCGGTTCATCAAGGATAGGTGGTTCATTCATGGGTTGAGGCATATTTTTAAGGGATAATTCTGCTATGTGTTTTTTCTTAAACTTTTGATATGATTTGAAAAAGTAATCCTCATGAGTTCTAATAGGTTCAATAGGCTTGGGAAAAAAGAAATATAATGAAAATTTCCCATGGGAAGATGCATTATTAAAGCCACTATGATGCATAGTAAAGATTCTATTCCCAAAGGGAAACTTTAAACATTTACGCCCAACTGACAGGATGGCATTCATGGAGTGAAGCCATGGATAGCCTATCTTCACACAAAATTGGTTTGATGACAAGATGATGGTGATTTCAAGAAATTTAATGTTTTTGGTCCAACTTTTAGAGGGAGGTTTATCAAGCCCATCACAGGACAAGAAAAACCATTATGCGTTTTGATCCATGCTTTTAGTTTGTCATATGTATCTTGATAAAGTTCATGAAAAAATAGGAATTCTTTAGTAATCACATTCTCTACAAAGATGGGATCAATTAATATCTCATTTGGTAGGCTTGTCATTGATTCTTCCAGGTATGTAAAGAGGACCATCGAGTGCATGTTTAAGTACGTCTTTTTGTGAAAGCAATATCAAGAGGCATTTTGGTTGATCCCTTATGAGGTTTAGCTTCAATAAATTTTACCAAGGCATTTATGTTATTATTCTCATGTTTGTTCAAGTTCTCATGAAGGAAGCAACTAAGACTATTGACAATTTATGTTCCATTTCTAGTTTTAAGCACTTTCCTTAGATTTTGTAAAGTGGGAATCATGCTAATGTTTATGCAGTCTTGTAATTTTTCTAGGCCTTCATCTAGTATTTTTATATCTTGCAATAAATGAACATCATGCACATTGTTTGTAGGAAGTGAAGTCATGGGAAATGAAGTATGCATACTATGATCCATAGGGGGTTGATTATCAACACTATTAGAAAGAGAGTTAGAGAACCCAAGATAAATGACGAATGATGTATCACAGGATGACATGAGTCTCGAACTATGTCTCACAATATTATTGCTAAAAGGACACCAAGTTGCAAAGCTCATACAAGTTTCACAAACTTAGTGGGAAAAGCCAAAATGGAAAGAGGCTTATAATGCAATGCAATGACAAAATGAAATGTGTAAATGCAGTTTTTAGGTTCTAAACAAGGTAATTTTCTGATTATACTATATAAGAAGTTGAAAATGAAATGTTGTAAACACAATTTGAAACCACACAATGCACTAAATGTACCAAATTAAGATAGATCTAATGAAATGAATGAAACAAAAAATTAGGAAACTGTAACAGAGATTTGAAAACATCAAATAGAAGCACATAAATGAAGTTTTTAATTTCCAGAAATGTAGATCAAGACCTAATCAAGTACTCATTCACCCTAGGGTGAATAGGTCCTAGATTAGGGTTTTGAAGTTGATTTTCATAGATTTTCAAGCTTTTTCTAATGATTTTCAGATTTAGGTTTACTATAGTAAGTTTCAGGTTCAATTTTTTGTAAATGCAATATGAAATGCAAGTTGGAAATGTGACAAAATGATGAACTAAAAGACCTAGTTTGATATGCAATTTTTTTTTTCAATTTTCAAATTCAAGTTTATATGATGTAAATGATATGCAAGATGACTAATTTTTTTTGGTATTTTTCAGATTTAAAGAATGCAAACAATGCAATCCTAAAAACCCTAGATGAAATGAAAATTTGAATGAAAACTAAACACCCTAAATGAGATCTAAGTCAATGCAAATGAATGAAAGATATAATCTAAGGTGAAAGAGATTCAAAAATTAGAAAAATACAATGCTCAAAACTTTGGGTTCACCAAAATGAAACAAAGAAAAAGAAGGGTGATGTAATCCAAGATGGATTAACCAAATGGATGCACCCTATTCTTCTTATTCCACTCAATTATGAGGGATATAATGTGCAATTTATTGTAAAAAATCAAACCTAAACAATATAGTAATCAAAAGGAATGTTTTAAGATGGTTAAATGACGTGTACCTGTTGCAAAAAATGTTTTTTCGGGCCTCACTGAGGACTTATTCGCCCAGTGGTGAATGGGTCCTCATTGGGGTTCTAGTAAATCATTTTTTGGGTTTTGTTCTTCAATGTATGCAAATCCAAACTCTAGGTGTTCAACTCTTGGAAGTTGGAAATGAATTATGTAGAAGAATTTTCGTGATCTTGTAAGAAAGATGACAAATTTGACAACTTTGCAAATTTAACAACTTTTGCAACTTTTCTCTCCACTTGATCTTCAACCTAAAACCTGCAATCACACATGTTGAAGGAGAAGAAAAGTGTTAATTGTTAGGGATTAGGGGTTTTCCTTGGTCAAACCCTATTTTGGTAATTAAACCTTGTAATGAAACAATGCATAAAAGGAAAGATGAATGAACAATGTGATGTCACAACTCACTAATCATTAATTGAACCTTGGATTGCAAATCTGAAACTTAGCATGAAATGGCCTCAATGAGAGTAGATATTGATCATGAACTTGAAATAAGATAATGGCTTTGAATACTTGAACTTTATCACTAATGCTACATCATCACATTAGCTCAACAACATGCATGACTTTGACATGATGATTGATATGTTGATTGCTGCAATAAACTTGAATAATTTGCTGTTGAATGCTCTTGTGAACTCTTGATCTCATAAATTTTCTATTAGGACTTGAATACTTGAAAGATTGGATCTTCTAGGATGAAACTTTGTCAAATAACTTTATATTTATACATAACTTAAGAGTAAATATTGTAATTCAAATAACAAAAGCTAACATCAGGTCTAGGATTTAAAATCATTAAAATACAACTAAAAACATATACCAAGGGGAGGATTCCTAGGGTTAAGTGAGGACCCATTCACCATGTCAGGAATGGTTCCTAGCTAAACCATAGGTTTTCTTGGGAATGGGATTTATAGGCTACTCTTGCACTCTTTGGATGTTTCACCTAAAATGAGAGAGATAAACCCCACTCAAATTAGGAAATGTATGATGCAATTAAGGCTAAATGAGATGATCTAAATGAAACTAAATGATGAAATTGATTGATTAAAGTATGCAAACCTAAGAAATATGCAATGTTTGAAAACATAATGTGATATGCAAGCATGAACTAAAAGATGAACAAATGCAAAACATAAATGAACAAGGCTGAATTAGAGTGCACCTGGGTAGAGAATGATGAATTTGGAGTGATTTGAATGCTGACAAAAAATATTGAAAATCAGCAGTGGGACTCATTCGCCACTGATGGAAAATCAGTCCTACTTCTGGTAAAACTTCTGAAAATTGGCCGACATAAGGTAATTTTGAATAAAAACCTGAAAGAAAATTTGAAATATTTTGAATATTGAGCCAAGAGGAACTCATTTTCCACCCATGGCAAATGGGTCTCACCTTAGACTTGAAAGTGGGTGTCGGAAGCTAAGTCATATTTAATGTTCTTTGTTGGGATTACATTCAAAAATATACTTAATTAAGCCTTATGAGTGCATAAAGGGGTCAAATGAAGCATAAGAAAGGTGTAAATAGTGAAATCAAGCCTAGAAAAGTGTGAATCCTTGTTACAAGACTTTACAACACTTCAAAATAGGACTTTATAAGTGATGAAAAGGTGATTTTTAGGCGAATTGTAATGAATAGAGTCTAGAAAAGTGTAGAAATGCTTTACAACACCTTCACAAAATGCCATAATTTGAAATTTAAGGACCTAATGTGAATGTTCAAGTCACATTACAACATTAAATCAAAGAAAAATGGACCAAGCATTGTAAGAGAAAGACCTAAAAGACCATGAAAATCTCAAGGGTCCATTTTTCTATGGTACATTTAGCCCCCACTTTAGTGAGAGGATGAACTTGCTTCAAACCAATAGTAAAGTAGCCATGCATATTGAGAGGGATCCAAATGCACTTATGCTAGCAAGATGGAATGAAAATGATCAAGAGGGATGATCGAGCCCCCAAGATGAAGATCCTATGGAAATATAAACATAAGAACAAAGGAACACACATGAAAGAGAAGGAAAAGTGGAATGAAGCTTCGATCGTCTGTCTAACTAGTTATGGTTTAGATCTAGGCCGTTTGTGAGAAAAAGAGAATGCATAATCACTCTAGGGTGACAGAACTCATGGATGTCCACTGGGTGAGAAGACCCAAAAGGTGAAGTACATACACTAGTTGGTATGTACTCACAAACACATAGGTGGCTATGGGGAAATTCGTGTTGCTGAATGGGCTTCCCGCTCAACCATATCAAAGTTATACCTCCTCATAACTGTAACAAAGTGCCACAAAGGAAAATGATGTTGGTTCATGCTTCATGAGACAAGAAAATATTTTTATTCTTAGAACTCATGAACAAAGAGGATGGTACCATAGGCATGCAAGTTGTGTTATGCAAGGTGGAAAAAATGTAAAAATGTAAAATGTAAAAATTATGTAAAATCCAAAAGATGTTCAAAGGAGTCTTGTTAAGTGCATGCAAGTTCTATCACTTAGGGAACATTGTGTCTAATGTTTCCAAGAGAGGACCAATCAAAGAATAAAATATACACAACTTAGGGGATGCATTGCATCACATCAAACCACCAAGAGGAATGTGATATGCTAAGAGAGATCACACTTATGAAGGACATCACACCCAATGTCATCCAAAAAGTGACAAATGCATTGTATTAAGTGATAAGGATACACTAAGAATGAAAATGAAATGATTCCAATGTGTTCCCCCCACTTTAAAGAAATTGCTACATACCATTCTAAGAGAAATTAATTTGAAGTAGCAAAGGAAAGAAAATGCAAAAAGAAAACAAGACATGAGACATAGCTTGGAAAGCCCCTATGCCAAGTCATATGTTTCTAAGTTAGGTACATCATGTACATGAAAAAGAAGAAAAAGGAAAGGGAGTTTCCCCCCAGAAAGGAAGAGACCAGACACATTAGGGATCTATGGATTTGGGGTCAGTATGTTTGTTGCTGCAATGTTTTTATGAAAGAGCTCAGAACTGTCATCATTCCCCATAGCACATTGAACTCGAAGAATGACACAAAGAGAGCAAAACAAAAGGAAAGAAAAGTCCGTTTTGGGTCAACATGGAAGAGACATTGCGGTCTCAACGCTTTTCATCATCCCCAAAAGGAAAACACAAGAAAAAAGAGAATAAAAAGAAAAGGAAAAGCTTTTGGGTCAACATAAAGGAGACATTTCAATCTCAATGCCTTGCATCATTCCCAAAAGGAAAAACACACTTGAAAAAGAAAAAAAAAGGAAAAAGGGATCGATTGGGTCAACATGGAAGAGACATAGGGTGTCTCAACACTTTGCGTTATCCCCAGAAGGAGAACACAAAACAAAAAGAAAAAATGACCTTTTGGGTCAACATGGAAGAGACAAAAGGTGTCTCTATGCTTTGTGTCATCCCCAAAAGGAGAACACAAAACAAAAAGGAAAAATGACCTTTTGGGTCAACATGGGACAGATATAGGGCATCTCTACACTTTGTTTCATCCCCAAAAGGAGAACATAAAACAAAAAGGAAAAAGGATCTTTTGGGTCAACATGGGAGAGACATAGGGAAACTCTACACTTTGCATCATCCCCAAAAGGAGAACACAAAACAAAAAGGAAAAAGGCAGGGGGTGACATATAGAAGAATAGAGGTACAAATAGAGGAAGTGCACAAAGAGAGAGGGAACAAAAAACACACATTATGGGGAACAAGATACACACATAAAACTAAAGAAAGGAAAAAGGAGCTAATAATGCAAATGTAAGTCAACTATTAATTGAGTTATTGGTTTCTCAATCTTAAGTAATATAAGCAGAAAATGAATAATGGAGTTAAGATACATAGATAAATGAATTACAAGGAAAAGGCTAACAACTTCTTGCCCCCCCACTGAGTGTAGGGAAAGAATGAGCCAGGGGGGATGGAAAAGGATCATGCAATAGTGAGAATAGAAAATTCTACAACTATATCATAGGGAGAGGATTGGGTGAAGTGTATTTGTTATCCGATGAATTCAGTGGGCCTAGTTTGCTTGTGTTGGTCTAATATACATTGTAAAGCTTTACACTTATTAGTGTGATGTCCAAGGGTGTGGTGATAAGCATAATAATTTGTGTTGTCTGTGACATGTTTGATTCTAGTAGGGGGTGGGAGAGTGATAAGACTAAGACAAAGAAGTATTTGCAAAGCTTTTTCATTATCAGATGGAGGACAAAGTAATTGAAAAGGTTGATCAATAGGTGAGATTTAATGTGGTGAAGTAGGACCAAGGGTGATGTCTTTCTCTTGGTCATGATGATTAGAAAAATATTTCTCATGAGGAATAAGGGCATTCAAGTTAGGAGGAGAATCAAAGATCGATGTACCATCATCTCGAAATTTCCAATATTCAAAAGGATTTTTGTCAACATGAGGAGGATCTTGATATCCTAGTCCTATTGTGTTTTCTTTTGTAGGTCTTTTTTCAAGAAGTTGGTGAATGTTATGCTCATTTGTTGTATCACAGCCTTGTTTACTTAAGATAGTAAAGCATTTTCCGTATGTTTCTCCAAGGTTGATGGGAGTGTTTATGACTTTGTGATCATAAAATGGTTGAGGATGTGTTTGTTGAGAGGAACTAGGTCCACTTGATGGAGGGATCTTAGGTCCTACTTGAGTTTTGGGATGTATGTATCCAAAGTCATCAGGAGGTGCAACAATAGGAAGATCTTGTGGTTTCATTGATGGGTAAAAGGATGCATTGGCTTCAAGGTTATCAAGACATTCATTTAAGAAATTTTTCATGCTAGCATCATCTTCTCCAATTACGTCAACATCATGAGGACAATCATGAGGAGTTGAAGGAGCATGAGGAAGCTCAAAGTCATTAGGATCACAACCAAAGGCACAATTGGGCATGTCTACTAAGGATTTCAATGAAAATTCCAAAACTTATTAAAAGAAAAATTCATGATGCAAGCATACTAAGATGCAAGAAATAGAAGAAAAAAAAGAATCTAGAAAGTAAAACAAAAAGCAACTACAAAAAACTGAAATGCAGGAAATACCTAGAAAATGCCTAAAAATGTTGTTTGAAATGTGTAGGTGGATTGATTCACCCAGGGCGGCAAATGAGTCCAGCTATGAGATTTTTTTATGTTTTTCAAAAAATTTAAAGTGATTTTATAGCTTTTCATATGCTAACTAAGGATGCAAATATATATTTTCAGTATTTTATTGTTTTGATATGCAAAAATGAAATCTAAATGATTCTTTCACTAATACAATTTGAGAAACCTTGGGATATAAGAACAAAACAAAACCTAAATGAATGTTCAGGAAAATGAAACCTAGGATACAAGATTCAATTGAAATCAAAAAGATAAAGTGCTCACTATGTAGGTTCACCAAAATGAACCATATATTTTTTAGGGAATGGGATTTATAGGCTACTCTTGCACTCTTTGAATGTTTCACCTAAAATAAGAGAGATAAACCCCACTCAAAATCTATGTGGTTCACTCAAATTAAGAAATGGATGATGAAATTAAGGCTAAATGAGATGATCTAAATGCAACTAAATGATGAAATTATAAGTAGAGGACTCATGTCCTAATGTGATGCATATTTTTTTGTAATTTTTTTCCAAGTAAATAATTAATTATGATTTTTTTATTACAACTTTTATAAAATATAAAAACTTGTATGTATAACCACCTTAACTTGGTCAAAACTTCATGAAATTCAATTTTTTTAATCCTATAGCATGCGAAGCATAGAATGTGACACATGTTTCAAATTCAAAAAATGTGATACCATTTGAAAGCTATAGATATTTTTCAATCAGCCTATCAATTAGGACTTTAGTTGTAATTCAAATAGAAAATGAATAATAATTATTTATTAAATTCAAAGTAAAACATAATTTATATTGGTGGAAAGCGAGAATCTCCTTTAAAAACCGTTTCATCAATTTTGGGTAAAAAAAAGGAGTCATCAATCACATACCCATCATATCGCCACTTTTTGGCCCATCATGATCCTACACATACCCTTATTATGGTTAGAGTGGTCAGACAGACACCTACTTCTTATTTTTCCCCTGAAATTTAAGTACTACTACATTGAAATTTCAAATTTTCACCAAATAGATTTTTTTTGTTTCCAATAAACCTAGTAGTTTAGAAACTACATTCAATTTTTTATAGATTTTATTCTTACATATTTTTAAAATAATATAGATAACTTATTCAAATTATTATGTCAAGTTTCCTTTAACTCTGATTTTTCTATATTTTTCACCACTTAAGGGCCTATTTTTTCAATGATGATCTTGGGCCTATTTTTTCCATGATGATTTTGAACATACCCCAATTGTTGACATCAATGACAACACCAGTAGTATACTTGCAACAAACCTAGCATAACACAACTTTCTATCTTGTGGTCCAAGGGGGCTTTACAATTTACATGACCTCTAGTGATAGAGGAAGCTAGCACTAGATGCATGTACTCGCCTTTTTCTATAAATTGATCATTCCTTGTCTATTTGTATGCATTATTCCTATATTTTTTATCCTTTAGGACATGATGCTTGGTATTGAATCAACCTTATATAATGAGATCTCCTTACCTTTCTAACTCAAATTCATAGTTTGTACTAACATTATTGTTATATTCTCTTTGATTCATTTTTTTGTCATGTACGTATCGTGTTTTCTTCATGTGTGTATCATGTTTGATAAAAAAAATTGCATGTATGCTTCACGTATTCCTTGTATGCTCCAGGGTTGCTTCATGTATGCTTTAGTTTTTCCTTATGTGTGCTTTGTGTATGAATTTATGTGTTTAATTTATTATTTTATTAGTGTATGCCTTATGTACATGTTCAAACTTTTCATTGTCCTACATGTGATATATCTTCTTTAAATGTGTGCCATGTTTATCTTAACATTGTTGATTGATAGGATCCTCAGTTTGGGGACTAGCACATCTCTACACTTGGTTTCATCACATATCTTCACCATTTAGATAAATAAACATATACTATCCATTTCTTAAGTGTGATTATGAACGTAACATCATACCCTCACTAAAGTTGGGACTAAATGTAGCATAATAAATTTTTATCCCTAATAATTTTACACTAGATTGGGAACCCTATTATGCATGTATGTAACTAATTACAGTCACAATTTATTCATTTTAGGGCCAAATTGGTAAAATTTATTTAATTCCCCAACATCTGTAGATTTTTTAACCCAAATGTCTCAAACAAGGGTGTTGGATGCCTTAGTCATAGGAAATTTAATTTTAATGCTCATTCTAAACATTAGTGTCAAAATTTAGTGTTTTAAAAGTGATGTTTGGTTAGCCTACGTCCAAAAATCAATTGGGATGTGTTGAGTAGGAAAAGTTATCCTAGATTTAACTATAATAACTAAGATTATCTCCTTTTCGCTTTACTTAATATTTGAACATAAATTGACTAGGGTTTGAAGGTTGACTTGCTATCACAATGGAGAGCCAATCCCCTAGTGTTTATTTTTGTTCTTGACTCATGTTGTGGTAAGTTTGATGCATGTTTTAATAAGCCTATTTGACATATAACACTAGATATGAAAATGTAATTTAGTGGATGAAAAAAAATGGAAAGTAGCAAAAATGGCCTAGATCTAAGAAATGACAATAGTGAGGAACATGTGACTAAGATTTGGGCCTAATTTGTAAGGAAAAATGAATAGTGTTCCCTATACTAGCTTGCTTCTTTTTTGGATTTACAAATTTTGGATTGTAGGCTATGGTCTGCACTGTGTTTTTTTAGACATTCACTTGTTGAATCCTCTAGATCTAACCTGAACATATGAAAATAGGGGAAAAGGTTGTGTTGTATAAGGGATTTCCTAAGTCAAACCCCATGTTGGTATTTCTACATTCTTATATAATGATTGATGATGATCAAGAGAGCATGCCCTAGGTTGGTCAGAGACCAAAACAACAATAATTGACTGAAATTGATAAATGACAAATAATAATTTTACCTTGATGTGAAAACCCTTGAATAAGAGATACCACACACAAGTTGATTGATGAATTCCTTGATTGCCTGATAGAACTACAAGAGGTTAACTTTTAACACATAATGGATTCCTACAACTAGTATGTAGAGGATATCTCAATATATCTTCATGATTTTGACATGATTGATCATAATAGTTCCTTGTACATAATTGAATCCTTCATCTTGGTGTCTTGCAAACTTGAACTTGATTGATGAAAGTGCTATAATAATGGTGCTAAATCTTCCCTCGGTTTTCCTTGACTAATTTTAGGATCTTCAATTTTCTTAATAGAAATTCTAGCTCTCGTTAGGTCTCATTAGGATTTAAAATGTTAAAATGATTTGTATTTATATGAAATTCTCCTAATTTCTTCAAAATAAAATGTTGAGAGCCAACAAATTGAATTTTTAAATTTAAATAATAAAATATCAACATTGACATATTCAAATTTGGAGCCAAAAGTTTTGGTCTAGAGTGCAGTGCATCCTAGACTATATTCCTTCTTTTTAGGATCAAAAGCATTAGGTGCAAAATATTAAATACATACTTTCATTTCTGAAGCAGGGAGGGGGTGACACAAAACCCTCCCTGCTGATTTAATTTCAACACAAACACAAGTATGAAAGAAACTACAACATGAAACTTTCATTAAAACGGAAAATCTGCAATTACAAAATAATGTCTCAATGAGACTATGGGAACCACATATTCCCTTTACAACATCATAAAATTGATTACAAAAATCTGCAACACTCTGTAGAATTTGTTTGCTTCTCAAGCACTACAACCAACCCACATGCACACTTGTCACTCCTCAATAATGGCTGCAAATAAATTATTGAAGCCTTCACACTTTGCTGGGATTTCTCCTTAGAGAAAAATCCACCTTAATTGTGAGTTTCCTGCCTTTGAAAACTAACTTCAAAATGTAAATGAGTTATCTTTTATTACAAACTTTCCAAATCGGCAGTTTCCAAAATTGAACTCACTCATCAAAGTTGCCAATTTGATCAAATGAGAACCCACTTTGATGGTCCCTATTTTTTTAGGGATTTGTGGAAGTTGAGATTTTATTTAAAAAATAAAATCTTAAAAATCTCCTTTAACTTGCAAAAATCCAAATTTTGAATTTTTGCACTTCCATTTCCTTTGCAACACCTGCTTTTTCGAGCATAATCATTGAACATGAATTTTTAATGTAATTTAACTTAAAATTACATTAATTACAAATATTTTTGGCAACCATTTATTCAAAACCAAAAAAAATTAAAATAAAATAAATTTGGTTGATGCAAGATTGCACGAGTCCATGGATGCTCCTGCATCAATTTCTCATGTTTGATTTTCCAAATATGCTTATAAAATGGGTAATTAATGCATAATTAGGTCCAAGCACATAGGGGGGATATACCTAGTGTGATATTGTCAAGGGTGACAATTTTTGACACTATACGATGCATATATAAACAAGTTTTCCCACTCATTTGAACATCTACCATTATGATATTTTATGCACTATGATGAATTATGAATTGTTATGCTCTAATTATGAAGACACATGCAATCTCTTCTCTGCATGCTTGCTACAACTCTCTATTGTGTTATGTGGACTAATTCTTGTAGGTTTTCAAGGCAATTTGTTCCATATTCAACAACCCTTTATGGCCACCTATGGTATGCCATTACTTCAATAAGGTTTTCATGCCTAATGTAGCATTATCTTATGTTATTTATTTATTACACTCATTATTTGTTCACTTTGTCTTGACCCCCATAAGGGAACATGATTTATATCACCATTATCATTGTTTTTATGGAGGTGGAAACACTAGAACAAGGGTTTTACTAAGGCTAACTCTTATACAACACAACTTCTCGTCTCTTTTGTGTGTGAAAATATAATTTAAAATTTCCATCAGAAACAAGTTGTAGAAATGCACAAAGTAGACTGTAACAAGTGGCCTAGACTTCTCATCATCCAAAAACCCTTAGACTAGGGCATCCCATTCCCCTATCCCTATATTTCAGCTTCTAATCTCTATCATAGGTAACCCTTTATCTACAAATTTTAGATTTATACCTTTTTTTGTAATTTTTCATTTTTGTCTATGTTCATTTATATTTTCAGACTTAGAGTTTATGTCAATTAGGTTAATTAAATCACACATCAAATATGCCCTCTTTACAACAAAGGAACTAAACCAAGGAAAATTGGCTCTCCTATGAGGTAGTTAACCAATCAAAAAAACCCTTGTTGGTTCATATTCTAATGTTAAGAAAAGGGAAAGCTAGATTCACGCTAATTTGTTAGTTATATCTAAGAGCTCACTTTTCCCACTTAACAATTTTTTCATAATGTTTTGTTGCATAAAATTTTAAAATACTTTTTGAAGTGATATTAACTATAATTTAGACATTGGTTACTTTTGTAACATATTTTTTATGCATCTAAATTAACTTATTTTTTGTTAAAATAAGAACATCAATACTTAGCACACAAATATTTTTTCAAAAACAATTTAATCTATTTTACTATTTCTCATGTGTGTGGAATAGAGACCTTGATGATTGTTGAAAAAACTATGTTCATTAGAAAATAGAAAATAAATATAATAATCCAACTAAATATATTCAAATATATACTCATTGGGGGCATGTGCAAGAAGTTGGGTCCACAAAATGTGCAAAAAGTGGAATTTTTTTTCTTGATTTTCAAAATTTATCATAGTTGGACTGAAAATTTGAAGCACGTACACATTGAATCTTTAAAAAGTTCAATAATATGAAATTTAGTATTTTGAGTTTAGTTTCCAAATTTGCAATTTATTCTAATACCTAGATGATACAAATGATTTTTTAATAGGCATGTATAAAAACCAAATTTTAAGTCAATTTTTTAGGACCATACCATGCACATGTACGAACACCATAATTTGACATAAATAAAAGTATTATGCTAAATCCTTTTGGAGAAAGATGTGTAACAAATTGAAGATTGATGAGGATATTTTTTTATAATTTTTTTTCTAAATATTTTTTTATTAATTTTTTATTGGCCCTAATTACTATTTTTGAAAGCCTTCATGTACGAACAATAATTTGAACTAAAATAATCATTTTTTGATTTTTTTCATTATGTAGAGAATTGTTTTTAGATTGATGTCATAATATTTTTTACAAAAAAATAACAAATTAAAAGATTAAAAAATAAAAAAAAGTTTGGTATTTCAAGTTTATAGACCAATTTCCTTAGAAATTAATTAAAAAATAGAAAGTATAATCCAATCATAAAAAAATTTACATATTTAAAAACTAGACATCATGATCTATAATGGTTTTAATTTCATAAATCAATTCTAAAAAAACCATTAGCTATACTATTAAAGTTAGTTATTTCTCTTGACATTGCCTTAGTCTTTTGGTTGCAAGTCCAAGGCTAAGAGTTGGTTTATTGATCCTTTCTCAAGCCTAAAACCAAATCAAAAAGCAGGTTGGGATTTCAAATTTTCTTAAAATGAGTACCTACTTTTAAATGGGTACCTGCTTTTAATTCGATAACATGTTCTAAAAATAACTTTCTAGTTTCAACTTAGCACAAGAAACTACCTCTAAATTAAGTTAAAATACAATTTAAAATATAATTCTATGTGCTCAAACCATTTCTCAAGCCTTTTTTCCTCTCCTACATATTGTGGAATCTCAACTCTTGTCTTATCTTTCTATTGAGGCATGCTTGGTAAACTACTTTTACAATTGAAGTTATCCTATGCTATAAAGAAAAGTGTTACCTTTCTTTCCAATGAGGATGACTTGATTTGGATCCCACATGGTATAGGGGAAAAACCAATCTTGTGAAAGACAATTTTATATATTATGCATTAGAAAATTAAAAAAAGTAGACAAATACATAATAAAAAAAGAGAGCAATTCAAATATTTAGCAATTATCTACTACTTGTATTCAAAATAAAAACAAATAGGGCATAATTGGACATTAAATATCCATTAGGAAAGGATGAAAGTTCATATGAATAGAAATGGGTAAACAAATTATACTAATTTTCCTATAACTATTCATTTACTAGACATTTCCACATGAATGATCAAATGCATATATATTTTAAAAAATAGATTTGAAATGTTTCATGTTTAAATTGCTCAACCTTCCAACTATGTGGTAGTTGAACCTCCCTAATAATTTTTCCTAAATTTTCAAATTTACTATAATGATTTCATTTTCCCTACCTATAACATTCATTTTTTTATGAATATATATCATATTTAGCTTTGCATTAAAAAAGGAAAATAGTACAATATTCACAAAAATGGGAGGGTGCTAAAAATGCACACCCACAAGTACAACCAAAATAAATAATAGGGCCTAGCTCAAAAGAATAATTAAGCAATTGTGGCTATACCAGGTAGAGGGGGATCTTGATCATTAGGTTTCCCCCAAACATCACTGGGGTTAGAATCATTAATTGGTTCTCATATAGTGAGAGAAACATCTTTTGCATTTTCCTTAGGAGGTAGTTGAGTGTGAATTGGAGAGATGACAAGCAAAATGTGGGAAATTTTCAAGTGTTTAGCTAACCAAAGTCCCATCAACGATATGGCGGATGTGAGGTTTGAGGCTAAATCCTCTATGGATAGGAGATTCATTGAGATCCTGAGGCACAAGACCACAAGAGTGAGATCCGTAATCTCCACAATTGTCCCACACAAGAAGAGTGGCTACATCCATATTGGAACCCACGAGGGGATGTGGACTCGGGAGGAACCCAAGCAACAGTACAAGGGGCATTACCCCAATGATCTAGCAATGCTTTGAGATACACAACTTCAAGTCTAAATTTGTTTTCTTTCACTTAAATATGCATAAAAAAAATATAAAAAATATGTACTTAGAATATAATGAGTAATTTTTATTAATAGCACTATGATTAAAGAGAGCGCCATTCCTTTCTTTCCATATAATGAAGGGAATTAAGTGTGCCAAATCTGAGTATACTTGTGAGGGAGGTTGGGCCAATCCTTGAGTAGAACCATATTCCAAGAGAAAGGCATAGTCTTGGAAGGCCTAAGGAAATCATGATTCTAGTTCCAAGCTACTTGAGCTCAAAGATAATACTAGAGAAGATGCTTGTGATACTTAATTTGACCAAAAAAGGGATAGCTAGGAGTGAGAATTCCCATATAAGCAAGATGAGTCCCCATTGGGAGACCATTATATAATAAACACCAAGAAAAGTAAGCTAACTTAGGCTCAAGCACCACATACCACATTACTTGGAATCTTTTCTGCCACATCACATAAGAGGAATGCAACTACCAACAAGAAATAAGTTAGTCCACCATATGCAAGTGCAAAGTCAACCAAGAATATCCTTTAGAAGACCTATAACTCTAAAAGGGAGTGTCTAGAAACCATTTTGGACCTTTCCACCAAGGTTTGACGCAACACACACCTAGCTTGTGAAGCGATTAGGGGGGTATGGCATCAATAATCATATGATAAGTCTCCTAGTCTTTATTAAAAAGTTTGTAATTTAATTTGGAATCAAGCTAGGGAAGAAAATTCATGGTGACTAGGTGGATGAAATATGGCAGATTTCTTGCTCCTTTTTTGAAAATTTCAAGGAATGAATCCAAGGTAAGAGAGTTAATGACCTCCCTTGAGAACTTAGAAGAGGGAACCACCAAATGGAGTATTAGTTAATGGATAAACTATTACAAAAACCATCTACTGCCTAATAAATATAGGGTTTGATAGTTTCCCAGGCTTTCTGAATACGTTTAGTAGCAAAGGTTCCTTGAATGAGAATCAATTCCTTCATGGTGATAAGAGTGCCCATAGCTAGGCCTTTCCATGTTGAATGGCCATGAGCAATTCCATTTGCAGTGCAATGACGAGCAAAAATTTTCTAGGCCTCATCGCCAATGATCCACTTAGCACATAAAGCAATGCCTTGTCGATGTATGGAAATCAATCCAAGTCCTCCAACATGATATGAGAGGCAACAAAACTCCTAGGGTACCCAATGAAAGCCTTGATGCCCCTTGCTAGAAGCCTAAAGATTTCTAGCCAATGAAAGGGGCTTGGTGATCCAATACTAAAGCTTCTTTTTAATTCTCGTAATTGCAATTTGCCAAAGCTTGGAGGGATTGATATGAAAAGAAAATGGTATATCCAAAAATTGAAAGATTTCTCCATGATCAATCCAATTCGAATTGAAAGAATCAAGTCAAGCATACTTGAACAAAAAAGATTATTTGTAACAAAAAATCTTTTACCATTGAATGTTGAAACTCGAGACTTCATAATCAACAATTTCACTCTAAAAACAAAAAAAAAAAAAACTTAATTTCTAACTATTTTCTCTTCTACCAAACCGATGGATGAATGGCCTATTTCACCCTTCATATTCCCCTTATTCCTAAGTAAATGTCCCGTGTTCCAATCCTCTTCAAACAAGACCATACATTAGAAAAATAAATTCTTTTTAGATATTAATCCCAAATCCATTCCAAGGGAAATACGAAAATCAACAAACATTCAAACTACAATAACAAATGCACAAGTTGAACGATCTACAATAGAATACGGCAAAGAAACTCTAGATAATCAATGCACACGTGAATTTGTATGTGATTGGTATAACACCCAAAGACCAACACAAAACACACAACACAATATAAAAGCTTGCAACATATCAATGTCAGCAAAAATAAGAGTGGACTTTAATATTCCCATCATAGAGGAATTGGTTTGATAGGTTATTATTTATTATTTTGGCTTTTATGATATTTGTTTGTGGACTGCTTTCACTAAGCCGGCTCTTTCTTTCCCTACGATATGTTTTTCGTATAAATAATAATAATAATAATAATAATATTATTCTATAATATTATTTTATAGAATAGGTAACTACTTGCTTTGTAATTAGGTTCTTTTATCTTAGTTCACTTCAGTTCGTGTATGAATTTGCAACTACTTGTGTACAAATTTAAGAAAAGATCTGAACTGATTTCCCAATGAATTGCAGGCGCGAATGACCACAACAATCCTGTTTTATCATAACCGACATTCATTTCAGACAAAATGAAATAAATGTGAAAATGGATTAATATAGTTTCATCCAGCAAGGATCCAAATCTGAAAAGATAAAAAAATTCATCCAAAGGTTCTTGTTTGAAAGGATCCCACTCTTATCCTCTAAATAATTAGGTCTGAGCTAAATTTAGTGGAGGCAAGTTGATAGGCAGATAAAACTGCTATTTGTCTGTTGTTGTTGGAAATTGTTTACCTAGATGCCCTGCTCAGATTTATGGTCAAATTTTTATTTCAAAGAAAGATATAATTGTTTTGTATTTTCAGTCAAACGCAAGAGTCTGGAGTGTTTATCCAAACGTTACTTTCTTTTCATCGTCAAATGTCTATGGATTTTGATATCTACGTTCCCATTTGATCAGGATGAGAAAAACCCTTTAATTTTAAATGATTATGAATTAAAATTCAGGAGGGCGTGAGTTGCACTTTATAAATAGAAAATGGGGCGAGAGAGAAAACAACGGTGAGAGACAAAACAAGTAAATCACCTTCCCTCCTGTGGGTATTATGGATCTGAAGGAGGCATCCCTTCTGGCCAGAAATGTAGCCAAGGGAAGATGGTTTGTTGTATTTATATGCTTTCTGATTATGTCCCTTGCAGGAGGGACATACATATTTGGTATATATTCAGAAGCAATAAAAACAGTCTTGGGCTATGATCAAGAAACTCTGACCACATTGGGGTTCTTCAAAGATCTTGGGGGGAATGTTGGAATTCTGTCTGGCCTGATCAATGAGGTCACTCCACCATGGGTAGTTCTGGGGATAGGAGCTGTGATGAACATCACTGGCTATTTGATGATCTGGCTATCTGTGACCCAACGGATAGCCAGGCCTAAAACATGGCAGATGTATATATACATCTGCATAGGAGCCAATTCTCAGACTTTTGCCAACACAGGGGCTCTGGTTACCTGTGTCAAGAATTTCCCTCAGAGCAGAGGAAGTGTGCTGGGAATTCTTAAAGGATTTGTGGGCCTCAGTGGAGCCATCTTCACTCAAATATACCATGCAATTTATGGCCAGGACAACACAGGGGTAATTCTGCTGTTGGGTATCCTGCCCGCTGCTTTATCCCTGGCTGTCATGTTAATAGTGCGACCCACTAAAGTGGTTGCAGATAAAAAGGAGCTGAAGCGCTTCTATAGTTTTCTCTATATAGCCTTAGCCCTGGCGGGGTTTCTGATGATCATGATTATTGTGGAGAACAGAGTGAAGGACTTTCCACAGTCAGGCTACCAAATTGTAGCTGCCTTAGCAATCCTTTTCCTTATGTTTAATATTGTTGTGGTTATAAACGCAGAGATGGACAACATGAAGTTACAAAAGTTGTCTTCTCAGAGCCAAAATGGGTCTCAGAAGACTCTGCATATTGATGTTGTTGCAGATGATGTGAAGATCAAAAATGAGATCAATTTGACAAATTGGAACAGTGAAGCTCCTGTTAAGCAACAGGAAGGCAAAAGCAGTGAGCAGCCCAAATCCTTGAGATCCCGTCTGGTCAAAATGTTCAAGAGCCCCACAAGAGGAGAGGACTACACTATTCCCCAGGCTCTTGTGAGTGTGGACATGATAATCTTATTTGTAGCCACTACTTGTGGTGTTGGAACCACTCTGACCGCCATTGACAACATGGGTCAGATTGGGAAAGCACTGGGATACACTACTGTGGATATCAGTACTTTTGTTTCTCTCATCAGCATCTGGAATTTCCTAGGCCGTGTGGTGGCAGGATTTCTGTCTGAGTACCTGTTGCAAAAGTACAGATTTCCCAGGCCTTTGATGTTCACAATAATCTTGCTTATTGCTTGTGTTGGGCATGTCTTTATTGCATTTGCTCTGCCAGGCTCACTATATGTAGCCTCAGTTGTTATAGGCCTGTCTTTTGGAGCTCAATGGCCTGTCCTGTTTGCTGTCATCTCAGAGCTCTTTGGTCTCAAGTATTATGCTACTCTTTACAATTTTGGGGCAGCTGCAAGTCCTCTGGGATCCTATCTTCTCTCAGTCAGAGTCGCTGGAAAACTGTACGATAAAGAGGCCAGAAAACAGCTGCTGCATACTTCTCAATCTCTGTCAATTTCCAGAACTCTATTACAGGCGGCTCATGCAC
The DNA here is from genome assembly GCA_007258455.2 of Sequoia sempervirens. Lineage (NCBI taxonomy): Eukaryota > Viridiplantae > Streptophyta > Pinopsida > Cupressales > Cupressaceae > Sequoia > Sequoia sempervirens. The sequence continues at coordinate 27,108,434 of VDFB02252616.1, read as the reverse complement.
CGGCACCGTCTCAGAGTAAACTCACCTGTATAGGACACGACTGCTTTCGTCTTAGCTTCATCATAATGACACTCGTCTCACTATTTGGGTCAATTGTTTCAGCCATTCTTGTTGTGAGAACAAGAAAGTTCTACAGAAGTGACATTTATGCCAAGTTTCGAGCTGAGACTGAAAAGTCTGTCCAAGATGAGGACGTGCCCCAAATTACAAATGGTCACAGTAAAACATAGACAATAGAACCAACTGCCCTCATAAATTTGTAGGTGAAATGTAACTGAATGAAAATTGTTGTTCACACTGACTGCTCTTTAAGAGGTCATTATGAAAGGACTGTAGATTTGATATCTGTATTGACTAAAAATTAACAGCAGATCAGTGAATGTTCGGTCAAGTCCGAACACTGTTATGGGTATTAATAGACATATTTTTTTTTCTGTATTAATATACATCTTAGTTTGTTTCTTTCCTTATCCAAATATAGTTGGGTACTTTCAATGCATCAGAAGCCATGATTTTATTAACAAGTTACTGTTTTTTGCAGGGAATCTTAGACATCTCATCCACTTCAGAGATATTAGATTATAAAAACAGAAAAATGCAGGGGCAATGGCTAGTTCTTGATATCGCCATTAAGGTGGTTGTTCTGTCCATTATCATTATATTAATTAAACATATTTTAATAATAATAATAATTTTTTTGACATAATTATTTATGTTTGTTGTGGGAAATTTCTATTAATCTTCTCTCTGATGATGGATCATTAGGGTGATTCAAAATGTCAATTCCAAAATCAATACAATTGATTCTAGAAGCAATCTTTTGAATATTAAATGAATTATAGAGAACTCACACCAATAATTGATTATAATATCAATGGGTCTTCATTAATAATGAAGTTAAATGGTTTTAAATGAGACTATCTAGGTTTGAGTCTTATTGAATACAAGAAGCAAATGTCATAAGTGATAAGACCATTGATCTTGGCTTAAGAAGATTTTGGTAGAATAGATGCCCCTCATCCTTAATTATTAATCGAAAAAGTTTCCACATAATACTATGTTTTTATATGAATACTAAACAATTATATAAATTTGATATAAAACAATCCAACAAAATATAATTAAAATAATAATTTATAATATATAAAAAAAAATATAATGAAATTTTATTTATATAAAAAAGAAAGACTGACTTATTTAAAAATCTAAGAAAACTACATTATAAAGTGAAACAACAAAATAAAACAGAGAATTTTGTTAAACATCAATATCTGATACACTGAAATAGTTATCTCATCGAAGAATAACTGGCTTCAAAACAGTATGGAGACTGCAAGGCAGAATCTACAAACATGCTTACTGTTCCAGATCTTGGGTCTTCCCGAGAAAATATGCTCTATTAACTCTTGTTAAATGTCTTCCAATAAAAACAATTGGTGATAAATGCCTGTCATCCATGGCAGTTCAAAAAGTATTGCAGGATCAATGTTAGACAAATAACCCGATTTTGTTCAGATCTCGTTCATCTTTAAAATATTTAACGCACTGTTAACGGGATGGTTGATCATATTAATTTTCAGAAACTCTTGTCTGAGTGGTAACAACTGCATGATATGTTTTGTCATATCTGTTGATTTGCTATTTTATTTATCAGCCATATCTGGAAATTGACATGAAATTCCGTATTTCAACTTTTATCCGAAAATACTCATTCCGGAAAATACTCCACATCTTTCAAAATTATTACGCAGATTTCTCGAAGCATGACACGTGACATGCTTCAAATTCCGATGCCCATGGCCGCCTCAAGATATTGCTTGGGAGTTGGGACTGCATTTTTAGTTCCGTCGTATTCTGTAATTTTTACACTTGCTGGACTACGCGACATTTTTGAAGAGATAAGATTATTCCAGACAGCACCCATTTATTACTCCCTGCATTGAAACTATAACGAAATAACTAGGCATTAATTCTTTTAGTTTTAAGTAATTATTATTCAGTTTTCGGTTAGTAAAATTTTAAGGTAATATAATGGCCGGGTAGCGAAGTTGGCCCCAAGTACCTAAGATTCCAGCTGCTGTGTTGCTGGGGTCGCGGAGATACCTCTGTTGTTGTGATAAGGGAAAAGGGTTTGTAGTAGTTGTGTGGGTCGATTTTGTGATAAGGGAGAGTGGTTTGCAGTTGTGAAGGTTAATTTTGTGATAAGGGAGCAGGGTTTGTAGTAGTTGTGTGGGTCAATTTTGTGATAAGGGAGAGTGGTTTGTAGTTGTGCACGTTAATTTTGCTAGCATGTAGTGGTTGTATGGAGTATTATATATCTCGTTTTTTCTTAAATTTAAACCAGTGTTTTCTTTATCTATAAGTGAGGTTTGAAGGTGTGATTCATCACACAACTTGCCACATCAACATGTCTAGAAAGAAGTGTCTTAAGATTAACTTTTTAAAGATTCAACCTAAACTTAATCATGGTATCCCTATAAATTGAACAAAAAATATCATATGTTCTTTTAAAATATAACTTATATGCAACCTAAATAATCACAAAGAATAATTGAACATAAATGGACCAATAGTTGAACGTCAAAAAACTTTTTGTTATTATAGACACAACGCATTATTATTTAAAATGCAACTTACATTCAACTTTAAATGATCATAAAACTTTTTGATAATCTTTCTCATTTCATGGGAAAATACAAGGTATTTTTTGTGCCCACATTTTATATTTGTGATAGGACAAACTATTAATTTGAAATACTCCAATGCATATACATTTCTACCCCAATAGTTATACACATATTTGTTCACTATGACAACCATAGTTGTTTAAATGAGCATCTTGTTTTATAAATGACATATTTATAGTGGACAATTATGATATTTTATTTGAAACAAAAAATATTTATTTCACTTGTAAAAGATTGTATTTATGCTTTTTGTATAACATTCATAGGTTCTCATGTGTTCAAGTATGTGTCCATCTTGACCAACATTTATTTTTGTATTTACATGTGGACTAATTATTGACAATATACAGTATAAATATGTTGCAAGACCTTGACCAACATTTGTTTTTGTATTTACATGTGGACTAATTATTGACAATATATAGTATAAATATGTTGCAAGGCTAGATACTATAACCAAAAGTACTATCCCAACAATTGGACCTCACCCAACTACTAATCCCTCACCCCTAGTGAAAGGGTTTTATTTATTTTTTATTGGATTATATTTTGGTGTGTTGGTTGGAGTGTAAATAAAGGTTTTTTTCTCAACTCAAGTATGTATTTATATCTACAATTCTTTTATTGCATTACAACTGATGAACAATAATAGTTTTTGGACATGTGATTGATATGTAAACAGGGTGGAGTAGTTTAGATCCACAAAGAATGTTTGTATCTATAGACATAAGTTGTTGTAGTAGACCTCTCCTAAGGTTTGAGTCACTAGTTCAGTAAAGTGTGGGGTAGTATAAAAATAATGCAATGTTTTTCTTTGTTGTCTCTTTCTTCTTTTCTTTTAATAAAATTAGTAGACTAATACAATTTGCACTATTTTTGCATCATACAAGCATTGTTCATTGAAGTAAGTTGAAATACTAGGTTGTAGTTGCATCTTCTCAACTCATTTCAACACCACATGGAAAGTTGTGTCATTTTCGAATCAAACAACTATGTACCAGTTATATAGATAGGATTTATAAAACTCTAAAAACCATGCAAATACATGGAAATCATGCTTTTAGCTAGGCATTAATCCTTCTATTTCCAAGCAATCATTATTTGGTTTAAGGTTGAATGAACTTTAGAGAAATGTTTTAGCCACTAACTTGTTTTATTCATTTCAAATATTAGTGAAAGGGTATATTTCACTCCAGTGTTGGGCTATATTTTAGTGTATACACTGGCAATAGGAATAAGGAATATTATCATGTGACTCTTCATGCAAGAGACGTGATACAAAATGTTAGAAATTATATTTTTTTTTATACAAATGCGCATCTTTTATTCCATTATATTTGAAGGGTTAGGTAATGATACAAAATTCTTAGACAAATAATTGATTGGTGGAGAGGGTGGAGTGATTTAGATTAGTAAAGAATGTATGTATGGATTGTTAATAGAAAAAAACTTTAGCAAATTGTAGAGAAAGATAAAATGGGGCTATTATTTTTCTTTTTTAATCTCTTCTTTGTCTTAAAAATAATAATTAATTGATATAATATATTCTATATTCATATTGTGAAGGGCATTGTTGGATGAGGTACAACCCCAATTACTAAGTCATAGTCAAGCATCTTCCCAACTCGTTTCATTACCAAAGGGAAATATATGTCATTTTTCAATTGAATAAATGTGTCCCAAATTATATAGATAGGATATGCAACACTCTATAACTATATAGTTTCATGTCAATTGCATTTTTAACTAGACATTACTCCCTATAGTTTCAACTAATCATTATGTGATTACAACTAACTTTCACACTTTTTACTTAAAATATTAACAAATGAATTTATTTCTCTTTCCCATTAGACTATGTTTTATTGTGTGGGTTGGTAGAATGAATAAGGGTTATTATAATGATTGTTGATGCAAGTATACATTTTATTCTTGTTGGACTCCACTAACATAAACTTATTCTTGACATCACCCATTTATTGGTCCCTACAGTGGAAAATAACTAGGTATTAATTCTTGGTATTAACTAATCATTATTTACTTTTAGATTGGGTAAAAATTTTAGGTAATGTTTTAGCTATTGATTTACATACATTTTATTATAAATATTAGTCAAAGGGTTTGAACTCTCCCTTTTATTGTATTTTATTTTGGTGTGCAGGTTGGAGTGAAAATAAAGGTTTTTGTATTGACTCAAGTACTTAAATTTACATATTTTTATTGTATTATATTTGATGAATAATATCCATTTTTTGGACATGTAATTGATAGGTGAATACTGTGGAACAATTTAGATCTATAAAGAATGTTTGTATCTATGGATACACAATTGTTTAGCAGATCTTTTCTAAGTATGAGTCATTGGTGAGTCAAGTGTGGAGTAGTATACAAAATGCAATTTTTGTTTTGGTTTCTTTCTTCTTTAAATTTTATAAAAAAAAATTGACTTATTAATTTACACTAGTTTTGAACAATAACAACATTGTTTAATGAGGAAAGTCAAAATACTAGTTTGTAATTGCATCTTCCCAACTCATTTCATCACCACATGGAAATTTGTGCCATTTTCCAACTAAACAACTATGTCCCTAATTATATAGATAGGATTTGTAAAACTCTAAAAAACCTACAAATTCATGCTAGTTATGCTTTCACTAGGCATTAATACTTTTATTTTCAACTAGTAATTATTTCGTTTTCGGTTGAATAAAACTTTAGTGATATGTTTTAGCCACTAACTTGTACTCTTCATTCAAATATTAGTGAAAGGGCTTATTTCACTCCACTTTTAGATTATATTTTAGTGTGTAGGTTGACAATAGGAATAAGGGCTATTCGCATGACTCTTGATGCAAGAGAAGTGATAAATAATGTTATCTTCTTTATTTTTTTTACAATAAAAATTTCTTCATTGCATTACATTTGATGGATAAGATTATGACATCTATTTTTAGACACAATTGATTTGGATAATGTGGAGTGATTTAGATTAGTAGAGATTTTTTCATATCTATGGATAGATGTTATTAAAGTGGAATTTCTAAGATGTGAGTCACTAGTTTTGATTGGATTAAAACTAGAAAGGACAATACCCATAACAAAATAGCCATAGAGGCAAACGAGGAACTCACGAGAAGTAAGAAACCTAAAAACCTAAAACAAAAAATAAAGCTTAAACAGTTTGACCAACAACAACAACAAAGAAAGCACACAGAGCTAGGACCAACACAGAACCACAAGACACCTACAAGTCTCCCAACAACTTGAGACTAGTGATCACATTCCATTCCTAAGACAGGAATTGGAGCTTCTTTTTAAACATCATAGGCCCTTGCCGAATGGCCTGAGTATTCATCATGACATCACGAGCTAGGCTATCTACCTTTTTACCCTTCTTTTGTATATGACCATCCTCCGGACCATCCACAACCTGTTTCCCCTAGCACTTCCTTAATTCATCTTGAAAAACCTAAAGGGTGATGGCAGTGTTCTTCATGGTATCTTTAATTAGCGATGACCTTAAGGCATTGCATGGTTTTCTCCTGGTTCTAATGGAGAGCATCAATCTCAATCAATAAATTCATTTTTTCTTTCTCAATACCAACAATGGCATGCAAATATGCCAGCTCCATTTCCTACCTTGCCCACTTCTTGAACGACTTGGAAAGAGAGGAAATCATGTCCTAGAGCTCCTTGTTCTCCACCTCCCCAGACCACAAGACCTGGCGCTCGAGAACCTTGGCCTCCAGAATTTGGATTCTTTCTTTAGTCGTGACCAACTAGCCCAAGAGCCACTTCATGATATCCCTCTAGATGTTAATTTTCTCTGAGATTTCATTGATTTTTTTACCGAGGGGGTGATCAAGGGTACAAATTGACCTAGGTTCAGTTCTGATTTCCTCCAGATTGATGCACTATTTGGGAGAATTTTGTGGGTTAGGGTTAGAAATAGAGGGGGTGTTGGGAACATCCAAGATATTCGCATGAGAAGAAGAGTGCAAAGGAGGGTCAGGGTGGGATTCCACGACTCATCATCGTTTGAGTTGTCAAACTCCCCTAAACTAGAAGTAGAAATAATTACTCAAGTGTAGGGAAAGATAAAAATGAGGCTATTATTTTTGTTTTCTATCTCTTTCTTCTTTTTCTAAAAAAAATTAATTGATTGATACAATATACTTTATTTTCACATTGTAAAGGAACTATTAGATGAACGTAACCCAAAATACCAAGTCATAGCCAATCATCTTCCCAACTTATTCCATTATCAATTAAAAAGTTATTCCATTTTTCAATTGAATAAATGTGTTCTCAATTAAGTAAATAGAATATGTAAAAATCTATAAACTATGTAATTTCATGTCACCTACATTGATACTAAATATTACTCCCTTCAATTTTAACTAATCATTATATAATGTTAGATTGAATAAAAAATTAAAGCAGTGTCTTAGCATCTAAGTTGCACACTTTTACTTTGAAATATTAACATATGGGTTTATTTCATTTTTCCATTGGCCTATATTGTAGTGTGTAGGTTGATAATAGAAATGTAGGCGTTGTTTGTGTTAGCCTATTACATTGTTTGGTTATACAATTACCTGTGGTTATCTGCAGTTATACAGTGACAACTGATTAACCATATTGCTCCTGTTTAAATATGCTTTGTACTGTTCATAGAAGAAGATATACAAGAAGCATTTACCTTGTCTTTCATCTGGTATCAGAGCATCACTTATCTCTCTGCCTGTGATATGTTTTGTTGCGCTGAAGTTTATATAATGGCGTGAGATAAATGGGCGAACCGTAGGCATGTCAAGCTGTAGCAGACCGAGCCATCCATGGTGTAACTTCTTTGTAGAGGCCACGTTTCGGTGTGGAAGGTGTGATCTAGCTCGTGCAAGTCGTGAGTATTCCGTGGGTCAAGTATAGTGCCTGCGAGTATTCCGTGGATTGTGCAAGCCACGAGTTGCTCTATCTGGCCGTCGCTCTTTCATTGTGCAGATGCGGTGGGTGTGACTTGAATCATTTGTTGTGGTAGTAAGTTGCGTTTCTTGACACACACTATTTTGTTGAGGCACACAAGCTGATCTATGAAAGGGAAGTTTTTAACTTAAGCGATTCGTCTTCACTTTTAGAGAAGGGAAAAAGGAAAGAGAAGGGATATCCAAGCTGCTAATTTCACATTTGCTTTGCTAACGGTGAAATCGAAATTAGGGCTGGACAATAACAGTACAGTGCTAAATTTTTCATTTCGAATTTATTGGACAGGAGGGGAGCTCATCAATGGCGGGAGTCATGTGCTTCCCTGAACCAAAGCCTAGCAATGCTCTTGCTGGTCTGTCACCGTCTTTGGCTTCTTTTAGGTAGCGGCTACCGTCGTTTAATGGAAATGCACCAGATATGGATATGTTAATTTCTATGTTAATTTCTATATGTTAATGCACCAGATAGCACGTCTTTGATCCCTCGGGCTTCATCAAGCTCTGCCATAGACTACCTTTCAAGCTTAATGCAAGAAACACCCATATTGAATGTGCCAAATATGAGGTCATCCAGTGCAGGCCAAGGATGTGGATATCGAATGAATCCATCTCTCACTCAAAGCAATATTGCTAACACAACATTGAAATTGCACGAGGGTAATGATGCACACATGATTAGCACATCATTATCTTTGGTATCATTCATTCATGAGTTACCTATTATTAATGGACGTTCAGCAAATGCGGATAGGGTGATTTTTGTAGTCATTGCATGGTGACATTTCATTTGGATTTATCCATCAGAGGTGTTATATTTAGAGTTTCAGGTTTAAGATCGTTCTGCTGTGGAAGTTGTGTTTGATAGTTTCCCTGTCTATGTAGAAGGTTGTCTGGGAGAAATGAGAACATTCTTATATTATATGTATTTATCTTCCCTTGGAGTTTTTGGAGTTGAGCTGCTCCACAAGTTCAGTTCTTGTGTTGAAGTTCAGTCGCGGTGTATCTGGTTGCACATAATAAAAATAATCTTTGTTGCAGGTAGTTGTGGCAGTGGTGCAGAATATTCTACTGATGTTAGAATATTTTGGGATGTTGTGTGAATACTGTGGAGTGTTTCTTTGTGGTTTGCATGTTTTTTCTGGACCTAGACAGGCATGTATGTGATCTCTTATAGTGTTAGTTCAGGTTATGCCAACCTAGGTGCGCTGATTGTGGAGGCTGTTTGTTGTTTCAAGAAGCATGATGATGCTTGTTAGTGTAGATTTGGGTCCTAGTTAACCCTTGATGTGGTCTTCCTTCACTTCTTTCCACCATAGAAGTGTTTAGTGCCAACCTATTTTGGTGTTGCAAATTTGAGGTGCATAAGTTTCATTAAGGCCGAGGCAATTGAGATTGTTTAGGTCATGGATGGTATAAATGCAAGATGGATTTTTCATTGTGAGTGTGTTGTGTGAATGTGATCAAGTGTGGTGATCTGAGTGTGAGCTTAAATTCCTATGACTCTGAATGCAGTGAGAAGAAGATGTCTACATTTTTTCCTGTGCTTGAAGTTGTTAGAGGTAGTGAGGCAAAGGTTGCAGATGGCATAGAGTTGTAGTGGTGAGTTTCTCTTGTTGCTTCGAGATAGTGAATCTCTCTATAATAGTCATTTCTATTCTTCTTTCTTCTTGGCAGTGATGCACTCGACAGTGAGCCCTTCTTTTTTTGGGTAGTGAGCTAGGTAATTCTATTCGGGGTTCTTCATAGATATGTGAGCTAATCCTCACCATGATTTTTCCTTACTTAGGTTTTCCACATAAATCTAGTGTCCTCTTGTGTATGGTTGTTTTTTATTATTGTTTCAAATGTTTACATTCTTCCAATACTTAATGAGGGTTTAAAGTTTGATAAGAGAACTGAAAGTTAATGAGGGATTGAGTGTTTTAATGTACAACTGATTCACCTCCCCTCTCAGTTGTCTTGTGCATCTAACAATTGGTATGACAGTTGTGGTTCCTTGGAGAAAACTTAACCACTTGAGGTAGATCTGAATGGTGCATAGGAAGGGTATCAAAGCTCCTATGTTCAATGGAAAAAATATATGCTTATAGGAAAGCTAGGATGGAGTCCTTTCTAGTCTCCCTTGGACATGGAGTCTGGTAGTTAGTTGAAAAAGGATATACTATGCTTGTTTCTAGTCTGGGACAAGTGATGATGAGATCGAGTATGAAAGCAATGAAAAAGAAAGAAATGCTATATTGAGTGGAATTTCTAATTCTAAACTTGGAAAGGTGACAAGCCTCAAAACTGCGAAAGAGATCTAGTCAAAGTTGGAGAGTATTTATGAAGGAGATGATAAAGTTAAGTATGCAAAGATATAGAACTACAAAGAAAAAGTTGAAACTCTAAGGATGTCTAAAGATGAAAATATTATATCGTACATGCTCAGGGTGGGTGAATTTGTCAATGCCATCGATGGTATTGGTGGTAAGTTGGAAGAAAGTGAAGTTGTGAAAAATTTATTGAGAACTTTTTGTAAAGATTATAGTTCTAAAGTTTTTGCTATTGAGGAAGCTCAAAATTTGGATAATTATTCTAGATATTAGACATGTTTGGTGCTTTAATTTCTTATGGATTAAGAGAGTTTGGTCAACATGCTACAAAGAAAAAAACTTCTTTTAAAGTCTACAAGATAGAGAAGGTTGATGAATTAGATTTGGATGATCTTAATCAAGTAAAAGTAAATTTGTAAGCAGACTAAAAAAGGGCACTAGAAAATATAGAGGTAACTTACCCTTTAAATGTTTCAATTGCTAAAAAAATAGGTCATTATGCTTCGAAATGTCCAATCAAAGTTGCAAATGACAAACATAAGGATTGTAACAAAATATTTGTCAAGAAGAGTTGTTATGTTGAAAAAGACAATGGTGTATCTGATGATGAGCAATTAAACTATCTTGATAATGATAGTGATGAATTCTTATTCATGGCTTTAAATGTTGGAACTAATTCTACTAATTCTGAAAGATGCGTGAATAAAAGTGCTTGGATAACAGGTCACAACATTGAAGGAACTATGGTGACTAATTTTCATGCAAGATAAGAGAGGGTAAACCCACAAAAGTGGTTTACAATTCTAGTGAGGAAGGAAAAGTCGTAAAAAAGATCCCATGCAAAAAAAATTGGTTTTTGGGGTTTCGAACGAACTTTTATTTCGTGTGAACCCAAAGGGGGTTTGATGGAAGCCCCCTTCGAGCGAACCCATTTAATGATGGGGTCCACCATTCCTAACAAAAAACAAAAAGCGAAGGCTTGTGGAAAGGGGGTTCACTCGAACCTTGGTTCGGGCGAACCCTAGTTCGAGCGAACCCCCCTTTTCCCCCCTTCTCCCCCTTAGGCACCAAAACAGTCCAAAAATTTGCTCTTCGAAGCTTGGGTTGAGGATGAAAATGGAGGAGACTTCACAGATCCAACTAGATGATGGTAGTCCTCAGAATGAGCTATCCAACAAATATAATTTTAATATGTTTTGGTTTTATTATGTATTTTTTTTTAGTTTTATTAAACATAGGTTTTTCACTAAAATTAAGCTCTCTATTCTGCACATGTGGAAAAATAGCATATTATCAATTTTTTTTTGAAAATATGAGTGCACTACATATTAAAGTCCTTGATCTAACAAAAAATGAATTTCAATACATACAAAAAAATTTATGCATTATACGATCCCTATGTCTAAATTGTAATTGGTTTGACTTCAAACTTGATTAAGGAAAAAATATTCAATAAAACACTATGAAACTAATTGGAAGCACTAGATATCATAGTTACAAATCTAAATTCAAAAAAAAGAATTGTATCTTTCATGGAAAAAAGTTATGCGTTATATGGTGAGCATCACTCCTTAAAAATGTTGTTTACTAAAAAAAACTAGTTTTTGAAGGAGATGGAAAAATAAGTGCAATCTGATTCCAAATTTTTTGATTTTTTTTTTATTTAGAATCTATAGACAAAATTCAAAAAATCACTAGTTTGCATCATCTTTAAATTCCTCATGGTTTAGCCACTATAGGTGCCCAAAAGTGAAGATTTTGTTAGAAAAAATTATTTCAGTTTCCAGTTTGGCCAAAAATTGTAAACCAGTATTGTGGGATCACCTAAGAGGAATTACTACATAATTGACAATTGATGTTCAAATCATATGATAGGTAATATTTAACTTGTTGGGATTAAGGTGTCTCAACCTTAGAGTCTTAATATTGTTTAATTGTTGTAATTAATTAATTTATTTGTATTATTTAAATGCCTATGGTGTTATGTCACAAATTGGGACCCACCGGCTAGGTGGCATCCTCGTTGGAGGTGACTAGAGGATACATCATCATCCCAAGTGGACATAGGTGTCCCACTTTGGAATCTATGACATATGAAAAATTCTATGATGCACCATAAGGCTTCTTTGAATGCATGGGTGAAAGTTGACACCCAAGTTGGGTTATGACAGGATGTAAGAGAATCGACTTTTTTTAGTCAATTATGACAGTTTCTCTTACAACTGTAAGTGTTTTTAGCTATGAAAATTTCTATAACAGTTGTAAGATGTGTAAGGAATCTTTCATAGCCTATTTTAACATATTCTAGGCATCCAAACTTGGAAGAAGAATATTTGCATGTTTGACACTTGTTAGGGGTGTAAGGGAATGTGTTACATGTGTCCAAATGCATGTCTAAGGTGTTGGAAATTGTGCCATGTGGATTTGGATGCCCCTCACCTTCTAGATGTTTTTGAAGCTTGTATCACTCTATTTATTGAGTGCCTTGAGTTGTAGAATGCATAGGTTTTTTACAAGTAACGAAGTGCTACAAATATTACACCAAAATAGGTGTTTGTGTTGAAGCACTTATTGAAGAAGCTTTGTACTTGGTGATATGTTGTAACTCCTATTTGATATAATAGAGAAGTATTGTGCTTTTGGAGGGTGGCATTTTTTACCCATAATGGTTTTCCACACAATATATTTGGTGTCACTATTTTATGCATTGTTGTTGCTCTATTTCCATTATTATCTATGGGTTCTCTTGTTATTGATAAAGGTGTTAAACCAGAATTTTTGTAATTCTCCCCTACTTAGATTAGTGTAGGAAGCTGTTTCTGCTCACCCAACTTCCTTTCAGTTGGTATCAGAGTCTGGCCAGCCTTTGTTCCTTTGTTAGGTAGAAGGGTTTCTTGAGCTAATCTATGTTTCAGTGCGAGTTTTGTAGAAGTGTGTATTTCATGACCTTGCTACAGGAAAGAGATGGTGGGCACATCTGGGAGGATTGAGATAGAGAAGTTTAACAACACTAATTTTGAGTTGTGAAAGCTCAAAATGGAAGAGGGTATGTGCAAGATCATCATGGGAAAATAGGCCCTTAAGTGGTGAAAATTTTAGAAAAATCAGAGTTAGGCAACTTGACGTAAAAATTTGAATAAGTTATCTATATTATTTCAAAAATATGTAAGAAAAGAATATGTAGAAAATTGAATGTAGTTTCTAAACTACTAGGTTTATTTTTTTTTAAATATACAGTTGGTGAAAATTTGAAATTTCAATGCACTAGCACTTAAATTTCAGGGAAAAAATAAGAAGTAGGTGTCTGTCTGACCACCCTAACCACAATAAAATGATAATATATTTTTATAATATTTTAGATATAAGTAGAGGACTCATGTATTGATGTGATGCATATTTTTTTGTAATTTTTTTCCGAGTAAATTATTAATTAGGAATTTTTTATTACAACTTTTAAAAAATATAAAAAACTCCTATGTCTGACCACCTTAACTTGGTCAAAACTTCATGAAATTCAATATAATTTTTTTAATCCGATGTATGTGAAGTATGGAATGGGACACATGTTTTAGGTTCAAAAAATGTGATACCGTTTGAAAGCTATAGATGTTTTTCAATTAGCCTATCAATCAGGACTTTTAGTCGTAATTCAAATAGAAAATGAATAATAATTATTTATTAAATTCAAAGTAAAGCATAAGTTATATTGGTTGAAAGTTGAGAATCTCCTTTAAAAACCATTTTCTTCTAATATATTTTGGGTAAAAAAAAAGTCATCAGCCACATACCCTACACACACCCATCATATCACCATTTTTTGGCCCATCATGATCCTGCACATACCCAATACATGCTAGTAGACTGAAACTTATGGCTTGTAGTTTTTGGAACCATGCCACAAGGAATGAGACAAGAGGATTGGGATCTCATGGATAGGAAAGCCAAGGGACTTATTAGACTCTATTTGACTGATTTTGTTCTCCTGAATGTCTGTGAAGAGAAAACTTCTACTTCTCTGTGGAATAAGCTTGGTGATGTCTATCAAGCTAAATCCCTGGAAAACAATATTTTCTTGAGAAAGAAGATATATTCTCTAAAAATTGAGAAGATGGATGATCCATTACAGATCACCTGAACTCTTTTAACATGTTGGTTGCACAACTGGGTTCAGTTGGAGACAAAATTGATGAACAAGACTGTTGCATGCTCCTTTTTTTCTCATTGCCGGACTCTTGGTGTCACCTGGTAATGGCTATTGGAATTGCACTACTTCCACCTTTAAGATGGATGAAGTTTTTTCCTCATTATTATCTGAAGAGATGTGAAGGAAGTATTTTGAGATGGCCAAGGAGGCCCTTCTAGTCCGTGGAAGACCAAAATAGAGAAGCAAAAAGAAAGACAAGAAATCTGTGTCAAAGTCTTTGGGGAGATCTAAGTCTACTAGTAATAAGTCCAAGGAAAAATATTTGAATTATGGTGAAACTGGTCACATTCAGAAAGATTGCAAGAATGAGGAGAAGAAGAAAAGCAAGTCTTTCTCCAATTCAAAATACGAGAAATCATCTCAAGATGATGGAGAAGCATTTATTGCAACGTTGGTAGCCCATGCGTTGGATGATGTGTGGTTGATAGATTCGGGTCCATCCTTTCACATGACTTCTCATAGAGATTAGTTCTCAAAGTATGAGGAGTGCAATGGCAGAGAGGTGTACCTGGGTGATGACTCTCACTTGAAGATTATTTGTTGTGGAAGTAAAAATTGGATTTCTTGATGGAAGAGTGAAGGAGATTGATGGTGTTATGCATATCCTGGGTTTGGCACAAAACCTACTTTCTATAAGTAAATTAAATGATTCAGGAGTGCAAGTTGTTTTCTCTGGTGAAGGATGCAAGATGACTAGAGGAGCTATGTTATTGGCTAAGGGAGTTCATATTGGCACTCTATTCTAGCTTGATGCATGCACTATACAGTGCAATAGTTCTTCTTATGTACCAAAGAAGAGACCTTTGGATTCTTCATCCTCACCATTAGATTGTACAGAGAAGAAGCATGTTGCTGCAACATTCAATGGTTGTGTATTTTGGGTGCCTAAGGGTGCTCATTCCATGGAAATGAAGCTTCCTATAGAGAAGACAATGTTATGGCACCAATGACTTGGTCACATTGGTGAGAAGGGTCTTAGAACCTTGAAAAATAAGAGCCTTGTTGAAGGTCTTGATGATTGTAATCTCGAGTTCAACTTTTGTGAACATTGTGTATATGGAAAACAACACCATGTTTCTTTCTACTCTAGTTCTCATAAGTCTTCTAGGGTTTTGGATTATGTACATTCAGATGTTTTTGGTCTTGTAAATGTTCCTTTGTTATCAAATTTTTTATACTTTGTTTCTTTCATATATGATTACAATAGAAAGAAATTTGTTTATTTCCTCAAAAGTAAAGCCCAGATCTTTAGTCGATTTCAGGAGTTTAAGGCCTTGGTAGAAAATCAAACTAGCAGAAAGATTAAGTGTTTGAGGATTGATAATGGTGGTGATTTTTGTTCCATAGAGTTTGACAAGTTATGTAAACAACATGGGATTGAGATACATAAGAAAAATCCCTACACTCCACAACAAAATGGAGTTGTAGAGAAGTTGAACAAAACATTGATGGAGAGGGCTAGGAGTATGTTGAGTGGTGCTAGCCTTTAGTAGATGTTTTGAGCTGAAGTGGTAGCCACTACATCAATGCTTGTTGGTAAGACACCCATGGAGGCGTGGTCTGGTAAAAATCCTTCAATGAGACATCTCAGAGTATTTGGTTGTGAAGCTTCTACTCATGTTTTGATCGAGAAGAGGTCTGAGTTGGAGAAAAAAGATATTAAGTGTATCTTTATCGGCTATGGTGTTAGTGTGAAAAGGTAAAAATTTTGGGATCTAGTAGCTCAAAAGGTTCTCTACAATAAAAGTGTGAGTTTTAGAGAGATGAAATATTCCTCTGTTGAGCTGCAACCAGAGAAAGAGGAGAAATAGGAGAAGGAGGTGGTTCAAATTCCACCTACTCTGAAGAAAGAATAACCAAGTACTCCTATTGGACCTAATGATGACGAGAGTTGAAGTACCTTTGAAAGTTTTGAAGAAGAGGGAGAACCTTGACCTCAGCCTCTGAGGAGGTCTACATGAGTTAGGAGACAACTGGAAAGGTTTGATATTCATTATTGGATTCCAGTTGCATATTTTCCTTGATTACTAATACTGATGAGCCTAGGACTGTCAAAGAGGCTATGGGTATGAATGATTTAGATTCCTAGATGAAAACCATGGATGAGGATATGGCTTCATTAAAGAAAAATAAGACTTGTGATTTGCTACCTTTGCATACTAGACATAAACCTATTGGTTGTAAAACAATTTTCAAGAAGAAGTGTGGTCCTGATGGTAGTGTTGAGAAGTATAAGGCATGGCTGGTTACTAAGGGGTTTTCCTAGGTGGAGGGAATTGATTATGGGGAGATATTTTCTCCTGTAGCAAAGCTGACATCTATTCAGCTTCTGTTGTCACTTCCAACTGCACATGACTTAAAAGTAGAACAGATGGATGTGAAGACAATGTTCCTTAATCATGACTTGGAGAAAGATACTTGCATGTCACAGCTAGAGGATTTCATTGACAAAGGTAAAGAAAATTTGGTTTGGAAACTAAATCTAAGTCTCTTTATGGTTTGAAATAGTCTCCTAGAATGTGGTATCATAAGTTCGATACCTATGTGTTTTCATTGAGATTTCCAACATCTAAATCTAACCATTGTGTGTACTTTAAAACTGATAATGGTCACATTCTCATTATTGTCCTATATGTATATGATATGTTGTTTATTGGGAATGGAAAAAGTATGATTTCAGATTTGAAGTTTTAATTGTCACCACAATTTGAAATGAAAGACTTAGGTGCAGCTAGCTACATTTTGGGAATGGAAATCACGAGAGATAGGGCTAATAGAAAGCTTTGGTTAAGCCAAAGCAATTATGTAAACTCTATGTTGGAAAGATTCAACATGGCAGTTTGCAGATAGTTAGTTGTTCCTGTGATGCAAGGGACAAAGCTTTATGCATGAATGATAGTCCAAAATATCCTATTGAGATAGAGGACATGACTAAAGTACCATATGCAAGTGTAGTTGGCAGTCTAATATATGCAATGGTGTGTATGAGATTAGACATTTCCCATTTAGTGGGAGTCCTTAGCTGTTTTATGGCTAATCCTGGACGGGTGCATTGGAATGCTATTAAAAGAGTGTTCGGATATTTACAGGGTACTTCTGATTATGCCTTGTGTTTTCATGGTTATCCTACTAGACCTTGCCATTATTTGAGCATTCAAGGATACATGGATTCAGATTGGGTAGATGACATTAATAGTAGAAGATCCACTAGTGGTTATGTGTTTATGATGTTTGGTGGTGCTGTTAGCTGGATGAGTAAGCGCCAGGCTGTAGTCACTTTGTTCATGATAGAGCTAGAGTATATGGCAACCACTCATGCTTGTAAGGAATCCATTTGGCTTAAGAGATTGTGTTATGATATTGGTTTAGATGTAGGACAATCTGCTATTTTATATGGCAGTCAAAGTGCAATTTTTCTAGCAAACAATCCTACCTTTCATGCCAAAACAAAGCACATTGATGTACAACATTATTTTATTCGTGATATGGTAGAAGATGGAAAGGAAAACTTGGAGACGGTTGACACTTTGGTGAATGTTGCAGATGCACTAACAAGACCAGTGAGAACATAGAAGTTCATATGGTGTTATGATTCGATGGGTCTTGGGGCCTTGAGTAGATGATTTTGTATGACTCTTGGTAGGTCTTTGGCAAGTGGGAGAATGTTGGGATTAAGGTGTCACAACCTTAGAGTCCTAATATTGTTTAATTGATGTAATTAATGTATTTATTTGTATTATTTAAATGCCTATGTGTCATGTCACAAATTGGGACCCACTGGTTGGCTGGCATCCCCATTAGAGGTGACTGTATGATACACCATCATCCTAAGTGGACATAGGAATCCCACTTTGGAATCTATGACATATGACACGTTCTATGATGCATCATAAGGCTTCTTTGATCAAGTATGGGTGAAATTTGGTCCCCAAGTTGGGTTATGACAAGTTGTAAGAGAATCTACCTTTTTTAGTCAATTATGACATATCTTCTTACAACTATAAGTGTTGTCAACTATGAAAATCTTGGAAGAAGAATATTTACATGTTTGACACTTTTAAGGCATGTAAGGGAATATGTTACATGTGTCCAAATGCATGTCTAAGGTACTATAAATTTTTCCATGTGGATTTGGATGCCCCTCACCTTCTAGATGCTTCTTGAAGCTTGTATTGCTCTATTTATTGAGTTCCTTGAGTTATAGAATGCATATTTTTTTGCAAGTAATGAAGTGTTGCTAGTATTACTCCAGAACGTGTGTTCGTGTTGAAGCACTTGTTGAAGAAGCTTTGTACTTGGTGATATGTTGTAACTCCTATTTGATATAATAGAGAAGTATTGTGCTTTTGGAGGGTGGGGTTTTTTACCTGAAAGGGTTTTCCCCATGATATATTTGGTGTTGTTGTTCTATTTCCATTATTATCTATGTGCTTTTCTTGTTGTAATTGTCAAAGGTTTTGAATCAAAAAAATTTAACTCTCCCCTACTTAGATTAGTGTAGGAAGTTGTTCCCACTCACCCGACTTCCTTTCAAAAGTAAGTTTTTTAAACTTCAAAAGTGTGATGGTGATCTTGTTAATTTTGGTGATGATACATTAGCTGATTTGTGGGAAAGGTTCAATTAGTTTTTATGGCAACCATAAAATAGATGATTTTCTTTATTTCAAGGGTCTTTAGAATAATCTTCTCAATGTAGGACAAATATGTAGCAGAGGATAAAATCTTGTGTTTCAGGATGATGGTTGTCAAATCAGAAAAGGAAGATCCAAAATTCAAGTTGTTGTAGGTACAAGGATAGAGGATAATGTCTATCAACTCAAAGGTAGTGATGCTAAATGCTTTATGTATCAAATTAATGAAAGTTGGATATGACATAGAAGAATGGGTCACATCAATTTTGATAGCCTAGCAAAGATCAGTTCTACTGATGCTATGAGAGATCTACCAAAGATTACAAAGCCTATCAATCCAATCTACAAGGAATACTAGTTTGGAAATAAAATAAAGAAGAGGTTCGAGAATAAATAATATTATACTACAAGTCCTTTGGAGTTGATGCATACAAACCTATATGGAACTAGAAAAATAAGAAGCTCTCAAAGTGAGGTATTTTATGTTATTGATTGATGATTATTCTAGAATGACTTGGGTGACATCTCTCAAAGAAAAATCATATATATAAGTTTAAAGCATTTAAGTCTATGGTTGAGAATGAAATGGATGTGAAAATCAAGTTCCTAAGGTATGATAGAAATAGTGAGTTCACCTCCAATGATTTTAACATTTTTTGTGAAGATCATGGGATTAAGAGGTATTTGTTAGCTCCTAGAACTCATCATTAGAATGGAATTTTGGAGATGAAGAATATAAAATTTCAAGAAGAAACAAGGACTATGATGATGGAAGAAAATATACCAAATGTCTATTGGAGAGGCGCTATTCATATCACAGTCTACATTCTTAATAGAGGTTGAAAACAAGAGTGAATAGTTCAAAGACTCCCTATGAGTTATGGTGTGGTAAACCTCCTACTGTGAAATACATCATAATGTTTGGAAGTAAATGTTATATCAAAAGAGATGAAGAAAAATTAGTAGATTTTGATGCAAGAGCTGATGAAGGAATCTTCCTTGGATACTCTACAAGAAGCAAAGCTTACTGGTTCTATAATAAACTTGGCTAAAGAAAATTGTTAAGAGTGCAAGTGTCAAAGTGGATGAAGAACCACATACAAGTTCTGTATTGATAGAAGGATATGAATTTGATGAATCCCTTTGTAGTGAAGAAGAAAAGGATGAAGAGAAGGGAAAAGAGATGATAGTTGAAGAGGAAGAAGATCTAGAAAATATCCCCAAGACTCCTAATTACGTGTAGAAGAATAATTTTGAATATCAAATAATTGGAGATAAGAGCAAAGGTGTGTTGACAAGAAGAAAAGTTTCTATGAAAAAGGAACAAATAAACTTTTATTTACTTTTATAGGTGGAACCTAAAATAGTGATTGAAGAATGCAAAGATGAGAATTGGATCAAGGCTATGAAAGCAGAGTTGAAATAAATTGAGAAGAATCAAACTTGGGAATTGATCCCAAGTCTTTCACACAATAATGTGATAGGAACTAAGTGGTTTTTTAGGAACAAACTAAATGAGGATGGACAATTTGTTAGAAATAAGGCTAGACTTGTGTGTAAGGGCCACTCATAAAATATGGAAGGAATAGGTTTTGAAGTGAATTTTTCTCTAGTGGTGAGGACAGAAGCCATTAGAATGTTTTTGGATTTTGCAACACATAAAGACTTCAAGATTTATTATCTATGGATGTAAAGCCTGCATTCTTGAATGGTGAGCTAGAAGAAGAGGTGTACATTGAACAACCAAAAGGTTTTTAGTTATTAAATGATGATGATATGGTTTGTAGGTTGAAGAATGAATTGTATGGACTCAGATAGACTCCAAGAGCTTGGTATGCAAGGTTGGATATGTACTTGTTGTAGTAAGCATTCATAAAAGGTACAGTGGATAGAAACCTTTACTTCAAGGTTGAGGGATAACAAATCTTAATTGTGGTAGTATATGTTGATGGAATAATATTTGGAGGAAATGAAGGTATGTGTCAAAGGTTTTCAGAGGAGATGCAGAAAGAGTTTGAGATTTCAATGTGTGGGGAGATGAATTTCTTCCTTGGGGTACAATTCAGTCAATCAGAAAAAGCTATTTTCATTTCACATCAAAGTACATGTCATTGAAATTTTTTTGAAGAAGTTTGGAATTGAGGATTCTAAACTAGCGTGTACCCCTATAGTTACTAGTTGTAAGTTGAGAAAGAATGATTGAATCTCCTAAGGCTCAATCAAAGCAAGAAAAGATAAATGATTGGTGGATTGCTATATCTAACTACTACTAGACCGGATATGATGCATGGAATTTTCCTTGTGGAAAGATTTCAAGATCCCAAAGAATCACATGTTACAATGGTTAAAATGATATTTAGATAAATGAAGGGCACTCTCGGTTTTGTTCTATGGTATTCTAGGTATACTGATTTCTCCTTGAGTGTATATATAGATGTAGATTTGACAGGTTGTATAGATGATAAAAGAAATACAAGTGGAGGTGTTTTCTTTCTTGGAAGTAGATTGGTTTCTTGTTTGAGTAAGAAGCAAGATTTAGTGTTATCAACTATAGAAAAGGAAGAATATATTACAGAAACATCATGATGTATTCAGGGTCAGTGCAGGATCATGGGGGTCCAAACTAGTCCCTTAAGTGGCAATGGAAATTCAAAAAATAATATGAGTTAGGCAACTTGACATAAAAATTTGAATAGGTTATTAACATAATTTGAAAAATATGTAAGAATAAAATTTGTACAAAATTGAATGTAGTTTCTAAGATAATAGTCATCTTTTGGAAAAAAGTAAATCTATTTAGTGAAATTTTGAAATTTCAATACAGTAGGTACTAAATTTTTGGGAAAAAAAATTAAAAAGCAGGTGTATGTTTGACCAACCTAAGTACAAGTAAAAAATAATGTTTTTTTTTTTAACTTTCAATATAAGCATAGGACACATGCCCAAATGTGCCACATTTTTTTATAATTTTTTTGTGAGTAAATAATTAGTTATGTTTTTTTTATTAGAATTTTTTTTAAAATATTAATTTTTTTTTGTTTGACCACAATAACTTGGTCAAAAATTTATGAAAATCAAAATTTCTCTTTTTTTTATCCTATAGTATGGGAAGCATAGAATGTGCCACATCTTTTGGATTCAAAAAATGAGAAATCAATTGAGAATTATAGATTTTTTTCAATCAACTTATCAATAAGGACTTTAGTCAGAATGAAAGTAGAAAATAAATATAATTATCTATTTAATTCCAAATAAGTCATATCTTATATTGGTGGAAAGCTAAATTTTTTATCAATAAACCCTTTTCATTTTATCAAATTTAGATAACAAAAAATGTTGTTAGCCACTTTTGGGTCATATCGCCACTTTTTGGACCCCCATGATCCTGCACTCACTCTTCAGGTGCTATGGATGAAGCATACATTGAACTTGGATATCAAAGTATCATATGATGAACCTATTTATATCTTGTGTGATCAAATAAGTGTTATCAATATTTCCAAAGAACCCAGTAATGCATTCACAAATAAAACATATCTCCATCGAGTATCACTTTCTGATAGAGAAAGCTACATCGAATGAGGTGAAGTTGGAGTATGTGTCTACAAAGTATCAAGTTTCAAATATATTTATAAATGCTCTTTCTCAAGATACTTTTGATTATCTCCAATAGAAGTTAGTGCTAATTTCCCCTCCTTTCAACTTTATGGACAAGATGGTGCATCTATCTAGGTGAGCATTCAAGATGCATTCTTGGTCCTAGACTGATGTTGAAGGTTACCTCTCAAAGGGAGTAGGTAGAATCAATGTTTTCTTGTTTTAGTTAAGTGGAGCATATCTTTCGCCCCTAAGGGGGAGAGAACTAAAAAGTGAAGAATGAATAGTGCAGTGTGTGTAGTAATGAGAATTGTATATAGAAGAGTAGCAAAGAGCAGTTTCTTGTTGATGTTATCTAAAGAGAAGTGTGCAAGTGATGTCAAAGTGATGTATGCAAATGTAAAAGGGGGGAGAAGAAAATAAAAATTCTATAGACGTGTTGTCAAAAGGAAAGATGTTGCCATTTTCCATTGATGTCAAAATGGGAGAGAGTGAAGTCTAAAAAATAGAAGGAAAGAAATGATGTCAAAAGAGTATGATTTGAAAAACATAAGGGGAGAGTAATGGTTGAGGAACTCCTCATATAGGGGGAGATAAAGTGATGATTGCAAAGAGAATGTTGTTTGAAGAACAAAGGTAAAGGGAGAGAGTGAAATGTACCCTAGTAAGGGGGAGTTCTACTTAATGTAGAGTTTCTTTTGTTGTTGATGGTTTTTTAGAGTTGTTGTTGCCATGAATGACAAAGGGGGAGATTGTTGCAAGTATGTTGCACTAGTGTTGTCAATGATGTCAATAGTTGGTCAGTGATGTCAATAGTATGGAGATTGTTGATGTTGTCAAGTGTTGGTACTAGTATGGATGTGTTGTGGTTTGATAAGGTGTTGTGGTGTTGTCATCACTGTTGTGATTGATTTCATGTATGGTTATGATGGATAAGTGTTGCAGTTGTAGTGAGATCACTTGGTTTGCAAGTTCTTTTGAGAAAATTTGAATAAAAGAGTGTGTAGTGTGATAGAGGTGTGTTTAGTGTTGTTCTCCATATTTATTCATGGTTGAAGATATTATTATGTAGTTTTGATATGATGATCAGAGGTGTTTAGAGGTGTTATATCTAGAGTTTCAGGTTTTGGATCATTATGTTGTGGAATTTGTGTTTCAAAGTTTATCTGTCTATGTAGATGGTTGTCTGGGAGAAATGAGATTGCTTTTCATTTCTCCATATTTAGGTTTCTTGTCTTGAGGATTTGGGAACATTCTTATATTATATGTATTATCTTCCCTTGGATTTTTTGGTGTTAAGTTATTCCACAAGTTTAGTTCTTGTGTTGAAGTTCAGTGGTCCAGTGTATCTAGTTACACATAATGAAAGTAATCTTTGTTGCAAGTGGTTGTGGACGAGGTGCAAAATATTTTGATGATGATAGAATATTCTGGTATGTTGTGTAGATAATATGGAGGTTTTCTTTGTGGTACACATGTTGTTTACAAACCTGGAGAGGCATGTATGTGGTTGCTTGTAGTGTTAGTTTAGGTTTGGCTATCCTAGGTGCTAGCACTGATTGCAGAGATTGTTTATTGTTTGAGAAAGCGAGATGATGTGTTTCGATGTATATTTGGGTCCTAGTTACCCCTTTATGTGGTCTGCCTTCAACTATTTCCACTATGGAAGTGTTTTGTTCCGACCTATTTTGGTGTTGCACATTTGAGGTGCATACATTTCATTAAGGCCGACCTAATTGAGATTGTTTAGGTGGATGGTATAAATGCAAGATGGATTTTTTATTGAGATTGTGTAGTGTGAATGATGTGAATGTGATCAAGTGTGGTGATATAAATGTGAGCTTAAATGGTTATGAATTTGAATGCAATGAGCATAAGGTGTCTATATTTTCAGTGTGCTTGAAGTTATTGGAGGTAGTGAGCTAAGTTGTGAATGGCATAGAGTTGCAGTGGTGGGTTTCTCCTATTGCTCTAAGATAGTGAATATATTTGTAGCAGTTTCTTATATTCTTCTTTATTCTTGGTAGTGAGCCACCTAATAATGAGCCCTTCTTTTTTGGGTAGCAAGCCCTTAGCAGTGAGCCTAATTGTATTTGGTGTTGTTATTTGTATATGTGAGCTAATCCTCATCATGTTTTTTCCCTACTTAGGGTTTTCCACATAAATATGATGTTCTTTTGTGTATGGTTGTGTTTGAATTGTTGCTTCACATGTTTACATTCTGCCAATGCTTAAAGAGGGTTTAAAGTTTGATAAGGGTTTGAAAGTTAATGAGGGATTGAATTTTTTAATGTAAAACTAATTGACCCCCCTCTTAGTTGTCTTGTACATCTAACATATAGGATATAATCATGTTTCTATTTAATTTTACTATTGGACATCTGAGTTTTTCATTGCCCATGTATAGTGGAGTATAGCAAGCTAGTGGTATCTAGGCAGGAATATAGGTGGGAGGTTGAGATAGCCTTAATGGCAAACATGGTCATAGATTTTGTAGTCTAAGGTTGTCTGTTATGACTTGGACACCTAACCACATTAGTAGACATTTTTACTAATCCATTGGGTTCTTATGGAGCAATGTTATGTATGGATTGGATTGATACACATCAAGTTGAGATGGATTTTTATCGAGAGCTAACTGAATGTGTAGATGATCATGATACCTTAGTAGAGATTAAAAGGGTGAGAAGAGACCCATATCCCTTTGTATTTCTATGTAATTGAAATTGTATATGTGAAAGGCGTGTTAGTTGCTTTCTATTGCTACCAATGATAGGACCAAGGAGACAAAGGCATCACTAGATGATCATACCATTCTTAGGGGGTGTTAGCTCTAAAAAATGTAGGCAAAATAACTCAAGAGGTTGCCAATCTCTTGATACGTTTCAGGGTAATAGATAAGGCCAATGATATAGACCTTCTACTCTTCAGGTGCTACCATACCTAGGTGGGTGTACCTACAACAATGAAGCAGACTTGACCAATGCTTATTTCCTAAAGTGATTTACCCACACTAGCAAATAGGAGTGGATAAATGAGTTTTAATTTGGTATAAATTTTATAAGCAATATCAAGGAAAAAATCTAATATGTTCATATGATAAAATGAATGAAACTAACAATGAAATGGTAGAGACTAGTGCCTTATTGGGTGCACGGAGTCAAATGAAAATTCAAAATGAATAATTTCTTTCTAGCAGAAACTCAAATTGTTTGGCATATAGGTTTAAGTTTATAACTGGTATAAGCATGCAGGAATGTGACTACTGAGTTCTTCTTAATGATCCAAATGAGATTTCCTAATTACTATGATTGACTAAGAGGATTTAATCTCTCCTTGAAAGAACCAATTAATCCAATCATACAGTTACAACAAATGTGCACTAATAAACTGAAAAATATCCTTGATATATCAGTTTAAACAATTAGAAAACATCAAACTTGGAGACAACTTCAACAATACTTTTAATTAACACAATAAACAACTAAAACTAGAAAAATTCCACCAAATCAAAAAAATTCAATTGAAATCTCCATCATTTTTTACATGCATCATAGTCTCAAAATTCAACATTCTGATCTATTGTATTTTATTTTCCCTCTCTTCTCTCCTTCTTTTGCTGTCAAAAATTGGTATTTATATTGGCCACATGAAAATTCGCGTCCATTTGCATTCACATCCATGATGATCCATATGTTTGGGCCTTTTCCATGTTCATTAGACACCCACTGAGACATCTTTCTGCTTCCTTGATACTCCAAGTCTCTTCGACTATCAATAGATTATATATCGCTATATAGTCTTGTAGTTACACCGACATCATGAGTCTCCCTGATGCCCTGTCCCTTTAGTCTTGAGTATTGCTATGACTTTTAGGGGTCGAAAAACATTCCTCCAACTACATCATGTTTTTTCGAGATTTGTCCTTCATCAATTCTGATCGCCGAGACATAGTGGTTTTCCTGCCGATGGAACTTCATTCAGCATGAGCTTCCTATCTCTCTCCGATGATGCCAGTCTCGCTGAATCCATTCTTGTCCAAATATACCACCAAGTCCCAATGTAGTCATGTCACTGTGACATAGGGGGTCAGTAGGACTCTGTGACTTCATATCGATGACATCGATGGAACCCACCCTGCCTTATCGGTAAGACCAAATGAACGCTGCAAGATGTTACTCTAATTGCTCCTGTCTCGCTGAAATTTCACTTTTGTACTTCATCTATATGACATACAGGTGCTCACTATGACTAATCTCAAAAATTGTTGTCTCGCCGATATGTCTCTATGTCTTCAATCAGTAAGACACAAGTAGACTTGATATGACTCACCCCAATGCATAATGTCTTGCCGATAGAATCCTCTGGTCGCTAAGACAGTGAACTATGTCTGCCCGATGTGTATCATCAAATGTGATATGATCAATAAGACATTCCCGACCCCTTGCCGATATACTACAAAAGACACTCGTTAATATAAAATTCTTTATGGATCGGTGAGACTTGCAATATGATACACCGATATAGTTTACACATTCAAATGCTCAAGGATAAATGAATTCTATGGGACCAAATGATGAAAACAAACTAAAACATGGGAAAACATGATATGCAAAGTGGATTCTTATGCTTGTGGTATAGGAAATTTTTTGGAACTAATGAGTATATGCAGCCATGAAAATTTTCAAAATTTTACAGTTCTAACAGGGGGTTTGAAGACTTATTTCCATTAGAGCTTCTAGGCATGCCACCTTGATAAGAGAATTATTTTCATATAGATCTAGTTCAAGGAGCCAAGCCAATATCAAGAACACCATATAGGATGACCAATTATTAGATTAGTGAGATCAAGATTTAGTTAGAGGAGTTGTTAAAAGGGTCACATTTGTCCTAGCATCTCACCTTGGAGTGCACCAACAATATTTGTTAAGAAAAATGAACCCCTTTTTCTTTGCATGGATTTTAGGTAGCAAGATAAGGTGACAATAAAGAATTGTTATCCTCTTCCCATGATCAATGATCTATTTGATTAGATGCAATGGGATAAGATATTCTAGAAGATAGGTCTTAAGTCGAGATACCACCAATTGAGGATTATAGAGGTAGATATTCACAACACTACATTTCAAAATAGATATGGACACTACAAGTTTATGGTAGTACCCTTTTGTTTGACGAATTCTCCTACAATGTTCATGGTTCTCATGAATGGATTATTTCATACTTTCTTATATTGGTTCATGATTGTGTTCCTCAATGACAATTTGATTTGTTCCTAGACAGGGGAGGATCATGTGGGGAAACTATGTGAGGTATTATAGTTCTTGAGGGAGTAGTAGTTGTATAAAATCTTGTTGATGTGTGACTTCTTTTAGTCAGAGATTCAATATCTTGGTCATATTATATTTGGATATGGTATCTTGATAGGTCTATCAAATATTATAACCATTACAAATTTTCCAATGCCTAACAATGTGATAGAGGCTAGGAACTTCATGGGCTTAGTGGGGTATTATAGACTTCTAGGAGGTTGGTAATTCTTGGAGAGGGAAGATGTAAGAACCACTATTTGATGAACCTAATATTAGCACTATTTTGACTTCATTTGAATTGATACCTTATAACAATTCATATGATTATTGATGATTTAGATATTTGTCTTAATGTTAGACCCCGCTTTCAACTATATTGCAAGTTTAGAGTAGTTAAGCATGCTTTTTCAATTCTATATGCTCAAAGGCACCTGAAAATTGAGAATGTGATGATAGGATAATTTCAATGAAATGATAACCTATGATAAATTACAGTGTAATTGGATTAAATGATGTTGTTTTTAATTTTCTTATGAAATTGTATTATGATAATGAGATGAATATAAAACCTGAGAATTAGGTTTGATTGGAAAAGATATAAATTGCATAATTGTGATGTTGCATTAAATTTATAATTGGAATTGAACTATGACTAAATGTGTTTGTTTTAATTGAATTGCTTTGGCTATCTATTCTATTTGAATGAATTAATAGGTAAATTGAGTTTGTAGGTTTAATTTCCATGGGGCATGGAAATCATAGATCTCTTTGAAACCCAATGTGATCAAACTATGAAACCAAGACAATACTCCCTTTGGAGGTACTATAATATTATTTGTGATGTATACTATTTATAATTTTGTTGTGAATGTTTGTTGAAATTTTTATTAATGTCATGTGACCACTAGGATGTGTGCTGGCAACTTACGTGGAAAAATTTGGATGCATTCCTTTAGGGTTTTTTAAAAGGTATTAAAAAGATTTATTTTAAGTTTTTTCATTTTTTTGGTGTCTTAGGTTGAATACCCGTGGATTAGATAAATTTTTTAAGCCTCATTTTAGACTTGGGTCAAGATGTTACCCTTCTAAAATACCCATTTCAAGCAATGACTAATTTGAAGAGAGGAGGCTTGAAAAAGTGACTTGTCACATTCTAACCCCTCTCTAAAGTTCATTAACGAACTTGGGTAAAGAAACAAGGATATCACATGTGTGAGCCACCTTGTAAGGCTATGGTGGATTGAGTGTTCAAGCATACTCCCCATATTCCAAAGTCTCACACATGTGTGACAACTTGTGAGGGAAGTGGTTGAGGTTGGAATGATAGAGTGACAAGTGTCACTTCCCCAATAGGGGAATTCAAATTAGGGATTCCTAGTTATCTCCCATATGATAATGATGAGAGATTTATTCATTATTGAGTATTTTAACTTATTCATATTGTGGATTTAATCTTTCCTTTGAATTGGGAAGGAATTTGAAGGAGTTGGAGTTGAGCTCATCCTCAACTCAATCTCACTATTTTGAAATATTGAGAAGATAAGCCTTCTTGGATTTTATTTCTTTATGCTTAATGTTATGAGATAAGGGGTAATCACTACTCAGGAGTGTAATACCCCATCTTAATAACCTAAGGAATGTTGCAATTGTGTATAAAAGTGAAATAATTTTTTTTTTAAATAATAATTTTAAGTTAATTAGCTACATACATTCACTAAGTTACGCGACATTACACTACTTGAGTTTCCATAGACGACTTTAGCATTTCGCATTGCATATATTTAATTAATCATAAACTTAAAAAAAAACATTGCATAACATTTGAAATTCTATTCAAGATAATATAAAGTACAAACATGTTTCTTACATTGCATTTGATAAGATATTACAATACTCATTCATCTAATGAGGTAGATCAATAATAGTTACAATTAAATTTTACAATGTTCACCTCATAAACAATTGAGGGATGTTTCAATACAAGCTTTACATTAATGCAATAAAGAAAGTACATCTATATCCAAGTACGAGCTCTCCATCCATGAAGCTCTTGTTGCCATGATCATAAACTGGGGACCCAATGGAGTAAGGTGCACATTCCACCCAACCACGTGGTACCCGTAGGTCCACCCCCCGTGCTAGGAGATAGTAATATGGTTACCTAGACATAACCTATTCACCCTAGACACAAGTACATAACTAACTGATTATTACATTGCTTCCAGATTTAAGACAATTGAATGTACTAAGTACACAAGGTTAACTGTTATTTTAGGTGGAGTTTCATCACAATGTTGCAAAGGTTACCCTGGTGTTTCTTCCTAGGTTCCGGCCCCCAACTTGGGTTACCCTGATAACCTCTTACGAAACCCGGCCCCATTTGCAAACTATTGCGGAATCGAATGTATTTTGAAGTAACAAGACATCGATTTTCCATTCCATGCCTTCTCATCTTATACTCAAGACTGAACTAGCTCAAGAGTCCATAAGTGAGGCATATTAGTCTTGTTAAAGATTTTTAATCTAACTACTTTGTTGTTTAATTATCACTGACTTACTAACTCTTTGCAAGTTACCCTGACACCTCTTTGTGTGTTAGCCCTTACATAGAGCCACTCCCCTAAACATAACAAAGGAATTCTAAGTTCTCTAACTGGGGTAGACAGAGCACACAAAAATCAACATATAATACCAGATATACCACAATGGACATCACAACCTGTTCATAAAAACCAGGTGTCTTTAAGCAATACAAAAAAAAACAAGTGCACTACCCTAGTTTATTCAAACACATGAAACCATTGTAAAATTTAACTCCCTTAAAGAGACTACAACTGGAAGACTTGAAATCACATAAAAATCCCCATTTGCCTAATAAAAATTTAAAGCAACTAAAAGGAAATTCACGTTTATCATTTGGATTTACTAAATCCAGTCAATCAAGAACTAGACGTATGAAATTAATCAACTAATACATAATTCTTCTTCTTTTTAATATGAAAATCAAATCTACAATTGTCCCAATTTCACAATCATGTTTAATAATAAAATTTTGCTTTTCTCTACATAATACATTTCATTATAAACTATCTATTCATAATTTTTCATATACTAATAAACATTATTTAATTCATTTAAATAAATACACTTTCAATATATTTTTAATTATTTAAATATATAAATATATTTATATATATATTTCTATTACAAAATAATTCTTTCAACAATATTATTTAAACAAATTATAAATACTCATATTTACACAATATATATATATAATATATTAAAAATAATATATATTACATATATAAATATATATCATAGATAACAAATAAAAAGGAAACTTAAATGAAAATTTAATTTATTTCAATATAACAAAGTTTAAGGCAGGGGCGACTGCCTTACACAGCCAAACCCCCACCATGGGAGGGCACGGCTGTGTAGGCAGCCCCGGCACTGCCTGCGAAGGCAGCACTGAGCACTGCCCTCACAGCTGGCTCCCCTATGGGGGCTCGGCCGTGGGGGTAGCTCCCCTTGCAACCCTCCATGAAAATTTTTGATTTTTTTAATAGATTTTATTCAAAACCCTAAGAAATAAAATATGATGATTTTAAAACTTTGAAAATCGCGTTCGAAAAATTGACGTAATTTCTGAGCATTATTTCCAAATAAAATTTTAAATAAAGATTTATATGTATATATGTATATAAACCATTTATATACATATATATATATATATATATAAATATACATGCAATTTAATAAATAACAAATATTATAACCAGGTAAATACACAGAAAAAAAATTTCTACAGGAAATTAATAAATCTTCAAATTTGACACAAATTTTTTCTCCTCAGAGTTTTCTAATTTTTCAATAACAAAAGATTTTCAATTCAAATTAGGAAAAATCTTTTGTACAGGAACCCATAACAAAAAAATTGGACATGGAACTACATTTAAAAATTCTTCAAAGTTCTTTCCTATTTCGTTTGAGAATTTTCTACTGTTTAAACAATATCTTCACAAAATATTTCACCGAGAAGAAATACAGGAATCACAAAACAAACATTTCCTCAAAGATTCTCTTTTCTAAAGAAAAATAAATTAAAACAAGGAAAATACCTTTTTTTTTTTTCCTGTATCTTGAAAACTGCCTGTAGAATGCAATCCTCTGAAGCTTCGCCAGAAAACCCAAATCCAAAGGAAGCTAAAACCAACCACAAAGAACTTCCAACCAAAGGGATCTTCCACAAAAATACAACAAAACAGAGGAAATCACAATTTCTTTTTAAAAATAATTTCTTAACAGCAAGCTATTTTTTTCATTTCCCGTGAAGAAAAATGATAACCCTTATGTATTTCCCAGATCCCAGATATCCTCTGAGAATTTCCTCAACCAAAAGCAATAAATTAAACTAGCACACATGTTGAGAAGAAGAAAATATCTTCAAAAACTTCTCAGCAATCTTGCCTTTCAAGATTTGCATGCATTTCATTTATTTAAAATTTAAAATTTCAATTTTCAAAAATACAATTTTATTTAACAATTCAAAATACCATTTCCACAATAATAATTAATTAAAAATTAAATCTATTCACATAATTAAAACAGTTTTAATTTAATTAATTAATTAATTTAATTAAATGAATTTAATCTTAATGATCAAATTATTTAACCAAACAAACTAATTAATAAATTAAATAACATGTAAAACTTATTTCTTTAACATTTAAAGATTAATTTAAATAATAGTAAATTAAAGAATACTAACTATCATTAAAATTGACAAGATTTTCCTTTCAAGCAATTGATCCAATCAGAGACAAACAAGACCATCTATGACTCCGAACTAAAACTGACAATGTATTGTGACTGGGTTAAAGACTAGACTAGGATGAACCATGCTACTACCTCCCAATCAACATATTCATTGAGTCTTGACATGCTCAGACCTGAATAATCAGGTGGAGTTAGTGTCATGTACCTGCAATCCTACAACCAACAAATAACATGCATATATATATATTCCATTGTACAAACACACCGTGTGGAGAAAATCGTGAACATCACAGGGCACTCGCAAGTGAGTGATGCAATTTCGTTCTCCACACCAATACACGTCACGTCAGACTGACAAATTAAATAATAGTTAGTCCCTCATAAACATATATATAACGATAACATCTGAAGGAAAATATCTACACTACATCAAAGCATGTCAGAAATCAAATATCGCAATACAATGTATCATCATGTCACAAAGTGAATCCACTGTCGCTCAAAATTAGCGATCAAAATATCCAAACCAAAGTACCAAAGTCTAACAGTGTGACAACATGCAAAGAGAAACATAAGCATAAATGGAGGGGTACTACATCCTCCCCCCCTAGGATCAGGCTTGCTCCTGAAAGCCTACAAACAGATAGGGATAAAGTTCCCTCATGCGTGTCGCATCCTCCCAAGTAGCAGAAGCCTCATGGCTAGGATCCCATTGGACCCTCACCTGGTCAACGTCTCGACCCCTAAGACCGAGCGTCCGGCGCTGTAGAATGGCCATGGGCTCCAAAGCCAGCTGCTCGTCCTCTACCTGTAACGCATTCCAATCAAGTACATGAGATATGTCAGGATGATATGGTCTAAGAACTAATACATGAAAAACATCATGAATACGTGAAAAACTGGGTGGTAAGGC
Source organism: Sequoia sempervirens (assembly GCA_007258455.2). NCBI lineage: Eukaryota > Viridiplantae > Streptophyta > Pinopsida > Cupressales > Cupressaceae > Sequoia > Sequoia sempervirens. Next base: position 27,075,014 of record VDFB02252616.1, on the reverse strand, counting down.
GAGTCGATACGCCACAGGACCAATTCTCTCTAAGATCTCAAATGGCCCAATGAAACGAGGCGCAAGCTTAGAGCCTTTTCCATAACGGATTGGACTCTTTCATGGTCGCACTCGAAGAAACACTCTATCACCAACAACAAACTGTCGGTCTATCCTATACACATCGGCATATTTCTTTTTCCTATCTTGTGCTACTATCAAATGTTCTCTAATACGGTTAACCTATTGCTCCATGTCTCAAAGCATCTCAGGTCCAAGTAACACTCTATCCTCAAGTCGATCCCAACTTAGTGGAGTTCGACAAGGACAACCGTATAATGCCTGAAATGGTGGCATAACTATGGAACTCTGATATCCGTTATTGTAAGAAAATTCTACTAAGTATAGATAATCCTCCCAATGTGATTGTTGGTCCATTACGTACATTCGAAGCATATCCTCTAATATTTGATTAACTCTCTCTGTTTGTCCATCGGTTTGAGGATGATACACTGAAGTAAATTTCAACTGTGTATCTAGAGCATGTTGTAATGAAGTCCATAGGGCTGAAGTAAATACAGGATCTCTGGGTAAGTGCACCAAGATGGTCGCACTTTTGTGGCCACAAAAGTGCAAAATGAGACAAAACGCGTTCGCGTTATAACGCGAACGCGTTTTATCTTTTTAAAAGCAAAATGAAAAAGAACATTCTTCATTTCTATTTTTTTTTATTTCCATTT
>VDFB02252616.1:27004020-27074195 GCA_007258455.2 Sequoia sempervirens | reverse complement strand
TTTTGATTGTATGTCAGTTTTTCTTCAAAAAGCAGTGTTTGGTATTTTTTTCGCTATAAATTAACCGTTCATCAAAATTTGAAATAAATTATATTTTTAGAAACTAGACTCCATTCTACAATTTAAAAAAAATAAAATTTTAGAAAAATCTTTTAGTTTCAAAAAATTTGAGGGGGAGCACGGCCAAAATTCTGCTTTTAGGAAGTGCCCACTTAGAAAATTAATAAAAAATCAAATATTCATTAAAAAATTATCAGAAAATATCCAGTCCTTACTACATATTGTTATCTAACTTCTGACTGGAGCGATTTTAAAAATACTACAAAAAAGTCCACCGTGCTTGGGTCACACAAGAGTTGCTATGTTATGTTTTTCTGACAGAAACAACAGCAATTTGTGTGTGTCCCTCTTTTGACCCTCCTCAACCATTTTCAAAATAAATTAGTAGTTTAGAAAGTAGACTCGGAGCACTGCGGTCCTTGTTTTTGTTCCATCAAAAAAATTTGAGTGTAGCTATCCTCAATTTCACGTCCAAGGTCAGTATTTCCTGATTTCAGAAAAAAAGTGGCCACTTAAGCCCCTTTTTTGGGAACCATCTTGGTGCACTTACCCCTCTTTCAGAAATAATCCTACGAGGAATCCCATGCAATCTAACTATATCCTCCATAAATATCCTAGCTACGGATGAAGCATTATATGATGATCGTACTGGTGAAAAATGAGCTACGTTAGTCAATCGGTCAACAGTTACCATAATGGCATCATGTCGATGGGATGACATAGGTAACCCTACAATAAAGTCAACGGATATAATATCCCATTTCCATTCAAGAATAAGATGTGGCTGCAATAATCCAATAGGATGTTGATGCTCAACTTTGACTCACTGGCATTCAAGACATCTCGATACATAATCAGCAATATCACATTTCATACCAGGCCAGAAATACAATTGCCGAATATCAGCATGCATTTTCTTAACACCTGGATGAGCTGAGTATGGAGCTCGATGTGCTTCAGTCATAATTAATGTATGAAGACCCTCAGAATGTGGTACATAGATACGACCTAAATGTTGTAATATACCATCTGGTTCAAGGACATACCCTGCAAAACGACCTTCTAAAGGTCTACCAGATTCAATCTCTGACCTCACTTCCTGATACAATCTATCAATAGGAAGTGTAGCTAATATTTCACCTCTCAAATCTACTTCAAGAGTAGTAGCAGAGATCTCATGTCGACGATGACTAAGAGCGTCAGCCACTACGTTCTCTTTTCCTTAAACATATTTCACTTCAAAATCGTACTCACACAAGAACTCCATCCACCGTCTTTGTCTAGCATTCAAGTTAGGTTGCGTAAAAATGTATTGTATACTATGGTGATTAGTATGAAGTTCGAAACGATGACCCAATAAGAAATGCCTCCATCGAACTAATGCATGCACAACTGCAGCTAGTTCTAAATCATGAGTGGGATAGTTTAATTCGTGATCTTTGAGTTTGCAAGACTCATAAGCAATCACACACCCATCTTGCATCAAAACTGCTTCCAAACCCTCTAAGGATGCATCTGTACAAACTAAAAAATCCTTAGTAGGATCAGGAACAATCAGTATAGGCGCATTAGTCAACTTTTCTTTAAGTGTCTGAAAAGCCAACTGACATTGCTCTATCCAAACAAACTTCTTCCCTTTCCTCTGAAGAGAAGTGATAGGATGATAGATTCTAGAAAATCCCTCAACAAACCGCCTATAATAACCAGGTAGACCCATAAAACTACTCACTTCACCTACATTAGTAGGCGCGGGCCAATCTACAATAGCTTGAATCTTTGAAGGATCCACAACAATACATTTTCTAGATATCACATGTCCTAGATATTTTATCTCAGTTTGGAAGAAATCACACTTCTTCAGGTTCGCATACAATTGATTTTCCCTTAAACATTGCAATACCTGTCTCAAGTGTTCTTCATGCTCCTTCATGTTTCTCAAATATATCAAAATATCATCAAGAAATAGAAGGACAAAGCAATCAAGGTATGTTCAAAAAACACCATTCATTAAACTCATGAATACTGATGGTGTGTTCGTTAACCCGAATGGTACTACTGTGAATTCGTAGTGCCCATAATGAGTACGAAATGCAGTTTTATGAATGTTTACTTCAGCAATTCACAATTGATGATAACCAGATTTCAAATCAATTTTAGAGAACACTTTAGCTCCCTTGATTTGATCAAAAAGATCATCGATTCTAGGCAAAGGATAACGATTCTTAATCGTAACCTTGTTCAATTGACGATAGTCAATGCACAACCTAAGTGATCCGTCCTTCTTCTTTATGAAGATAACAGGTGCTCCCCAAGGGGAAACACTAGGACGAATGAAACCCTTTTCTAATAGTTCCTCTAACTGAATACAAAGTTCTTCTAACTCCTGAGTCGTCATTCTATATGGAGCTCGAGATATAGGCTTAGCTCCAGGAACTAGGTCAACTCTAAAATCAATATCCCTCTTCGGTGGCATTCCAGGTATATCATCAAGAAACATGTCAGCGAATTCCCTAAGAATAGGATGATCATCAAGAGATACCTCTCGACTCTCACCTTCTTCCAAATCCATAACTGTTGTTGCAAACAGTTGACAACCCTGACGGAGACATCTATTTAATTGCATAGCAGATATCATCCACAAAGAGATAGGTCTTTGAATACCTAATATTTCCACTTTCACACCTAAATCATTAATACAACTAACTGTTTTAAGTTGACAGTCAATAACAGCATGATGACATGCTAACCAATCCATACCTAAAACTATGTCATACGATCCTAAAGGTGTAACATATAGATCTACTAAGGTAGTTAACATACCAATTTTAAGTTCACAATTTCGTACTAAGTTCTCTACTGCTACTTTCACCCCAGAGGAAAATTCAACCTGCCACTTACCACCTTGCTTTACCACCACAAGACCACATCGGTCAATGATGGTCAGTGAAATAAAAGATTCGGTAGCTCCGGAATCAAAAAGAATGGAAACACTAACACCATGTAACTTACTTGAAGTCTGGACCACTATGTTCTGGTGATCAGCTTGGCAGTCGTTAACCGTAGCATATACTATATGTGATCATCCTACATCACACACTATAGGCTCTGAAACTGTAGGTCGAGACCCAAAACCAGAAGAACCTCTCATCAAACACTGCCTAGCAATGTGTCCCTGCTATCCACACGAGTAACAACCTGTGCCTCTACCGAATCCTCTACCACCCGAAGGTGCATTGGATTGCTAGAAACTACCCCTACTGATGGTAGACTAAGCACTCTGAGCAGGCTGATCCTGCCTATTGTGCTTGTTGTGCCACTAGTTGCGGTTCTTTCCTATTTGTGGACTATTACCCTACTGTGGTTGTGGATTATTATTCTTTTGAGGTGTACGTTGTTGTTGTTGCTGCCCACCCTTAGAGGGTGTCTGTTGGTTCCTAGAGGAACCCCCTATCTGTGCCTATCCACCCCATTGACTAAAACCTACTACAAGAGCACTGCTAATCTGTACTCCTGTGTGACCACCTAACGCCATAACAAGGTTCTCTTCCACTATTCGAGCCTTCTCCACAGCAACTTCCATAGTCTTTGGCTCAAAGACTCTGAATCCACCACTAATGCGGGCATTCAAACCCCTGATGAAGTGTTGAACCAACATAGGCTCATCATCGCCAATACTTGCATACTACTTGAGTTCATAGAATCTACGTTCATATTGCTCAACAAATAGAGCCAGCTGACGTAGATCATGGAACTCGTCAGACTGTTGCTGCCTCCAGTGTTCCGATAGGAACCGTGCTCTAAACCTCTGTAGGAACATCTCCCAAGACACTAACCTAATATCTAAGTGGAGCTTCTGCTCCTCCAGGCGCCACCAAGTAGAGGCGAATCCTCTCAGATGCATGATAGCGCATCTCGCACGGGTATTGCTACCGTAAGGGTGCATGGTGAAGCATCTACCCAAATCTAGTAGCTAGGTCTTTGCCTCTAAGCCACCTCCTGTACCATCAAAAGTAGGAGGGCGTTCCATCAATAAATCCCGCATGTGTCCTGCAGGAATAGCATCCTGATGCACTGTATCATCCGCTCTCCTTGGAGATCTATCACACTCTCTAACAACCTCCTGCTCAACTTCCTGTCTAGGTCCAAGTCGAGTTAGGACCTCCTCTAATAAAGGACTTATCTGTGAACCCTCTACTCCTAACTGTTCAAGATTCTATCCCTCATTCCTCTGATCCAACTGCTCTGCCTGATCACTCTGATGAGGGCTCAGAGGGGGAGTAACCTGAGGGATTGGCTCTCGGCCTCCACCTCGACCTCTACCATGACCTCTACCACCTCATCTAGGCATGTTCCTACACATAACAATAATGAGTCTTAGATACTAATCAACCAAGGCTAACAGATAGCAACACTACGTACAAGGTCAACGTAATGGGCTCGCAATTACCCAAAGCGTCCATTGTTTATAACCTTGGCTCTGATACCAATCTGTAATGCCCTGTCTTAATAACCTAAGGAATGTTGCAATTGTGTATAAAAGTGAAATAATTTTTTTTTTTAAATAATAATATTAAGTTAATTAGCTGCATACATTCACTAAGTTACGCGACGTTACACTACTTGAGTTTCAATAGACGACTTTAGTATTTCGCATTGGATATATTTAATTAATCATAAACTTAAAAATAAACATTTCATAACATTTGAAATTCCATTCAAGATAATATAAAGTACAAACATGTTTCTTACATTGCATTTGATAAGATATTACAATACTCATTCATTTGATGAGGTAGATCAATAATAATTACAATTACATTTTACAATGTTCACCTCATAAACAATTGAGGGATGTTTCAATACAAGATTTACATCAATGCAATAAATAAAGTACATCTATATCTAAGTACAAGCTCTCCATCCATGAAGCTCTCATTCCCATGATCATAAACTGGGGACCCAACGGAGTAAGGTGCACATTCCACCCAACCATGTGGTACCCGTAGGTCCACCCCCTATGCTAGGAGATAGTAATATGGTTACCTAGACATAACCTATTCACCCTAGACACAAGTACATAACTAACTGATGGTTACATTGCTTCCAGATTTAAGACAATCGAATGTACTAAGTACACAAGGTTAACTGTTATTTTAGGTGGACTGTCATCACAATGTTGCAAAGGTTACCCTGGTGTTTCTTCCTAGGCTCCGGCCCCCAACTTGGGTTACCTTGATAACCTCTTACGAAACCCAACCCCATTTGCGAACTATTGCAGAATCGAATGTCTTTTGAAGTATCAAGACATCGATTTGCCATTCCAGGCCTTCTCATCTTATACTCAAGACTAAACTAGCTCAAGAGTCCATAAGTGAGGCATATTAGTCTTGTTAAAGATTTTTAATCTAACTACTGTGTTGTTTAATTATCACTGACTTACTAACTCTTTGTAAGTTACCCTGGCACCTCTTTATGTGTCGGCCCTTACATAGAGCCACTCCCATAAACATAACAAAGGAATTCTAAGTTCTCTAACTGGGGTAGACAGAGTGCACAAAAATCAACATATAATACCAGATATACCACAATGGACATCACAACCTGTTCATAAAAACCATGTGTCTTTAAGCAATACAAAAAAAAACAAGTGCACTACCCTAGTTTATTCAAACACATGAAACCATTGTAAAATTTAACTCCCTTAAAGAGACTACAACTAGAAGACTTGAAATCACATAAAAATCCCCATTTGCCCAATAAGAATTTAAAGCAACTAAAAGCAAATTCATGTCTATCATTTGGATTTACTAAATCCAGTCAATCAAGAACTAGACGTATGAAATTAATCAACTAATACATAATCTTCTTCCTTTTAATATGAAAATCAAATCTACAATTATCCCAATTTCACAATCATGTTTAATAATGAAATTTTTCTTTTCTCTACATAATACATTTCATTATAAATTATCTATTCATCATTTTTCATATACTAATAAACATTATTTAATTCATTTAAATAAATACACTTTCAATATATTTTTAATTATTTAAATATATAAATATATTTATATAAATATTTCTATTACAAAATAATTCTTTCAACAATATTATTTAAACAAATTATAAATACTCATATTTATACAATATATATATATATTATATATATATAAAATATATATATTATATATATATATAATATATTAAAAATAATATATATTACATATATAAATATATGTATCATAGATAACAAATAAAAAGGAAACTTAAATGAAAATTTAATTTATTTCAATATAACAAAGTTTAAGGCAAGGGCGGCTGCCTTACACAGCTGAACCCCTGCCATGGGAGGGCACGGCTATGTAGGCAGTGCTGAGCGCTGCCCTCACAGTCGGCTCCCCTATGGGGGGTCGGCCGTGGGGGTAGCTCCCCCTGCAACCCTCCATGAAAAATTCTAATTTTTTTTTTTAGATTTTATTCAAAACCCTACGAAATAAAATACGACGATTTTAAAACTTTAAAAATCGCATTCAGAAAATTGACGAAATTTCTGAGCATTATTTCCAAATAAAATTTTAAATAAATATTTATATGTGTATATGTATATATACCATTTATATACATACATACATATATATATATATATACATGCAATTTAATAAATAACAAATATTATAACCAGGTAAATACACAGAGAAAAGATTTTCTATAGGAAATTAATAAATCTTCAAATTTGACACAAAATTTTTCTCCTCAGAGTTTTCTAGTTTTTGAATAACAAAATATTTTCAATTCAAATTAGGAAAAATCTTTTCTAAAGGAACCCATAACAAAAAATTTTGACAGGGAACTACATTTAAAAATTCTTCAAAGTTCTTTCCTATTTCGTTTGAGAATTTTCTACTATTTAAACAAAATCTTCACAAAATATTTCACCGAGAAGAAATACAGGAATCACAAAACAAATATTTCCTCAAAGATTCTCTTTTCTAAAGAAAAACAAATTAAAACAAGGAAAATACCTTCTTTTTTTTCCTATATCTTGAAAACTGCCTGTAGAATGCAATCCTCTGAAGCTTCTCCAGAAAACCCAAATCCAAAGGAAGCTAAAACCAACCACAAAGAACTTCCAACCAAAGGGATCTTCCACAAAAATACAACAAAACAGAGGAAATCACAATTTCTTTTTAAAAATAATTTCTTAACAGCAAGCTATTTTTTTCATTTCCCATGAAGAAAAATGATAACCCTTCTATATTTCCCAGATCCCAGATATCCTCCGAGAATTTCCTCAATCAAAAGCAATAAATTAAACTGGCATACATGTTGAGAAGAAGAAAATATCTTCAACAACTTCTCGGCAATCTTGCCTTTCAAGATTTGCATGCATTTCATTTATTTAAAATTTAAAATTTCAATTTTCAAAAATACAATTTTATTTAACAATTCAAAATGCCATTTCCACAATAATAATTAATTAAAAATTAAATCTATTCACATAATTAAAACAATTTTAATTTAATTAATTAATTTATTTAATTAAATGAATTTATTCTTAATGATCAAATTATTTAACCAAACAAAGTAATTAATAAATTAAATAACATGTAAAACTTATTTCTTTAACATTTAAAGATTAATTTAAATAATAGTAAATTAAAGAATACTAACTATCATTAAAATTGACAAGATTTTCCTTTCAAGCAATTGATCCAATCAGAGACAAACAAGACCATCTATGACTCCAAACTAAAACTGACAATGTACTATGACTGGGTTAAAGACTAGACTAGGATGAACCATGCTACTACCTCCCAATCAACATATCTATTGAGTCTTGACACGCTCAAACCTGAATAATCAGGTGGAGTCGATGTCATGTACCTGCAATCCTGCAACCAACAAATAACATGCATATATATATATTTCATTGTACAAACACACCGTGCGGAGAAAATCATAGACATCACAGGGCACTCGTAAGCGAGTGATGCAATTTCGTTCTCCACACCAATACACGTCACATCAGAATGAAAAATTAAATAACAGTTAGTCCCTCATAAACATATATATAGTGATAACATCTGAAGGAAAACATCTACACTACATCAAAGCATGTCAGAAATCAAATATCGCAATACAATGTATCATCATGTCACAAAGTGAATCCACTGTCGCTCAAAATCAGCGATCAAAATATCCAAACCAAAGTACCAAAGTCTAACAGTGAGACAACATGCAAAGAGAAACATAAGCATAAATGGAGGGGTACTACAAGGAGTCTCTTTTTTATCAAGATAATCCCAAGGAATGAACTACCCTTATCCACCTCAACATAAGTTGAATGAAGAAATTGCAAAGAAAATATACGCAGACTAATTATTGGAAAAGTCTACTTCCGAACTTGAGAGAGTGAAGCTTCTAGACTCCCACCTCTGACAGAGGAGCTCTCGGCCAAAGGACTACTATGTAGATTCAAGACACTAATGTAGTGTGTTGGAGTCTAAATGATGTGCTAGATTCCGAAGTGACAGAGGGCTCAAGGACTCAAGTGGGTAGACCAAAGCTTCACTATATAATCCAGATCTGAGGTTAATTGAACAAAATAACAAGAAAAAGAAAAAAATTAAAATGAAGCACAAATAGAGCTAAGAGGGAGCTCACGAAAAACTAGACGTCTGAATCTTCACTCTGAGCTCTGCTTTAACAACCTGCACACAAGTTGAACAAGGAAAAATGTTGGGGTTGTATAGGGGATTGTCGCAGTTAAAACCCTAAGGAGCTTTCGTGTTCCCACCTCCACAGAGAGTCAAATAGATAGAGATAGTAATCGAAATGGAAAAAAGTGAGTGGTGAAAGAAATCCCCACTTTAGGAGGTGTTAGCTCTCAAAAACACAGGCGGAATGCTTCAAGAGGCTTCCAATCTCTTGATACACTTTAGGGTAATAGACAAGGTCAAGAGAACTCAACCTTCTACTCTTTAGGTGCTGCTAAACCTAGGCAGGTGTACCTTTCTAAATGAAGCAGACTTGACTTATGGTTATCTTTCTTGCAAAATGATTTGTCCACAATGGCAGATGGATGTGAACAAATGAAACCAAACTTGATAGCAATAGCAAAAGAAATCTTCTAATCTAAATCCTAAAGTGCTCAATTAACAGATGTAAAGAAACTGAATGAATCAAAATGATAAAGTGCAGAGACCAATGCCTTATTGGGTAGGTGGAGTCAAATGAAACAGAAGTGGGAAACTTATTCTAGAAAAAATGCAAATTATCTAGCATAAATTCTATTCATAACTTGTATAAACATGCAGGATTATGACCACTAAGCTCTACTTTAATAATCCAGATGAATCTCCCTGATTACTGTGATCAACCAAAAGGATTTAATTCTACTTGAGAGAACCAGTTAATTAACCACATAGATACAACAAATGTGCACTAATAAACTGAAAGTAAACTTATTACATCAATTTAAACAACCAGACAAAATCAACTTGGAGACAACTTAGCAGTACTTTTCAATAAACTCAACAAACAATTGACACCATAAATAACTTGCCACACCAACTGGCTTTCATTGAAATTGCCATTTGAAAACATGCAACATAGCCTATGTTCTGAGAAATTTACTCTACCGTATCCATTCCTAATCTACTGTATCTATTCTAAAAAACCCCCTATCCTATTACATTTGGAAGTGAATATTTATACACCAGCATCTAAATAGACACATCATTTCAAAATTCCATGTCGGTCAAAACCCATATTAGCCAACCGTTACAATCGGGTAAACCAAATGTCGGCCACAGTGTTTAAATTTTTGCTAATCGCCAATGGAACAGTCGCTGAGACATCCAGAAATTATGCCGAAGGCAATTCAATCACCAGTCATCCCATGTTCGTTATGTTTTGCCATGACCCATCAGAGTTGGGGAGAAGTCACATAGATTACTTTATGTTTCCCCAAGATGTATTTTGTTGTTCATATGTATCACTGTAACACTCTGATATCCGAGAGACCTCACGTAGAGCACCCCATGTTTCACCGAAAGTCCACATGATACATATTGGCCATCATGACATATGATTTTTCTAGCTGATGAGTCCATCTGTCCTATGTATGTCATTGTAACATCCATCTATCAGGGAGACCTCTTGTAGCTTCATTATGTTTCACCGAAAGCACCCCGAACTCACACATGATTGCCGAGACAAGTTAACCTCTCACCGAAAGCCACCAATGAAATGTCGGTGAGACCGAAGGTCACTCGCCAAGACCTTACACCGATATCATGTAGTCTGGCCGAAGGGAAACTTCATACGCCGTTCAGTGAGACACCACAGAATCGTTATGACATTCACCGAAGCACTTAATTCTTGCCGATAGGACAATCCTTCCACCGCCGGTCAGTGAGACAATAAGGTCGCCAAGACCTAATCATAAATATCATGACTCATGTTGATATGCTCCCTCCCAGTCACCGAAACAACATGTATGTCCTGTCGATGGATGCCTGGAGATGGATCCCGATCACTATGATATAAAAGAAGTCTTGCCGATAGGCAACACAAACTCATATTAACAATACTGCTCAATGGGTCAGGGAGACCATAATGAACCTATGCCGATAGGAACCAGAAAGTACAATACTCAGACATAGATGATTTTATGGGGAAAATATGGGAAAAATGTGAGCAAAATGCATTCGTGGTGGGACTTGTTTGGAAAATGCATGGGTATGAACAACATGAAAATCATCTGAAATTTACAGTTCCAATAGTGGCTCTATCGGGGATGAATGAGAGTAAGATCATTGCAAGGATCCAAATATTTGGGTGAGTAGACCAGACACAAAATGAGCAAAATGGAAATGGAAAAAAAGCATGATGGAATGAATGCAAAATGAATGCAAGATGGAGGTGAACCAGAACCCTAAACTACTGTACATGGAAAATAATTTTAAAAAGGATAAACAAGAGTCTTCCATGCACTGGCAACCCTTAATCCTCTGTGTTTTAATTTCACTTGTCCTGAGCTGTTACGATCTAAAACTCAAACCAAGCCTTCCCCTGTCAAATACCTGGTTTTGTCTCGAGTTCATCAGATTCTTCTTGAAGATACTCATGCAATCTTTCCTGTCACTGTTACTGCAAGCTCTTAGAGTATCATCATCATGGGACAAACCCTTGTTATTTTCAACATATAAAATGCATGCATATTTGATACATTTTATATTAGCTCTCTCACTGATTTGTATTATAAAACACTCTCCCAGCTATATTGAAAATTGACCATCAAAGTACGTCTCTTGAGAATCAAAAAACTATATCATATAAATGCTGTCTGAAACAAACAAATCTAAAACCTTCTGCACCTCATCCCAATCGTCATTTGGATACAACACTGGAATATGACTCATATCTTCATTATCAAGCATATATGAACCAATCAAAGCTGGACTTCCATCATCCTTGGCATGCAAATAAAAGTCTTCTCCACATGAGTTAGAAATTTCAAAATTACATACCTCTTCATTAATGGACAAAGACTCCATATCAACTTCAAAGATTTCACCATCATTCCAAGAAATCCATTTGGAATCATAAGAATCTTTACACAAAGATTTTTCACCGTCAAAACAAATGTAAGCAGGACGCACAACTTCAAGATCACCATCATGTGCACATCCCTGGTATTCAGGAGTTAACAAATCTGAAATTTGTTCACAGCTAAGTGAACAAGTCTCCACATTTCATCACCACAGTTGCATTCTTCACTTTTGTTATCATTAAAAAAAATTCCAAGATCATCAGAGAATGAGAAATCAGAAACATTATCAGTGTAGTCATTTATTCCACAATTTGATGCATCACTTTGTTTATCTATGAATATCTTTTCCTCACCATCTAGTAGATCTGAAAATACCTCCACATCATCAAATGTATCTTCATAGCTTTCAACTATAGCTGAAGGTATTATTTGTTCGCTATCAAATGGACCTGTTTCATTCATTGCCTCTTTCTCTGGATTACCCCAAGAACTACAAGGATCATCTTGCTGTAGATCAGAATCCATAGCTTCATCTTCGTAATCTGAATATTCATAAGATCCCTCACAACATACACTGCTTTCCCTGTCACAATCTGTTATGCGGGAGAGATAACCTGTACCTTCATCTTCCTCATGCAAGCTATCATAGGAATCATCTTGAATTGCACATGTCTCATCTTCTATTGGATGCATTGTTTGATCAATTTCTCTATACTCATTAGAAATACAACTATTGGATTCAACATTGATAGTGTTCTCATAACTTATTCGCTCCATGGCATCAATGAATTTATTCACTAGATCAAAGGTATGCTGCTTTTCTAGCCAATAAACAGATTCAAGCTCCCATGCTCTTACAAACTGCTCAACAAACATGGCCCTTGTAGGCCTACAATGAGAAGGTATTTGCATACAAATTCTTGTCATTCTATTGTAAAGAGAAGACATATCTTATCCTTCATACCTCCTTATGTCAAGAAGGGCATCCAAAAGATTCTTGAAATATTCATCATCTTTAGACTATTGGTTTCGATACATACCTTGTTGCAGATTCTGACTAACATCTCCAAGTGGACTAGAATTGTGCTGCATTTGACATTGATCACATTGACATTCTACTTGGCATTGATCACATTGACAATCTTGATAACCTGCCAATCTTTGTCCAGGAGGGACTGGATAAACACTTACTTGCTTTGATGGTTGTGGGGAATAAGTGCTCTGATGTGCATGATATGTACTATCTCCATTGTGAAAATTTCTAATTGTATTATCAGGAATTTGAGGAGTCCAATGCCTGCTTGCATTTGTGTATTCATTCGTTCCATATATAAATTCCATTCTTCATCAAACTTTTTTAGAGTCGCCACCTACTTTTCCAAAAGTAGGAAAATGATTATTTCTGATCTTTTCCCAGTGGAATCACTCTTTCTGAATCTTCTCAAATTGTAACCTTTTCTTCACTGACTCTATATGATAGTCTTAAACTAAATTTTCTGATGTAATCCCCAGCAAAGTCGCCAATTTGTTAGCTCTCAAAAATGCAGGCGGAATGCCTCAAGAGGCTGCCAATCTCTTGATACACTTTAGGGTAATAGACAAGGTCAAGAGAACTCAATCTTCTACTCTTTAGGTGCTGCTAAACCTAGGCAGGTGTACCTTTCTGAATGAAGCAGACTTGACTTATGGTTATCTTTCTTGCACAATGATTTTTCCACAATGGCAGATGGAAGTGAACAAATGAAACCAAACTTGATAGCAATAGCAAAAGCAATCTTCTAATCTAAATCCTAAAATGCTCAATTAACAGATGTAAAGAAACTGAATGAATCCAAATGATAAAGTGCAGAGAACAATGCCTTATTGGGTATGTGGAGTCAAACGAAATAGAAGTGGGCAACTTATTATGGCAAAAACTCAAATTATCTGGAATAAATTTTGTTCATAACTTGTATAAACATGTAGGATTATGACCAGTAAGCTCTACTTTAATAATCCAGATGAATCTCCCTAATTACTGTGATCAACCAAAAGGATTTAATCTCTACTTGAGAGAACCTGTTAATTAACCACACAGATACAAAAAATGTGCACTGATAAACTGAAAGTAAACTTATTACATCAATTTAAAAACTAGAAAGAATCAATTTGGAGACAACTTAGCAATACTTTTCAATAAACTCAATAGACAATTGACACAATAAATAACTTGCCACACCAATTGGCTTTCATTGAAATCGCCATTTGAAAACATGCAACATAGCCTCTGTTATGAGAAATTTACTCTACCGTATCCATTCCTAATCTATTGTATCTATTCTAAAAAACCCCTATCCTATTACATTCAGAAGTGCATATTTATACACCAGCATCTGAATAGACACATTGTTTCAAAATTCCATGTCGGCCAAAACCCATATTAGCCAACCATTACAATCAGGCAAACCAAATGTCGGGCATATTGTTTAAATTTTTGTTAATTGCCAATGGAACAGTCACTGAGACATCCAGAAAGTATGCTAAAGGCAATTCAATCGCCAGTCATCCCGTGTTCGTTATGTTTCGCCATGACCCATCAAAGTCGGGGAGAAGTCACATAGATTACTTTATATTTCCCCGAGATGTATTCTATTGTTCATATGTATCGCCGTTTCAATATGATATCAAAGAGACCTCTCATAGAGCACCCCATGTTTCACCGAAAGTCTACATGATATATATTGGCCACCGTGACATATGATTTTTCTTGCCGATGAGTCCATCTATCCTATGTATGTTTCCGTAACTTCCATCTGTCAGGGAGACCTCTTGTAGCTTCATTATGTTTCACCGAAAGCACCCTGGACTCACACATGATCACTGAGACAAGTTAACCTCTTTCCAAAAGCCACTGATGAAATGTCAGCGAGACCGAAGGTCACTCACCGAGACCTTACACCGATATCGCGTAGTCCGACCGAAGGGAAACTTCATACGCCATTCGGTGAGACACCATAGAATCGTTATGACATTTCACCGAAGCACTTAACTCTTACCGATAGGACAATCCTTCCACCACCAGTTGGTGAGACAATAAGGTCACCAAGACCCAATCTCGAATATCATGACTCATGTCTATATGCTCCCTCCCAGTTGCCGAAACAACATGTATGTCCTGTCGATGGATGCCTAGAGATGGATCCCGATTGCTATGATATAAAAGGAGTCTTGCCAATAGGAAACACAGACTCATATTAACAAGACTGCTCAATGGGTCAGGGAGACCATAATGAACCTATGCCGATAGGAACCAGAAAGTACAATACTCAGACATAGGTGATTTTATGGGGAAAATATGGGAAAAATATGAGAAAAATGCGTTCATGGTGGGACTTGTTTGGAAAATGCATGGGTATGAACAACATGAAAATCATCCAAAATTTATAGTTCCAATAGGAGGAGAACTCACATGACCAAGTAATAAATGAACAAAGATATCTAATCTATTAACAAATAGAAAAGAGTAAGATAGCATTACAAATAGGCCTCAACCCCCTACTGAACACATAGATGCATTGTTGAATGCTTGTTAGAGAGATTTGGTTGTTGGAGGGACCTCAATCCAATAGAGCTTTTCTTGTATAAGTGTTGTTTCTAATAGTAGAAGAGATTGGGTGATCCCACAAAATTGGTTTACAATTCCGTTGAGAAAGCAAAATTGCAAAAAATGCCCCCATGAATTTTTTTTGGGTTTTTGGGGGTTTGAACGAACTTAGGATCCAAACAAACCCAATAAGGGTTCGCTTGAACCCCCCTTTGAGTGAACCCTATTAAATGTTTGGTCCCACATAATTCACATTTCTCATAATTAAAAAAAGAGAAACTTTGTAGAAAGAGGGGTTCGCTCGAACCTGGGTTCATTCAAACCCCCCTTTTCCCCCTTGTCCCCCTTTGGCACCAAAAATCTATAGAAATTTTCCCTTTGAAGCTTGAGTTGAGGATAAAAATGGAGGAGACTTCACAAACCCAACTAGATGATGGTAGTCTTCAGAATGAGCTATCCATCAAATATACTTTTAATATATTTTTATTTTATTATGTATTGTTCTTTTAGTTTGATTAAACATAGGTTTTTCACTCAAAATTAAGCTCTCTGTTCTGCACATGTGGACAAATAGAAGATTATCAAAATAAAATTCTAAAAAATATGTGCAGACTAGGTATTGATGTCCTTGATCTAGTAAAAAAAAAATTGAATTTCGATACATACAAAAAAAGTTATGTTTTTATATGGTTCACCTATGTCTGAATTGTAATTGGTTTGACTTCGAAACTTGATTAAGGGAAAAATTATCGATCAAAAAATATGAAACCAAATGAAAGGGTTAGATATCATAGTTACAAATCTAAATTAAAAAAAAAAATTATCCTTCATTGAGAAAAAGTTATGTTTATATGATGAGCATCACTCCTTAAAAATGGTGTTTACTAATAAGAACTAGTTTTTGAAGGAGATGGAAAAATAAGTGCAATTTGATTCTAAAAATTTTAAAAAAAAAATATTTAGAATCTACAGACAAAATGTCACAAATCACTAGTTTGCATCATCTTCAAACTCCTCATGGTTTAGCTACTATGGGTGCTCGAAAGTGAAGATTTAGTTAGAAAAAATCAATTCAGTGTCCAGTTTGGCCAAAAATTGTAAACCAATAATGTGGGATCACCCGATTGAAAAGTAGGAGTTTTGTTGCATGCAAGGGCAACAAAGAGCTGTTACACCTAAAGGCTTGGCTGCAGGGACATGTGTCAAGAGCTAGGATTTGAGATTCCCCATTTCAAACTTGGAAATCCCCTCAGACACTAGCGCGCCACACATATGTCCACGCATGGTGCAGACATCCAAGGTACAAGTTTTTTGGGAAATAGGTCATCGGACTATTGTTGCTTTGCCATTGGATCAAATGGAGTTAGAATCGTGAAATTTTGACCCATGGGGTTTTTGCCATTAATGCATTTAGGCATCATCAATGCTAGGAAAAGTGCTAAATGCGAAATTTCCCTTAGGTGCAATTTTGTGACATTACATTTTTCCCCCACTTTACTGGGCTCAATTTTTGGAAAAATCAGCCACACTAAAGTAAAAAAGGAAAATTTCACCCAAACTCGAAGTTTTATAGATTTGCATACCAAAAGAAGGTACCATAGAGATCACCGAGGTCAAGCCAACCAGTACTTGAAGATGCCCCCAGCGATCGAACTCAGCAAGAAATGTAGGACTTGTTATGAAAATTCACACAAAATTTTACTCTACAAAACTCAATTTTAAGTCAGTCCCAAAAATTGAAAGAAGCTACAATGACGAGAGGAATGATCAAGAAAAATTTGATGATTCAGAAGAAAAATTTGATGATTTAGAGAAAAATATGTTGATGAGGTGACTATATGCCCCCTCATGAGTATGCCCCCAGCTAGGTGGGGTAAAAATAGGAGAAATTGAGGAGCCAAAAACTCTAGGAAAAATGGGACTTGGGGGCCTATATATACCTAGGTGGGCCCCGAGAAGGGTCATTTGCACTATTCATCACAAGGATTTTTTTGAATTTTGTGAGAGAAAATTCATCAAAATGCTGAGCAACAAACAGTATGAGGATCCCAAGCTAGACCAGCTACATGCAGACATTGCCGAGGGTCTTGAGATTGACCAAGTAGGCCTTGAAACTACCTTGTTTAGCATATTTTTAATTATTTTATGTATTTTTTCAACCTTTTTTGTAGTGCAAGCTTCCTAGATGCATGCACACGTCTTTGGCACGCGCTAACATGTACGACTAGTGCTATCATCCCAAGGACACATTGGTGTCTAAGGGATGCGCTCATCGTCCCTACACCATTAATGGTGGTCTAGGACACTTGCACAACACGCAAATATCTGCACAGTGCGCACATGTCCTGTAATGTAGACTTTTTTTCTTTTTCGTAGGATTATCCAGAGATTCGAGAGCATCCTGGAGGGTGGGTGCTACACCTACTTCAAGACCTGAGGGATTGTCTCACTAAAGATGAGGTCACGCATCTATAGCGTTTCAATCTTTGGTATGTGTACACCATGCCAAAGATGCTCTATCATGATCAGATGTTGATGGCATTGATGGAGAGATGGGATGCCACCACCTCAAGCTACCAATTACTTATTGGAGAGATGGCAGTCACTCTAGAGGATGTATATTGCATCCTCAGTCTCCCCATCTGTGGCCGATGAGTGGATTTTGATGACACTTGCTCAACACAAGAGCAATCGAATGGGGCCTGATACTACTCTGAGTTGACAGATGGCAGTGATGGGACCAGGCACATCTACACTCAGTGGTCTGACCAGGCATGAACCACGACCCCTCTACTACTCATTTGACTGTTGCCACCCAGATCACTGTAGATGGGTGAGGCTCTCACCTCCACGGGTGCCTCGTCTACACCATCTAGGAGAGGGTGGAGCGAGGGACAATTTTTGCATGGGGGTGGAACATGCTCGTGCACCTCTACCAAGAGCTCGGTTGGTATGTCCACTATGAGTATTGCAACCTTACTACATGCAT
Organism: Sequoia sempervirens; assembly: GCA_007258455.2. Taxonomy (NCBI): domain Eukaryota; kingdom Viridiplantae; phylum Streptophyta; class Pinopsida; order Cupressales; family Cupressaceae; genus Sequoia; species Sequoia sempervirens. Next base: position 27,056,006 of record VDFB02252616.1, on the reverse strand, counting down.
GCTCCTACAAGTGTGGGCTTTCACCCACTAGTGATTTTTTTAGTGGATAATATTTTCCAATTGGCTAATAGTTTGAGTTATAACATGACTTGACTCACCACAATTTTACAAAATTTTACTATAGACTTATCTAAATTGCCAAATAATTTATTTTATTAGAAAATTTAACTCAAAAATTTTCCACAATATTCAATACATGATTAGATCATATTAGCCTAAATTTTATAAATTATAGTAGAAATATATATTAATTCGCCAATAGTATATCATTATTATTAGTTGCTTTAGGACCATATTTCTAATCTTTAGTTTCTGCCATTGATTTATAATATAATCTAATGGCCCTTGTATTCCACAAGGTATAATGTACCCATAATCTATAATGTTCATGGGCCCCACAATTTTAGATCTCACGAGCATTATAGATTATGGGTAAATTTTACCTCACAAAGTACAATGAGGGTCATTAGATCAATGATTTAAAATAAATTTCAAGTGCCTTGAGAATTATAGATCATGGGTATATTTTAACTTGCTGAATATAATGAGGGCCACTATATTATATTTTAAAACAATGGTGACAAGTAAATATTATAGTCTACCCCGTAACCCCATCGATAATTTCCACCCTCGGGCCCTTACTTTTTGATGAGAATTATTTTTAGATTGGATGGATTCGCCATCATAATTAATGCAATTTTCTATTATTTTTTAGGATTTGCAAAATTTTCTATTAAGTTTTAGTGATGTAAAAAAAAATCACCAACAAAATTAATATTTTTTTCAAAAAAAAGGAAAGATTCACTAATAGTAATTAATTTTTTTCCTCAAAAAATGAAAGATTCACCAAGATTGTATATCCTTTTTTGAGGGGGATTTCTTAAAGTTATCATTTTCACCCACATCCCATGCATGAGGCTAGAGGGCTACCCACAAGTGTGGGAATACATTGTTCCAATGGCCCACTGGTACGAGCTCACTTGGTAGTGGAGACACAGAGACCTGTACTTCTAGTGGTTGTAATTTAACACCTTGATGCCAAACAGGATCAGATGGAGACCCCATTGATTTTTCTGATGGGTTGATTATGGCAAGTTCCTTTGAAACCTATAGTGTGATCAATTCATTCTCTTATCATGCCTTACTAGTAGAGTCAGGTCATGTGACAGGACGGGCGAATCTAGACTATCCCCCTCTTGTCCCCATATACACTCGAATTATGTGGAGTGTGGCAAGGCCGAGGGACCGTCTAAGTCCCACCTTTATAGATGGCTTCCTCTTTGATGAAGAGGATGACAACATGGATATACCATCAATGGGGATGATAGACATTGTCAGCGTGGCTCAAGACTTTCTAGCATGGTGGGAAGCGCACCGTCCTACCCCATTATTCCCAACAAATGACCCCATGGGGGATCCTGGTCTATAGGGGGACATGCCACCATAGCCACTTAGATAGAGGTGTAGGTGTTGAAGCAACAACGGGAAGCAGAAGGAGTAGCAATTGGAGGAGGGCCAACCAAAGGAGCAGGAGCAAGCGGAGGAGGCTAGAGCAGTTTCACCGAGGCCGAGGTGGCAGCAGAGGATGTCCTCTCCTCCACTAGGTACTCTGGTTTCATCAACACCACCAGCCCTCACAACATCCAAGGTAGTTCCTAACACCGGTGGTGTAGGACTGAGTGCTCCTCCTCCCCCTGACCTATTCCAGTAGCTAGGGGACTGATGAGGGCCACAATGACCGAAACCCACACAATTCTCAACAATAGATATCAACATAGAAGATGCGAGACCAAAAAATAACTCACTTTCAATTATTTTTCAAAAAATGAAATTACAGATTCAAAACATACATGCTACAACCTCATGGGCTTGATTCATTACAACAAAATCAATTTTGAAAACAAAATATATTATTTGAAGCCACAATCTGCACTAATGGAGCCACCTTCTTCAACTCCCACCTAACCCTTTTTATTTTACCCCAATAACCACCCTAGAATGTTCTAGAAAGTTCAAATTTCCCTTTTGTTTTTTCCCTAAAAGTCCAGCTATTTGATTTCTGGCCTAGAAATAAAATTTAATGAAATTCACTTTTTAGAGGGGCAACTTCGCGGGGACATAACTTTTGATCCGCATGTCCAATTTGTTGTTATTGCATATCGTTGGAAATTTATTAAAGAGATCTACAATATGCAAACCACCATAGGAACTTTTTCAACTATTTTAGGGCCACTAAAGTCTTCATATCTGAATTTGGAGCTGCATTGGAGAACTTTCTAGGGATGAAAAAATTTAAAATCTCCCAAACCGTGCAGGGTATTGAGGTGATTCTTTTGCAACTAATTTTTTTTTTAGTTCTACTCCTTGGGGTAAATTTTTAGGTCCATATGAGCCCATTTAGGCTAATTAACTAAAAATAGTAAGTGGCTATTTTTCACTAATTTTGACTTCTAACTGTCTTACACCCCTTAAGTAATGATTTTTTTTTTGGGTGATGCAAGATTGCCCTACACCATTGAATGCTCCTGCATCAGACACCCAGGGTAATTTGAAAAGTGACCTTGTCACTTCTCAAGAGTTCAAGGAAAACCAAGACGGTTAACCTCAACCTCAAACAACCACGATGAATCTTCAATAGGCCTTCCTCTCCACTTCACCAAGTACTCTGCATATTGCCTATGTCTTGTGCTTCTACCCACATGACTATCTAGAATTTATTTTATCTCCTCCTTTAATAAAGTAAGTGTTGGAATATTCCACTATGCTTCTATTGTTTCTTCATTAATTCCCCTTCATGATATTCTATTAAATCTGAAATGTTAAACATAGGTGAAATATGAATTTCATCAGGCACTCTACCTCATATGCATTTATTGAATCATGCTTCTTCAGGATCTTGCATGGTCCAAACTTCTTCATCTTTAACTTGTATGTACCAACTGGAAACCTCTCCTTTCACAAATGAACCATGAATTCATCTCCTACCTAGAACTCCTTATACCTCCTTTTATGTTTTTCCTTATCCTTATATTGTGAGCTCATCTCATTGATATGTTTCTTCACCTCTTCGTGCACATTCTTCAGGAGCTCAACAAAATCTTTAGCCTAAACACTACTCTTCTCCCCTTTATCCACCTTTCTCAGTTCAAAAGTAGTTCTTGGACTACTCCCATACACAATTTGGAATGGTGATTTACCAGTGCTCCTATTGACAGAATTGTTGTAAGAAAATTCTACCTGTGGTATAATCAAATGCCATCTCTTTGGCTTATCTCCTACCAAGCATCTGAATAGGTTACCCAAAATCCTATTCACCACCTTGGTTTGTCCATCAGTTTCTGGATGGTGTGCAAAACTAAACTTCAAATTTGTCTTCAACTTCTTCCATAATGCCCTCTAGAAATAACCAATAGATTTTGTATATCTGTCTGAAACTATACTCTTTGGTAGACCATGTAGTCTCACCACCTCTCTAAAAAATAACTCTGCAACATGAACAATATCATTGGTCTTATGACATAGAATGAAATGTGTCATCTTTGAAAATCTATCCACCACCACAAATATGGAATCATGCCCTCTTTGTGTCCTTGGCAAGCCAAGATCAAAATCAGTGCTAATATCCTCTGATGGCCTCTCAAGTATAGGTAATGGCTAATACAATCTAGTATTCTGACTTGTTCCTTTCGCCATATGACATACTCTTCAACTTTGTACAAACTTCTTCACATCTTTTAACTATGGCCAATAATAATTCTCACTGACAAGAGCAATGGTCTTATCTCAACCAAAATGTCCAGTCAATCCTCCTCTATGATTTTCATTGATTAGATTCTCTCTCATAGAACTCCTTGGAATGCACAATTGGATTCCTATCAACAACATCACATCTTGTATTAAGAAATCAAACCATCTTGTCCTATCCAATGTAACAGGTTCCAAACATGCCTTCTAAGCTTTTGAAAGTTTGGATCTTTAAGATACAAACTCTTGAGTTCATTGAACCCAACAACCTCTATATTCATTTCTATCAACAAATTTTGCCTTCTACTCAAGGCATCTGCAACTTGGTTTGACCTTCCACTCTTGTGCTTCAAAACAAAGGTATAACTCTACAAAAACTCAACCCATTTTAAGTGCCTTTGATTTAACTTTCCTTGACTATTGAGATACTAAAAATCCTAGTGATTAATATATAAAACAAATTCTTTTGGCAAAAAATAGTGTCTCCATTTCTCCAAATCTTGAACTATAGCATAAAACTCGTGATCGTAGACATAATATTTCTTCTTAGCATCATTTAATTTCTCACTAAAATAGGCAACATGCTTACCTTCTTGACTCAAAATAGTTCCTATGGCAGTGCCACTAGCATCACAATCTACCTGAAAGACCTTATTGAAATCTAGAAGTGACAAAATAGGTTGCTATGTAACTTTCTTCTTCAACATATCAAAACTTTTGGCTGCTCCTGTAGTCCACTTAAACTCTTTTCTATCCCCTCTCATTGCCTCAATTAGAGATGCACAAATACTACTGAAATTATTAATAATTTTTTTGTAAGAACTTGCTAGACCATGAAATGATCTTACCTCTATAACATACCTTGGGGTAGGCCACATAGTCAAATCTCTCACCTTCTCTAGATCCATTTTAATATCCTCTATTGAGACAACAAATCCCAAATACACCAACTCTCTCTTCACAAAAGTACATTTATTCAAATTACTCAACAATTTCTCCTCTCTTAGCTTCTCAAAGACTCTTTGGATATGCATCAAGTGATCCTCCAATGTCTTACTGAAAATAAAAATATCATCGAAATAAACAATGAAAAAATTTCCTCAAAATTGTTTCAATACCTCATTCATGAGCCACATAAATGTGCTCGGTGCATTGGTTAGCCCAAAAGGAATGACTAACCACTCATACAATCCCTCCTTGGTTTTGAAGGTTTTCTTCCATTCATCTCCTTCTCTAATCTAGATTTGGTGATATCCACTCTTCAAATCTATCTTCGTTAAGTACTCAACTCCAATCAAACAATCCATAATGTCATCCATTCCTGGAAATGGAAATCTATACTTGATGGTGATCTTGTTGATGGATCTAGAATCTATACACATCTGCCATTCCCCATCCTTCTTTGGTGCTAGTACTATAGGTACTACACATGGAATCAAACTCTCTCTGATCAATCCCTTCTGCAACAACTCTTGCACTTGTTTTTTCAACTCTTCACTCTCTGTTGGAGTCATATGATGAGTTTACTTATTCAGAAAACTGGCTCTAGGAATTAGGTCCATTTGATGACTAATCTTTCTTATTGGAGGAAAACCTTCATGTATGTTATTAGAAACAATATCTTGAAACTCATTCAACATAACTAAAACCTCTACAAGTACCTCATTAGTATCCTCTTTCAACTCTAGGGATCAATGCAAAAAACATATGCTCATGCCTCATACCTTCTAGGAAATTTCTTCCATCAACCAAACAAATTCTTTCATTATTGCATGAAATACCTTTTCCCCCACCTCTTTCAAGGGCTTCAACTTATGAAGAACTTCATCCTTTGTCAAAGAAAATGTGTTGGCATGTCCATAATGTACTACTCATCGATCAAATTGCCACGATCTACCTAACAACATATGACAAACATCTATAGGAATAATATCACACAATACCTCATCATGGTAATTTTCAATCTTGATCTTTACCAGACATTGTTCATTTACCAAAGCTTTATGGTCCTTCTACAACCAAGAAATCTAGTATGGATTCAGATGCCTTCTTCTCTCCAACCACAACTTACTAACCATCTCTTTTGAAACAAGGTTATCAGTACTACCTCCATTAATAGGGTATGTGCAGGATCATGATGGGCCAAAAATGGCGATATGATGGGTATGTGTAGGATATGTGGCTAACGACTTTTTTTTACCCAAAATTGATGAAACGAAAAGTGTTTTTAAAGGTGATTCTCAGCTTTCCACCAATATAAATTATGCTTTACTTTGAATTTAATAAATAATTATTATTCATTTTCTATTTGAATTATGACTAAAGTTCGATTGATAGATTGATTGAAAAACATCTATAGCTTTCAAAGCAGGTATCACATTTTTTTCTGAAACATACAATGTCACATTCTATGCAGTATACTATAGGATTAAAAAAAAAATTCATGAAGTTTTGACCAAGTTAAGGTGGTTAGACATACAATTTTTTTATATTTTTTAAAGTTGTAATAAAAAATTATAATTAATTATTACTTGGAACAAAATTACAAAAAATATGCATCACATCGGGACACATCAGTCCTCTACTTATAGATCTAAAATCTTATAAAAAATATTATCATTTTATTGTGGTTAGGGTGGTCAACAGACACCTACTTCTTATTTTTCCTTGAAATTTAAAGTACCATTGCATTGAAATTTCAAATTTTCACCAAATAGATTTTTTTTTTAAAAAAAACCTAGTAGTTTAGAAACTACATTCAATTTGGTATAGATTTTATTCTTACATATTTTGAAATAATATAGATAACTTATTCAAATTTTTATGTCAAGTTGCCTAACTCTGATTTTTTTGAATTTTTTGCCACTTAAGGGCCTATTTTTTCCATGATGATCCTACACATACCCAATAATAACATTGCAAACTTTACCTTCACACTTACATCTGGTGTGAAACAAATTATTCCTTTGAGTTAGTTCCTTCTCCTCTTTTAGCAAGGCTCTTCTAGTGACAAGAACCTATTTTCTTTCTGCATCCTCAGAATGTGAAGACTCATCATCTTCATCTACATGTGCAACTCATGCATTACCCTCAGGTCTTCTATTTTTCTTTCCTTGATGTTGAGGATAGTCATAGGCTCTCTGTCCTTCTTCTCTACACTAGAAACAGGTTCCACGAAAGCCTCCTCTTCTTGGTCCTCGTCTAAATCTTCCTCTTCCTTTTTGGTCTCCATTATTCTGATCACGAGGATGGTAGGTGTTATCTCCTTTCTGGTTTTGGCTTCTACTAGAGCCTTCACCCTTTTTGATCTTCATTTCAACCTCCATATGACCATCCACTGGTCTTTCCTCCACGATCTCCACCTCATTATTTTTTCTCAAACCTCTTGTTCATTAATTCTTAACCCTTTATAGAAAATTGATAAGCTTCCTTAATGGTGGTCATTCCTACTAGTTCCAATTCTTCCTATATGCACTTGGATTCAACCCATTAATATAACGAGAAACCTTATCTTTATTTGCCTCAGAATGTCCTATCCAAATCAAAACCTTGTGAAATTCCTCTATGTATTCTTTCACCATCCTTGTTCCTTTCCTCAAGCTCTACATCTTCTTGAGTAGCTCCAATTTGTAGTTGACTGGAATAAATTATTTCTTCAATTTTGACACCATTCTATCCCATATGGAAATTTTATCTTTCCCTTCTCTTCCTCTTTCTCATTGGACCTCTTTCCACCATATACCAGTGTAACCTTTCAATTTTGTCTTTACAAACCTCACTCTGTGAGGATCTTCAATCTCCTCAAAATCAAAAGATTCCTCCATGTCATTGATCCAATCGATCAATTCCTTAAGATTCAGACTTCCACTAAAATTTCAAACCTCCATTTTAGGTCTCTTCCCTATGCTTGAGATCACTCGCAACAATCTTCTTTCTCCAAGATCCATTGGATCATGCTCTTCCTCTTCCATTTCCTCTTCCATTTCATCTTCACTATCATCTCCTTCTCGATGCACATCTCTTCTTTGAACCTCTTGCTATTGTGAATTGTTGTAACCCACTTTCACACTTTTCTAAGATGATTTTATTAAAATTCACCTAAATAACCTATTTTTATCACTTACCAAGCCTTATTCCAAAGTGTTGTAAAGTTTTGTAACAAAATTCCATGCTTTTCTAGGCCTGTCATCAATAATTTGACCCTTTCTTATGATTAAATGGCCCCTTAATACACTTTTCGGCCCTACTGAAGTGTGTTTCAGAGAATAATCCCATTAAACATCATTAAATACACTTTAATTCTTGACACCCATTAAAATTTCCGATGTGGAACCAAGTCGCCACCTAGGGCGCCTTAGTCCCACTTGGCACAAAAATCAAAATTATTTCAAAATTCTAGTGGGATATTATTCTCGACCTTGAGGTTGGCCTGTGATGTGTTATTTTGGGGAAATTATGTAAAATAAAGTATAAATAAAGGGTTTTCCTCTCATTTTCACTCCCATTCATGTTCAAGCAATCCATTCATTCACTTAATCATTCTCAAGCATTCTAGGCATTATCAAGTCTATGTTCATTAGAACATCTACTTAGATATATCTTCATATTTCTATGTCAAGGGTTTGGTGAGTTGTATCATTGCATTTTTTTCATTCATCATTCTCTTTCCATTTCATTTCATCTCATTTTCAAGGGTTTGATTACCAAATCAAGGTTTGACCAATGCAAACCCCTATTCACTAAACCTTAACCCTTTTTCCCCTGTTTGCATGTGTGTTTTGCAAGTCTTGTATGTAAATTTGTCAAAGAAAAAGGTGTTAAAAGGTGTCATCATTCCATCAAATTCATTCAAAGTCAACAAAGCCCTAAAATAAGGTTGGAAATTACCTACAGACCGAATTCTATAGATTTAGATCTGGACACTTGTCACAAACCAGAGTGCAGAATGATATATACAAATTGCATCTTCAAAATTCCTGAAAGCTAAAGGTGGACTAAGTCGCCATCAATGGAAAATTAGTCCCATTACCAGGCCTAAAAAGTCATTTCTATATTTTTGGATACCCTTTTGGTTGAAACTTGTTTTGACAAAATCTCCTCGAAATAGGACTAAGTCACCTAGCTTGGTGTAAGTTTCCCAATTGGCTTTAGTAGAAAATTTTGTAGGATTCTAGAGCCTCTCTGCATCCCATTCTAGTTTCCAAGTGTACCTTTCCAGTCTATTTCATTTTTGTTATTGTTTATTTGCATTCTTAGATCATTTTGCATTTCCCATTGTGTTTTCAAACAATGTACATTTCATTAGTTTTGCATTAATAATCAACATCTTTTATCAATTCATTGCATTAAGGACAGTACATTTAGATCATGTTTCATTAGTTTTGAGTGGGGACATTGCACATTTTGGCCTACCTCTCTCCTTTTAGGTGAAAACCCTAGAAGTGTTAGAGAGCCTTGTGGTGCCAAAATCATTGTCCACATTTTGGTGAACAAAAAATTAGAACATTTTACTTTTGATTTCAAGTGCATTTACATCAACTTGCATCAACATTGCATTAGGTGTTGCATTGTTTAAATTGCATCCTAGGGTTTTCAAAATCGCATTAGTAAAAAGATCATATAGCTTGCATTTTTGCATTGCATTTCATTGCAAATCAACAAAATTCTGCATTTTCATACTGTATCTACATCTGAAAATCTAAAAATCAGAAAATTCCATTTAAAAATTTTCAAAATTTTCAAAAAATTACTACTTGGACTAATTTTCCACCCTGGGCGACTTAGTCCAATTGCATATTTATCACTACATTTTTTGGAATTTAATTTGCAATTTCTAAGTTTCTGCATTTCATTTTTCCTTTTCAAAATTTTAGTATTAAGCATTTCATTCTTATTAGTTTATATTGCATTTGCATTCACCCACAGTTAGATACCTTTACATGAGTGTTTGGTGTCCTATTGCTAATACCTTAGTGGGATGAAGTTTGAGAGTCATGTTATCCCATGAAAATACACTCGTTGTGAATCTTGGGTTATCTAAAGCTTCCACTCCTAGTATGGCACTAGTACACTAGGCATGGATGCTACCTTTAGCAACTCTTTTCCTTCAAATAACATGCAAGTTGACACATAGGATGATTAAGTCCCGCAAGAAAAAATCATTAACATCCATGATAACTTAACACATCTCCAACATCAAGTGTGTCTTGAAAACATTTCAGCCACTGCAATTCCTACCATACAAAACATCAATCACATGCTTGAAAGTGAACAAGGCCTAGACTTTATGAAACAAATAGATCAGATATACCAAAAACATGTTCCTTCCACCTCTAGTGTCTCTCAACCAGAAAACACTGTGGTTAGCCAAGGAGGACCTCACACTCCTCCTCCTTCATCAGTAGCCTCCATTCCTACCTATACCAATCCTCATGTCACAACAACATTCCAACAAGTTAGTAATGTGATTCCTTCCTTGACTATTCCTGCTAGCATTCTTAATTCCTATGTAGCATCACATGTTATATTCTCTTCTACAATGCCATCTAAAAGCATTCCATTCACTTTCCCTACCACTACCTACACTCCATCACCACTTTCCCTTTCGCCTCATACCACTTACACTGACCATCTCATAACAAAACTTTTCCAAACAGTTTCATCCATGGAAAAACAAATATCCACCATAAACCAAAATTAGAATGGACCACCTAGATATTATGTTTGAAGCAGCCCATTGTATTTGTAAATATTGCAAACACCGATACCACAAGGAATATAGATGCCCAGATTTCAGAAATATGGAGGGAAGGGAGATCGTTCTAACCATGTTAATGCCTATATCACCTTATGTAGTGATTTTGTCCTTGATGATAAATTGTTAGCAAAAATTTTCCCTAGAACTTTAAAAGACACTGCTTTGGAATGGTTCTCATCTTTACTGAAAAATTCAATTCGTTCATTCAATGAACTAGTTGATGCCTGTATGGATATGTGCATGATCATGATGGGCCAAAAAGTGGGGATATGATGGGTATGTGTAGGATATGTGGTTGATGACTTTATTTTTACCCAAAATTGATGAAATGAAAAGGGTTTTTAAAGGATATTCTCAGCTTTCCACCAATATAAATTATTCTTTACTTTGAATTTAATAAATAATATTATTCATTTTCTATTTGAATTACAACTAAAGTCCTAATTGATAGGCTGATTTAAAACATCTATAGCTTTCAAATGATATTACATTTTTATTCTAATGTGTCACATTCTATGCCGTATACTATAGGATTAAAAAATGAATTTCATGAAGTTTTGACCAAGTTAAGGTGGTCGAGACGAGGTTTTATATTTTTTTAAAAGTTGTAATAAAAATTCATAATTAATTATTTACTTGAAAAATATAAAAAAATATGCATCACATCGAACATGAGTCCTCTACTTATATCTAAAATATTATAAAAAATATTATCATTTTATTGCATGGTTCTAGGGTGGTCAGATAGACACCTACTTCTTATTTTTCCTAAAATTTAAACTCTTGCATTGAAATTTCAAATTTTCACGAAATAGGTTTTTTTTTAAATAAACCTAGTACTTTAGAAACTACATTCAATTTTCTACAGATTCTATTGTTACATATTTTTGAAATAATATAGATAACTTATACAATTTTTTAAGTCAAGTTGCCTAACTCTAATTTTTTTGAATTTTTGTTGCCACTTAAGGGCCTATTTTTTTCATGATAATCCTACACATACCCATATAAATCATTTCCAAGTGCATATGACTCCAAAGAATACCTTGGCCAATTTGATTAGATGCAAGCAACATGAAGAAGAAAAGATAACTGATTTTATCTCACGCTATCAATCGCTTTATTCCCAAATTGATGTTAAGATCCTCAACCCACACCTTCAAAAGATGTTTATCAAAAACTTGCAAACTAAACTTTAGGAGAAACTTACTATGATGAATTTCCCCTCCTTCATGCACTTGTGTACTTCCCTTTGCGATTATCACAATTTGGTTAGTAGTCAAGATACAAAGTTCACTTCTAGTGGAGCTAAGAAATCTGAACATGCCAACCAAAACAATTCCCAACCATTCTGAAAGAAAAACGAAGGGTTCTTAGAGTTCAACCCCCCTCAACCACCACCTCAAACTATTAACAACCAAGTAGTTGTTGTTAAAACCATGGTGCCCTTTACTTATGGAGATCCAAAAATACAATTCACACCCTTACCAAACACCCTTCATAACACAATGTCCTAACTTTTACAACAAATGATTACCTTTCCTATCATCAAAGCACCCGATCCTACTAAGCCTTTACCTCCGAACTTTAAACCCAATGTTTATTTCCATTATCATAGACAAAATGGACATGACACAAAACATTATAAGTGTCTTAAACATCTTGTGCAAGACCTCATTAACTCCAACCATCTATCCATTATAGGTGTTAATGATCAAGGAAATAAGTCTATTGCCCCCTCTAAATCAAAAACTTACAAATTTTCACTAATCCAATGCCCAAACATAATGTTTCATTTGTCAAATATAGTGAAACTACAAAGAATGATGCGATGAGTGTTGATACTGATGATGAACATCCTGATCCCATTCTACATATTAGCACTATTAATCTTATGGATGAAATGGTAGGTGGGATAGATGTTATTCTCATAAGGGCCAACCTAAGAAATCTCTTGATATTACTTTCTCCTCTAAGGACATACTTAAAAATCTCCTTGATGGTCCTCTTTACATAGTCGGCCATGATCGCTCGTCTTTCCATTACAAATAGGACCAAAAACATTGTATGTCACATTCTCCATCATCCTACAGTTAGACTAGTTTCGTTTGTGGCTAAGCCATCCATGGCTTCGCTCAATGAAAGTTGTCCCTTTAGTTATACACAAATGCTTAAAGTTTCCATTTGACAATGAAATATTCACTATTCACCATAGTGGCTTTAACCCATTATGTTCCAAAGGAAATTTCTCCTTAGAAGCCTTTAGGCCTGAGCCCGTGGAACCTATAACAACTCAACAAGACTTCTTCTTCATTGCTTATGAAAAATTTAAAGCAAAGAAAATAGCAGAATTGTCTCTCTACAACATGTCTCCATCCCCTTTCGATACTCCTATCCTAGATGAAAAAATTCTTCAACCTGAACAAGAAATAACCAACCAAGCTCAACCAACACCCAAAACCTCTTCATCATCCAAATGACTACGAGACAATGATAACAACTCCATCATGTCTCCTTGAATAAAACAAGTTTACAAACCAAAAGTGAAAGTTGATGACCAACCTTCCATGGTTCCTTCTGTTCCTCCCCCCAAGGAAGAAAATCAATCTATGGTTGATCAACCTGCTCCTTCACAAACACAAATCAACAACAAAACCAAAAGAAATTGAGTAGCTAGAGAGCGTAGGTGTAGATGTCATGCCCTTGCTCACAAGCTACATGAAGAAGAAAATAAAGAAAATAAAAATCCACACTTGATAGAAGCAATACATGATGACTCTCCTCCCCAACCACAAGAAAACAAACCAGTACAACAATCACCACAAGAGGTACACCCTTCCTTGGACATTATCATTCACCCTCCTATTGTGATTAATCTGGATGACGATGACGAGATCGCTAAAATTGATGAAGAGGTGCATAATGATTTGAACACATTGTTCTCCTCTTCCATGAGCTTAAACAAAAAATATCCTACAAAGAGTGTAGAACTTGGTGCTTCCCATAGTTTGGCACTTTCTCTTGTCCCTTTGGCTAGTTTCCTACCCTCGGCATATCATGAACATGACTTGGAGGCAGATGACCTACTTGATGGTTGACTCACATTTTCCTTACTAGATTTTTGTACTTTCTTTTTCTTTTTCTTTTGCATGTTTGCATGTGTGTAACATATTCCCCCGTGATGTTATGTTTAATGTTCTCCTTCTCTTTGTGGCATTCCTCTATTTGTACCTTCATTCTTCTCTATGTAGTACATCGATGTTGCCTTTTTCTTTTTTCTTTTTCTTGTGTTTTCCTTTTGGGGTTGACGCAAGGCATTGAGACATTCCATGTCTCTTTCATGTTGACCCAAAAGGCCCTTTTCTTTTTCTTTTCCTTTTATTTTTGTATTTTTCTTGTGTTTTCCTTTTGGAGATGATGCAAGGCATTGAGACACCCTATGTCTCTTTCATGTTGACCCAAAAGACTCTTTTATTTTTCTTTTCCTTTTCTTTTTGTCTTTTTTCTGGGGTATGTGCAGGATCATCATGGAAAAAATAGGTCATTAAGTGGCAAAAAATTTAGAAAAATCAGAGTTAGGAAACTTGACGTAAAAATTTGAATAAGTTATATATATTATTTCAAAAATATGTAAGAATAGAATATGTAGAAAATTGAATGTAGTTTCTAAACTACTAGGTTTGTTTAAAAAAAAATCTATTTGGTGAAAATTTGAAATTTCAATGTAGTGGTACTTAAATTTCAGGGAAAAAATAAGAAGTAGGTGTATGTGTGACCACCCTAACCACAATAAAATGATAATATTTTTTTATAAGATTTTAGATATAAGTAGATGACTCATGCCCCAATGTGATGCATATTTGTTTAAAAAAAAAATCCAAGTAAATAATTAATTATGAATTTTTTATTACAACTTTTTAAAAATATAAAAACTCGTAAGTCTGACCACCTTAACTTAGTCAAAACTTCATGAAATTCAATTTTTCTTTTTCTAATCCTATAGTATCCGAAGCATAGTGAGGCATGTTTTGGATTCAAAAATGTGATACCATTTGAAAGCTATAGATGTTTTTCAATCAACCTATCAATCAGGACTTTAGTCATAATTTGAATAGAAAATGAATAATAATTACTTATTAAATTCAAAGTAAAGCATAATTTATATTGGTGGAAAGCTGAGAATCTCCTTAAAAAACCCTTTTCGTTTCATCAATTTTGGGTAAAAAAATAGTTGTCAGCCACATACCCATCATATTGCCACTTTTTGGCCCATCATGATCTTCCACATACCCCTTGTATTTTCCTTTTTTAGATGATGCAAGGCATTAAGACACCCTATGTCTCTTTCATGTTGACCCAAAATAAAATTCATTTCATTTCACCTTTTCTTTTTCATTTTTCTTGGGTTTTCCTTTTGGGGATGACGTAAAGAGTTGAGACATCCTAGATGTCTCTTCCATGTTGACCCAAACAAATCTTTTTTTTTCTTCATTTTTTGCTCTCTTTGTGTCATTCTTCTAATTCTACGTATTTGGGGAATGATGATAGTTCTGAGCTCCTTACAAAACATTGCAGCAAAGAACATACTGACCCCCAATCCATAGATCCCTTATGTGTTTGGTGTTTTCCTTTAGGGGGAAACCCCTTCCTTTCTTTCACATGGCATAGCCTTACTCGAAAACATATGACTTGGCATAGGGATTTCCAAGTTGGATATCATGTCTTTCTTATTTTTTGCAATTTTCATCTGCTACTTTAAAGTAATTTCTCACAAAACGGTGTGTAGCAATTCCTTTAAAGTGGGGGCATACATTGGCATTATTCTTTTGCATTTTTCCTTTTCTTGGTTCTTAGTGCAACCTTCTTACTTCATACAATGTGTTTTTTGCTTTTTGGATGACATTGGGTGTAATTTTCTTCATGAGTGTGATCTATCTTAGCATAATACATTCCTCTTAGTGGCTTGATGCAACACACTACATCCCCTAAGTTGTGATTTTTCTATTCTTTGATTGGTCATCTTTTGGAGAAATTAGACACAACGTTTCCTAAGTTAAAGACCTCACATGAACTAAGCAAGACTCCTTTGAACATGTTTTTCATGTTGCATTTTTTCATTTTTTATATGGCCACCTTGCATAACATAGTTTGCATGCCTGTGGTGTCATCACAATTTTTCATGATCTCTAAGCATACACAATTTTTCTTGTCTCATGAAGATCAAAATGTCATTTTATTTTGTGGCACCTTATTAAAGTTATCAAGAGGTATAACTTTGGTATGGTTGAGTAGGAAGCCCATTCTGAGGCATGACTTTCCCCATAGCCAACTATGTGTGTGCGAGTGCATACCATCCATAAGTGTATGTTTGTCAACTTTTAGGCCTTCTCACACAGTGGACAACCATGAGTTCCGTCTCCTAGATTTGATCCACATCAGGATGGAAAAATGATCGAAGCTTGATCCAACTCTCTCTTTTCCTTCTCCTTCTCTCTTTCATTATTCTTCATAATTTTTATGTGTGTTCCTTTGTGCTAATGTTTGGTTTGCCATGGGATCTTGATCCTAGGGGATTTATCACCCCTCTTGATTGTTGTTGTCTCATATTACTAGCATGGGTCTCTTTTGGATCCCTCTTGATATGCATGTTGGGCTACTTTAGTGTGAGTTTGAAGCAAGTTCATCCTCTCACTAAAGCGGGGCCTAAATGTGTTATAAAAAATGTATCTTTAGACATTTTTATGATCATTTGAGTCTTTCTTATGGATGTTAGCCTAGTTTTTCCTAGATTTAATGTTGTAATGTGGTCAACACATTCACATTAGGTATTGGACCCTTGTAAATCAATAAGAATTCTATGATGTCTTGTAAAAGTGTTGTGAAGTGTTGTAACCCACTTTCACAATTTTCTCTAGGACCCCTTTATTATAATTCACCTAAATAACCTCTTTTTATCACTTACAAAGCCTTATTTCAAAGTGTTGTAAAGTGTTGTAACAAATTTTCATGCTTTTCTAGGATTTTCATCAATAATTTGACCCTTGCTTATGTTTAGATGGCCCCTTAATACACTTTTCGGCCCTACTTAAGTGTGTTTCGAAGAATAATTCTGTTAAACATCATTAAATACACTTTAATTCTTGACACCCATTAAAATTTCCCTAGGAACCAAATTGCCACCTAGAGTGACTTATTCCTTCTTGGTAGAAAAATAAAAATTATTTCAAAATTTTGGTGAGATATTATTCTCTTGACCTTGAGGTTGGCGAATGATGTGTTATTTTGGGGAAATTTTGTAAAAAAAAGTATAAATAAAGGGTTTTCCTCTCATTTTCCCCCCCATTCATTTTCAAGCAATCCATTCATTCACTTAATCATTCTCAAGCATTCTAGGCATTAGCAAGTCTACATTCATTGGAGCATCTACTTGCATATCTTCTGATTTCTACATCAAGCGTTTGGTGAGTTGTAGCATTCAATGTTGTTCATTCATCATTCTCTTTCCATTTCATTTCATTTTCAAAGGTTTGATTACCAAATCGGGGTTTGACCAAGCAAAACCCATATTCACTAACCCTTAACCCTTTTTCTGCTCTTTGCATGTGTTTTTTGTAGGTTATGTATGCATATTTTTCAAACAAAAAGGTGTTCAAAGGTGTCATCATTCCATCAAAGTCATTCAAGGTCAACAAACCGCTAAAAAAAGATTGGAAATCACCTACAGACTGAATTCTATAGATTCAGTTCTGGACACCAATCAAGAACCAGAGTGCAGAATGAGAGCTACAAATTGCATCTTCGAAATTCCCAAAATTTGAAGGTGGACTAAGTCATCATCAGTGGAAAATTAGTCCCATTTCCAGGCCTAAAAAGTGATTTCTGTATTTTTGGATACCCTTTTGGCTGAAACCCGTTCTTATAAAATCTCCTTGAAATGGGAGTAAGTCACCCAGCTTGGCATAAGTGTCCCAGTTGGCTTCAATAGCAAATTCTACAGGATTCTAGAGCCTTTCTGCATCACATTCTAGTTTCCAAGTGTACCTCTCCAGTCTCTTTCATTTTTGTTATTGTTTATTTGCATTGTTAGGTCATTTTGCATATCCCATTAAAATTTCCCATGTGGAACCAAGTCACCACCTAGGGCGCCTTAGTCCCACTTGGCACAAAAATCAAAATTATTTCAAAATTCT
Organism: Sequoia sempervirens; assembly: GCA_007258455.2. Classification (NCBI taxonomy): domain Eukaryota; kingdom Viridiplantae; phylum Streptophyta; class Pinopsida; order Cupressales; family Cupressaceae; genus Sequoia; species Sequoia sempervirens. The sequence goes on along the minus strand of VDFB02252616.1, from coordinate 27,038,315 downwards.
AGCAGGATATTATTATTGACCTTGAGGTTGGCCTGTGATGTGTTATTTTGGGGAAATTATGTAAAATAAAGTATAAATAAAGGGTTTTCCTCTCATTTTCACCCCCATTCATGTTCAAGCAATCCATTCATTCACTTAATCATTCTCAAGCATTCTAGGAATTATCAAGTCTACATTCATTGGAACATCTACTTAGATATCTTCATATTTCTACATCAAGGGTTTGGTGAGTTGTAGCATTACATTTTGTTCATTCATCATTCTCTTTCCATTTCATTTCATTTAATTTTCAAGGGTTTGATTACCAAATCAAGGTTTGACCAATGCAAACCCCTATTCACTAAACCTTAACCCTTTTTCCCCTATTTGCATGTCTATTTTGTAGGTCTTGTATGCAATTTTTTCAAAGAAAAAGGTGTTAAAAGGTCTCATCATTCCATAAAAGTCATTCAAAGTCAAAAAAGCCCTAAAATAAGGTTGGAAATCACCTACAGACCGAAGTCTATAGATTTAGATCCAGACACTTGTCACGAACCAGAGTGCAGAATGATATATACAAATTGCATCTTCGAAATTCCTGAAAGCTAAAGGTGGACTAAGTCGCCATCAATGGAAAATTAGTCCCATTACCAGGCCTAAAAAGTCATTTCTATATTTTTGGATACCCTTTTGGCTGAAACCTGTTTTGACAAAATCTCCTCAAAATAGGACTAAGTTGCCTAGCTTGGTGTAAGTGTCCCAATTGGCTTCAGTAGAAAATTTTGTAGGATTCTAGAGCCTCTCTGCATCCCATTCTAGTTTTCAGGTGTACATTTCCAGTCTATTTCATTTTTGTTATTGTTTATTTGCATTCTTAGATCATTTTGCATTTCCCATTGTGTTTTCAAACAATGTACATTTCATTAGTTTTGCATTAATAATCAACATCTTTTATCTATTCATTGCATTTAGGACATTACATTTAGGCATATTTCAATCATATTTCATTAGTTTTGACTGGGAACATTGCATATTTTGGCCTACCTCTCTCCTTTTAGGTGGAAAACCCCAAAAATGTTAAAGAGTCTTGTGGTGCCAAAATCATTGTCCACAACTAAAGGTTTGTAATTTCCTTCCAAGCTCTTAGATTTCATCTCTAAGTGGATCTCTTCCTCCACCACCTCAGGCTCTACCTCTTCTATGCTGGGAAAGTCTTGGAGGCATCTTGAACTCAACCATCACTCATAGGTCCTGCTACAATTGCCTCACATTCGATGCTCTGTTATAGACTCAGGAACTCCTGGTCTAATACCACTTGATGAGGGCCACACCGCCTAAAACCCACACAAATTACAATAATAGATATCAACACAAAAGATGGGGGATAGAAAAATAACTCACTTTCAATTGTTTTTAGAAAATGAAATTACAAATTCAAAACTTACATGCTACAGCCTCATGGGCTTGATTCATTACAACAAAGTCAACTCTGAAAACAAAATATATTATTTGTAGCCACAATCTGCAGTAATAGAACCACCTTCTACAACTCTGACCTAACCCTTTTTATTTTACCCCAATAATTTCCCTAGAATGTTCTAGAAAGTTTAACTTTCCCTTTTGTTTTGGCCCTAAAAGTCAAACCATTTGATTTCTGGTAGGTAGAAAGAATTTTAATGAAATTCACTTTTTAGAGAGGCAACTTCATGGGGCCATAACTTTTTATCTGGGTGTCTGATTTGCAATTATTGCATATCGTTGGAAAGTTGTCAAAGAAATCTACAACACACAAACCACCATAGGTTGGTTCGTCAACTTTTTGAGCTATTTCAAGGCCACTAAAGTTTTCATATATGAATTTGAAGCTACATTAGAGAAATTTCCCAGGACAAATTTTAATATCTCCCAAACTGTGAAGGGTATTGAGGCAATTTTTCATGAATGGAATTTTTTTTCAGTTCTACTCCTTGGGGTAAAATTTCCAAGTTTGTACGAGCCCATTTAGGCAAAAATAGTAAGTGACCATTTTTCACTATTTTTTACTTCTGACTATCTTACACCCCTTAATTGCCATCATGAGACTCAAAACAACTAAAGAAAATAATGAAGAATATTTTTTTGGGTGATGCAAGATTTCCCTACACTGTTGGATGCTCCTGCATCAGGGACCCAGGTATGACCATTGTTTATGTTGTCTCAGTTAAGTACTTTCAATTTTTTATCTCATGTATATATATATATATATATATATATATATATCATGTTTTGGTTTTAGTATCTCTACACTTCGTGGTATTGATATAAATTCTCTTTTTGTGGTTACAATGGATACTCAGGGATGGACTGGGTTGTTTGTGCATTGCATATCAAAGGTGGCCCTTGTCATGCCCATCTAGGGGGTAGTTATAGATGCATACTAACTAGTCTTAGTGGGACATCATGTCCACCTTTTCGAGCCAATAGCTCGCCTAAGCACTACCTACAAGGAGGCACATTTGGAGATAGTGTAGAGGACAACTATTGCTACTACATTCTGAGTGCAACGTTACCACATATCAGGGGAGTTGTGGACGACACTCATAGAGTGAGATGTGGTTGTGAAAAGGGTTGATGTCACTAAGTAGGCATGTAATGCCCTTCAAAACCATCTTGATGACCTCACGGGACACCTGGTAGCCATGATCCCGGTGGGTGATCAACAGCTACAACAAGAGCTCATTCAAGATCATATACAAATATGCTCCCTCTAGGGAGAGATCAGGGGGATGCATGCAACCATGTTAGTCTCACACTCACACCACTCTCAATCCATCTCCACTGTGCAACCCTGCCTGCAGTTGCAGCCAGAGACGGAGGACATTGGGAGCCATGTGCCCAGGGCATAGAGAGCCTCCTTTTGTATACCATTTTTGTAGCCATGATACACATTTTTAGATCTTTTTTTGTAGACATTGATACATATATACAACAACCACTCATTTTTTATGACAGTGGCCTGATACATGTACATGACTTTTGACATTTATATGTATATACATGAGATACTGATATTGATATTATGGCATTGTTTACTAGATGTGTATGTTCCTTACTTTCATGTATGTTTATGCTATGGATTTTTTATGTGTATGGATGTATGTTTACATTAGATGCTATCATGATTTAATGAACACACATGGGGGTGATCCCACAATACTGGTTTACAATTTCTGGGAGATCCTAATTTTTGCTAAAATCACATATTTTTAGAAAATATAATGATTTAAGCCTTGAAAGTTCCATTTTAAGGATTTCAATTGAAGAGGGTTTGATCGAACCACTTTAGATCAAACCCCCTTGGATAGAACCCCACTAGTTTTAAACCAAACCTATAACGGAGTATCCTTTACACCTATCAAAATGCTGATAAAAACCCACTTTTGATTTACCTTTTGGGGGATCATATGAATTCATTTAAAATTTATTTTTTGTAACTATGTATTCCTTATTATAAGCTTCCCAAAAAGTATAATTTTAAATAAATTTAATTTAATTATTATATTTATTTTTTATTTCTTGTGAATGTAGGTTTTTCACCAAAAATTAAGCTCTCTATTTTGCACATATGGGAAAATACCAGATTATCATTTGAAATAAAATTTTGAAAAATATGTTCAGGGTAGGTATTGATGTCCTTGATCTAGTAAAAAAAATTTGAAATTTGATACATACAAAAAGAGTTATGTTGTGGGTATGTGCAAGATCATGATGGGCCAAAAAGTGGCAATATGATGGGTATTTGTAGGGTATGTGAAGACTTTTTTTAAAATTGATGAAATGAAAAGGGTTTTTAAAAGATATTCTCATATTTCCACCAATATAAATTATGTTTTACTTTGAATTTAATAAATTATTATTATTCATTTTCTATTTGAATTACGACTAAAGTGTTGATTGATAGGTTGATTGAAAAACATCTATAACTTTCAAATAGTATCACATTTTTTGAATCCAAAACGCATCACATTATATGCTTCACATACTATAGGATTAAAAAAAAGAAAAATTGAATTTCATGAAGTTTTGACCAAGTTAAGGGGTCGACATACAAGTTTTTATATTTTTAAAAATTTGTAATAAAAAATTCATAATTAATTATTTACTCTGAAAAAAATTACAAAAAAATATGCATCACATCTGGACATGGGTCCTCTACTTATTTATAAAATATTATAAAAAATATTATCATTTTATTGTGGTTAGGGTGGTCAGACAAACACCTACTTCTTATTTTTTCCCTGAAATTTAAGTACTACTGCATTAAAATTTCAAATTTTCACCAAATAGATTTTTTTTCAAAATAAACCTAGTAGTCTAGAAACTACATTCAATTTTCTACAGATTCTATTCTTATATATTTTTGAAATAATATAGATAACTTATTCAAATTTTTACATCAAGTTTCCTAACTCTGATTTTTTTGAATTTTTTGCCACTTAAGGGCTTATTTTTTCCATGATGATCCTGTAGTATACGGTTTGCCTATGTCTAAATTGTAAATGGTTTGACTTCGAAACTTGATTAAGAAAAAAATATTCAATAAAACACTATGAAACCAGATGAACTAGTTAGATATCGTAGTTATAAATCTAAATTCAAAAAAAATGGAATTTTATCCTTCATAGAAAAAAAATTATGTTGTATATGGTGAGCACGACTCCTTGAAAATGGTGTTTACTAATAGGGTATGTTCAGGATCATGATGGGCCAAAAAGTGGCGATATGATGGGTATTTGTAGGGTATTGATGCAGAGTGGCAGGGGAAGCAATACCTTTTTTCAATAGCTTCTCTAAATGCACACATCAACTTCACTATTCCTTCCAACAAGAAACTTGATCACCCAACTCAACTCACACAACCAGACATGTTTGAAGGACTTGGGGATGCTGTGTACACTCTCAAAATGTCAAAACAAGACCAAATAACCTGACTTTACACTCAAAAACTCCCATTCTCTCATCACTCTTACACAAGCCCATGCAACCTTGCAACATTGCCAAATAGGACAGTCAAAATAAAAACGTATTAAAGGCATTAACCAAACAATGAAATCAGGTTTTATACTTCTAACAAGATCCCCCACAAGCTCCCAAAAGCATAGGATCAAACACCCAAAGCAAATGTATCAAAAGATTGATTTACAAGCCATAAACAAGGCTTAACTAAGCATGTACAAGGAAGCTTTCAACTTGTCAAGGCACACCCCAACACCCATAATTCCTTTAATGGACTCCAACAGGTTCCCCAAGACCCCTTTCACATGTTTCATTCATTCCATTTCTTTAAAATACTCAGAAATCAAAAGAAAAGCTTACAAATGATCATTTTTCTGGACTGTTTCAAGGTAAAACCAGAGCTAGGGCATCACATAACTTTTGTAAAACTCCATTTTTCAATATGAAACAAATTTCAGAATGTAAAGGAGTCCTAAATCTACCAATCCACCATTTTTTAGATTTTTCCCACGGTGGAAATGGGAATTACATCCATTTTGGTGACCAAACCCTTGTTTTGCAAGATTTCAGACCCACTTTCACTAAAATGGATGTAACTTATTCAATTCTTAATGACAACGAGCAAAATTACCACCAAAAGAAAGTAGATTCTTCCCTCTTTCAAAAAATTTCAATTTGGAGTCCGTACAATTATGTACCAGACCGTACCAAGCACAGGATCAGGAAAAAACGCTGTAAAAAATAGAAAAAACAAAGTTTTCTTCTTATTAAATGCTTCAAAACTTAAAAACTGCCAACAACAGCCCAACCTCGACCCAAGGGAGGCTTCTTAAACTTTTTTCCCATCATTTACAACTGCCCTCAACTGATTTTTGAAGGAGGGAACCATTAGTTAATGAAATTACATCATTAATGCTGATTTTACGCCAAATTTCCTTATGACAACTTTGCATTTTGTAGCAACTTTGCAATCCTAAAGACCTAAGACCTTAACAACCATTCAAATAACATTGAAACAGCCTTATTACATTTTCAAGACCCCAAACCTTGCACACTTACATAAAAATTCACATTTTTTCCTTCAAAGGCTACAAAAGCAACTTTTAGTGCAAAATTGCATTGTTGCATATTTTGACTCAAAACTCAAAAACTCACCCTAGATCTTGCTCAATGGTCTTGATTGACCTTATTAATGACTAAAAGACTCAAAAATACTAATTCTAACCTCCTAACAACAAATTTTCATTAAATGAGCGAAAATGGAGGATGAGGTGTAGGTGCTCTTGCACCATACACCCCCCCTAAAAAAGACTCATGCCTCATGAGTTGTGTTTGATAGCACTGTCTCCAAGCTTCAAACAAGGTCCACTGATAGAAAAATCCACTCCATTGGTTCATGTAAACTGGAACTGCAAACAACCCTGCACTTCTAGCATTTTGGAATGCATTGATACATGCATTTTCCCTCTTCTCTGTCCTCAGACCTGCAAACAGTCTTTTATCTTTTCCCTGACCAAGATTGAATTGTTTACTATGTTTTTCACCTGCATACAAACAAGGATTAGTAACTCTATGATCTTTTTTGTTTCCTTTGTCACCTTCATGCATGCAACTATCTTTTTGTCCCTGTTTTCCTTGTCTTTCACTCACTGCCTCATCAAGTTGTTTTGCCACTGTCAAATCAGACTTATGTACTGTACTTCCTGCAAAATTTGTCTGTTTCTCAGACCTAGTCTTAACTATAGGGCATTCAATGGTTCCTACTAACACATTCTCATGCAAACTCGCTGTCCTCACCTTCTTTACCTATGTATTTTCCTTTACATCTGTTATCCCTGTATTTTCAGTCTTAGAACTGATTACATGATCAGAATATTTGTTTTCCTTTATCACATTTATAGTTTCCTTCTTGCCACACATTATTACTTTTGCCTTACCTTTGATATCTTCTACAAGAGGAGTTAACACAAAAGAATGACCATCTTGAACTATGGTGTAAGTATTTTCCCTACCATCATACAATGCCCTCTTGTCATATTGCCAAGGTCTGCCTAATAAGAGATGACAACAGTCCATTGGAAGAACATCACACACAACACTATCATGATAACCACCAATTTGAAAATCCACTATAGCCTTTTCATTCACCAACAAAGATTGATCATCAGTTAACCATGAGATTTTATAGGGACATTCATGAGGAATCTTTTTCAATCCTAACTTATTGACCATTTCACATGACACCATGTTTTCAGTTGAGCCAGAATCAATGACCACTCTACATACCTTGTCCTTGCACTTTCAATTTGTCTTGAAGAGACTTTTCCTTTGCAAAGGTGCTTCCTCTTTTGCTGCCTTCAAGATTGTTTTTCTCACCATCAACATTTCCCCAACCTCAGGATCTGCATTCCTACTTGGAGAACAATTACTTTCACACTCCTCTTCTTGTACCAATTGTGCTCTTCTATCAATCTTCTTGTCTCCACTAGAAGAACTACCAACCCTCTTAGGACACTTCCATGAAGGATGGCCAAACTCATTGCATGTGTAGCATCTTCCTGCAAAATCATTAGAACCTCTACCAATACCAAACCTTACTCTACCTCTAAAACCAAAACCACCTCTAGAATCATTGTGATCTTTACCTTTGTTTGCTCCTTGATCTTCATTTGGCTACTTTGATGTAGAAGGTATTCCTCTTCCTCTTGCACTAGGACCACCTCTTCCTCTTACTGCTTTCTCTTGTCTCCTTTTAAGCTTCTCCTCCACCCTGATTGCCATTTGATAACAATCCTCTACACTCCTAGGGTTAGCCAAAACCAATTCATCCTATATATTAAGCCTCAAACCACCAATATATCTAGCAATTTTTTCATCTTCATTCTCATGATGACGAGACCTCAAACTTAATTTATAAAACTCCTCAGTATAGGACTTAATATCCATTTCCCTTTGCCTCAAACTTTGGCAATTTTTTAAACATTTGAATTTGGTGATCTTTGGGTAAGAATTTACCTTTGAGTTTAGATATCATCTTGTCCCATGATGTGATCTTTAGACTTTCCTTGTTTCCTCCTCTCAGACTGAAAGTAATTCCACCATACCAAAGCATGACCCTGCAACTTAGTCTTTGCAATCCTTATTCTTTGTTCCTCGGGAACTTCTTCACATTCAAAATGGTTATCTAATGCAGCAATCCAATCAAGTAGTTCTTCATCATTTAGACTACCACCATATTTAGAAACATCAAGTTTTACCTTAGGCTTGTCACGTTTCACTGCCTTCAACAACTTTGCCATTCTTTGGTCTTTTGGATCAAGTTCTTCTTCCATGTCTTCAAACTCCTCATCTTCCTCTTTTTCTGGCTCACTCTCTTCAGCATCTCTTCTCTTGTTTGTCTCCAGGGCTATGACTCTCTCTTCCAACTCTTTGAGTTCTCTTGCATGCCTTTCCTTCATCTCCCTCATCTCTTTAGCCATATCTTTGCTCTTTGGAGGCATCTTGTCAACCTTTCCTTTTCTTCAACCTGCAAAATGCAAACCAAAACCTACTCCCTGCTCTGATACCACTATGATGTAGAGTGGCAGGGGAAGCAATACCTTTTTCCAATAGCTTCTCTAAATGCACACATCAACTTCACTATTCCTTCCAACAAGAAACTTGATCACCCAAATCAACTCACACAACCAGACATGTTTGAAGGACTTGGGGATGCTGTGTACACTCTCAAAATGTCAAAACAAGACCAAATAACCTAACTTTACACTAAAAAACTCCCATTCTGTCATCACTCTTACACAAGCCCATGCAACCTTGCAACATTGTCAAATAGGACAGTCAAAATAAAAACTTATTAAAGGCATTAACCAAACAATGAAATCAGGTTTTATACTTCTAACAAGATCCCCCACAAGTTCCCAAAAGCACAGGATCAAACACCCAAAGCAAATGTATCAAAAGATTGATTTACAAGCCATAAACAAGGCTTAACTAGGCATGTACAAGGAAGCTTTCAACTTGTCAAGGCACACCCCAACACCCCTAATGCATTTAATGGACTCCAAAAATTTCCCCAAGACCCCTTTCACATGTTTTATTCATTACATTTCTTTAAAATACTCAGAAATCAAAAGAAAAGCTTACAAATGATCATTTTCTGGACTGTTTCAAGGTAAAACCAGAGCTAGGGCGTCACATAACTTTTGCAAAACTCCATTTTTCAATATGAAACAAATTTCAGAATGTAAAGGAGTCCTAAATCTACCAATCCACCAGTTTTTAGATTTTTCCCATTGTGGAAATGGGAATTACATCCATTTTGGTGACCAAACCCTTGTTTTGCAAGATTTCAGACCCACTTTCACTAAAATTGATGTAACTTATTCAATTCTTAATGAACATGAGCAGAATCACCACCAAAAGAAAGTAGATTCTTCCCTCTTTCAAACCATTTTAATTTGGAGTCCGTACAATTATGTACCAGACCGTACCAAGCACAGGATCAGGAAAAAATGCTGTAAAAAACAGAAAAAACAAAGTTTTCTTCTTATTAAATGCTTCAAAACTTCAAAAATGCCAACAACAGCCCAACCTCGACCCAAGGGAGGCTTCTTAAACTTGTTTCCCATCATTTACAACTGCCCTCAACTGATTTTTGAAGGAGGGAACCATTAGTTAATGAAATTACATCATTAACGCTGATTTTACGCCAAATTTCCTTATGACAACTTTGCATTTTGTAGCAACTTTGCAATCCTAAAGACCTAAGACCTTAACAACCATTCAAATAACATTGAAACAGCCTTATTACATATTCAAGACCCCAAACCTTGCACACTTACATAAAAATTCACATTTTTGCCTTCAAAGGCTACAAAAGCAACTTTTAGTGCAAAATTGCATTGTTGCATATTTTGACTCAAAACTCAAAAACTCACCCTAGATCTTGCTCAATAGTCTTGATTGACCTTATTAATGACTAAAAGACTCAAAAATACTAATTCTAACCTCCTAACAACAAATTTTCATTAAATGAGCGAAAATGGAGGATGAGGTGTAGGTGCTCTTGCACCAGGTATGTTGTTGATGACTTTTTTTTTGCCCAAAATTGATGAAATGAAAAGGGATTTTAAAGGATATTCTCAGCTTTCCACCAATATAAATTATGCTTTACTTTGAATTTAATAAATAATTATTGTTCATTTTCTATTTGAATTATGACTAAAGTCCTAATTGATAGGCTGATTGAAAAACATTTATAGCTTTCAAACAGTATCATATTTTTTGAATCCAAAACATCCATCACATTCTATGTTTTTCATACTATAGGATTAGAAAAAGAAAAATTGAATTTCATGAAGTTTTGAGCAAGTTAAGGTGGTCGACATACGAGTTTTTATATTTTTAAAAGTTGTAATAAAAAATTCATAATTAATTATTTACTTGGAAAAAAATTACAAAATAATATGCATCACATCTGGACATGAGTCCTCTACTTATTTCTAAAATATTATAAAAAAATATTATCATTTTATTGTGTTTAGGGTGGTTAGACAAACAGCTACTTTTTCTACAGACAACATTTCAATTTTTCAAATTAAACCTAGTAGTTTAGAAACTATATTCAATTTGCTACAGATTCTATTCTTACATATTTTTGAAATAATATAGATAACTTATTCAAATTTTTATGTCAAGTTGCCTAACTCTGATTTTTTTGAATTTTTTGCCACTTAAGGGCCTATTTTTTCCATGATGATCCTGCACATACCCAATACAAACTAGTTTTTGAAGGAGATGGAAAAAGTAGTGCAATATGATTCCAATTTTTTTGAAAAAAATATAGTTATAATCTACAAAAAAAATGTTACAAATCACTAGTTTGCATCATCTTCAAATTCCTCATGGTTTAGCCCCTATAGGCATGTGAAGATTTAGTTAGAAAAAATCAATTTAGTGTCCAGTTTAGCCAAAAATTGTAAACCATTATTGTGGGATCACCTATAGATTTATGTTAATTAAATAAAATGATGATCTAATTGTCTAAAAAGATATAATGTAATGCATGGATACACATCATAGTAAAAAACATGTATGTATGTCTCTCACACACACATGGTTACATCATAAGATACAAAAAAAATTCATAATGTGTTATTGAATAATGTCAACATATGCAATGCTACAACCCTTAGAGAGTGAACACTACACATATGACACATTAGAAAATATGCATAGTATCAACGAAGATGCATTGCATTAATGGATTTTTTTAGATGCATCCCATCCATAGATGATAACCCATAGGTGCCTAAGCCATACAAAAAGATTACAATGTAAGGGCCCAACCAATTAGGACTGAATTTTTCCCTTTGATTAGGCAGTGCCCATAAAGCGTATGTTAATTAAACATGCAAATCCTTACCATGTTTATTTACTATTTTGTGAAGAATGAGATCAAGATTCTTATTAGACAGTTCCGCTTGGCCATTACATTGAGGATAATACGGTGTAGAATACCTATGTTGAATGTGAAATTTTTCTAGGAATTGCTTCACTTCCTTGTTCTTGAATGGTGTACCATTGGCAGAAACAAGTGTAGAAGGCAATCCAAAATTAGAAATGATGTTGTTTAGAAGAAAACTACAAATAGCTTCAACATTCGTAGATTGAAGCAGGACAACTTTGACCCACTGCATGAAGTAATCTGTTGCAGTGATGATAAAAGTGTGTCCTTTAGAAGGAGGTGATATTTTTCTGATAATATCCAACCCCCATTTTGCAAATGGCCAAGGAGAGGTCTGGTTTTGTAACTCTTGTCAAGTCTACATTCATTTTCACCCACATTCATTTCCAAGCAATCCATTCATTCACTTAATCATTCACAAGCATTCTAGGCATTATCAAATCTACATTCATTGGAGCATCTACTTGCATATCTTCAGATTTCTATATCAAGGGTTTGGTGAGTTGTAGCATTGCATGTTGTTCATTCATCATTCTCTTTCCATTTCATTTCATTTTCAAGTTTTTGATTACCAAATCGGGGTTTGACCAAGGAAAACCCCTATTCACTAACCCTTAACCCTTTTTCCCCTCTTTGCATGTGTGTTTTGTAGGTCTTGTATGCATATTTTTCAAACAAAAAGGTGTTAAAAGTTGTCATTCCATCAAAGTCATTCAAAGTGAAAAAATCGCTAAAAGAAGCTTGGAAATCACCTACAAACTGAATTCTGCAGATTCAGATCGAGACAACTGTCAGGAACCAGAGTGCAGACTAAGAGCTACAAATTGCATCCTCAAAATTCTTGAAAGCTGAAGGTGGACTAAGTTTCCATTACTAGAAAATTAGTCCCACTACTAGGCTTGCAAAGTGATTTCTATATTTTTGGATACCCTTTTGGCTGAAACCTATTCCAGCAAAATCTCCCTGAAAAGGGACCAAATCGGCCAACTTGGCGTAAGTATCCCAGTTGGCTTCAACAACAAATTATACAAGAATACAGAGCCTTTCTACATCACATTCCAGTTTCTAGGTGTACCTCTCCAATCTCTTTCATTTTTGTTATTGTTTATTTGCATTCTTAAGTCATTTTGCATATCCCATTGTGTTTTCAAACAATTTACATTTCATTAGTTTTGCATTAATAATCAACATCTTTTATTAGTTCATTGCATTTAGGACATTACATTTAGGCATATTTCATTCATATTTCATTAGTTTTGATTAGGGACATTGCACATTTTGGCCCACCTCTCTCCTTTTAGGTGAAGAACCCTAGAAGTGTTAGAGAGTCTTGTGGTGCCAAAATCATTGTCCACAACTACAAGGTTTCTAATTTCCTTCTAAGGGATCAAATTTCATCTTCAGGTGGATCTCTTCCTCCACCACCTCAACCTCTACCTCTTCTATGCTGGGAAAGTCTTGGAGGCATCTTGAACTCAACCCACACTCATAGGTTTTGCTGCAACTGCCTCAGATTTGGCACTCTGTTATAGGCTCAGGAACTCTTGCTTTGATACCACTTGATGAGGGCCAAAATACCTGAAACACAAAATGTTCACAACAATAGATATCAACATAGAAGATGAGGGATTTTAAAATTACTAAATTTCAATTGTTTTTAGAAAATGAAATTATAGATTCAAAACTTACATGCTATAGCCTCATTGGCTTGATTCATTACAAAAAATTCAACTCTAAAAACAAAATATATTATTCATAGCTACAATATGCACTAATGGAGCCACCTCCTACAACTCCCACCTAATCCTTTTTATTTTACCCAAATAACTTCCCTAGAATGTTCTAGAAATTTCAACTTTCCCTTTTGTTTTGGCCCTAAAAGTCCAACCATTTGATTTCTAGTAGGTATCTAAATAAATTTTAATGAAATTCACTTTTTAGAGGGGTAACTTCATGGGGCCATAACTTTTTTTCCGGGTGTCTGAGTTGGAAAGCTCTCAAAGAGATCTACAACACGAAAACCACCATAGGTTGGTTCGTCAACTTTTTGGGCTATTTCGGGGCCACTAAAATTTCCATATCTAAATTTGAAGCTGCATTAGAGAAATTTTTGGGGACATAAACTTTAATATCTCCAAAACCGTGAAGGGAATTCAGGCAATATTTCATGACTTGAACTTTTTTTGAGGTTTACTTCTTAGGGTAAATTTTTTAGGTCCATACAAGCCAATTTAGGCAGACTTACTAAAAATAGTAAGTGACCATTTTTCACTATTTTTGACTTCTTGGGTATGTGCAGGATCATGATGGGCCAAAAACTAGCAATATGATGGGTATGTGGCTGACAATTTTTTTTACCCAAAATTGATGAAACGAAAAGGGTTTTTAAAATATATTCTTAGCTTTCCACCAATATAAATTCTAATTTACTTTGAATTCAATAAATAATTATTATTAATTTTCTATTTGAATTATTACTAAAGTCCTGATTGATAGGCTAATTGAAAAACATCTATAGCTTTCAAACGGTATCACATTTTTTGAATCTGAAAAATGTGTCACATTCTATGCTTCACATAATATAGGATTAAAAAAAGAATAAATGAATTTCATGAAGTTTTGACCACGTTAAGGTGGTAAGACGTACGAGTTTTTTATATTTTCAAAATTTGTAATAAAAAAAATCATAATTAATTATTTACTTGAGAAAAAATTACAAAAAAATATGCATCGCATTGGGACATGAGTCCTCTACTTATATCTAAAATCTTATAAAAAAATATTATCATTGTATTGTGGTTAGGGTGGTCAGACAGACACCTACTTCTTATTGTTTTCCTAAAATTTAAGTACTATTGCATTGAAATTTAAAATTTTCACCAAATAGATTTTTTTTTCTTTAAATAAACCTAGTAGTTTAGAAACTACATTCAATTTGCTACATATTCTATTCTTACATATTTTTAAAATAATATAGATAACTTATTCAAATTTTTACATCAAGTTACCTAACTCTGATTTTATTAAATTTTTTGCTACTTAAGGGCCTATTTTTCCATGATGATCCTGCACATATACCCTCTTTCTATCTTACAGTAACCCTTAAGTGCCATCATGGGACTCAAACAACTAAACAAAATAAGGAAAAATATTTATTTTCGCTAATACAAGATTTCACTACACTATTGGATGCTCCTGCTTTAGGGACCCAGGTATGACCATTGTTTATGTTGTCTCGCTTAAGTACTTTCATTTTTTTTTATCTCATGTATATATATATATCGTGTTTTGGTTTTAATATCTATACACTTCGTGGTACTGATATACATTCTCTTTTTGTGGGTGCAATGGATAGTCAGGGATGGACTAGGCTATTTGCATAGTGCATATTATACGTGGCCCCTATCGTTCCCATCGAGGGGGTAGTTCTAGATGCATACTGACTAGTCTTAGCGGGATGTCACATCCACCTATTGGAGCCGATAGCTCACCTAAGGAATTCCTACAAGGAGGCACATGTGGAGATAGTGTAGAGGACAATTGTTGTTACCACATTCTGAGCGCAATGTGACCACCTATCGGGGGAGTTGCAGATGACATTCATTGAGTTATATGTGGCCGTGATGAGGGTTGATGTCATTGAGCAGGCATGTAACACCTTTAGAGCCATCTCAATGACCTCACAAGATAGCTAGCAGTCGTGATCTAGGAGGTGGGTGATCAACAATTGTAGGAAGAGCTCATCCAAGGATCATATGCAGCTATGCTCCCTCTAAGGAGAGATCAAGGGATACATGCAACCATGTTAGGTTCACACTCACACCACTCTTGATCCATCTCCACTGTGCAGCCCTGTCTGCAGCCGCATCCAGAGACAAAGGACTCAGGGAGCCATGTGCCTAGGCCATAGAGAGCCTCCTTTTGTATACCATTTTTGTAGCCATGATACATATTTGTAGATATTTTTTGTAGACATTGATACATATTTACAACAACCACTCATTTTTTTACGGTAGTGGCCCGAGACATGTACATGACTTTTGACATTTATACATATATACATGAGATATTGATTTCGATATTATGGCATTGTTTACTTGATGTTTATGTTCCTTACTTTCATGTATGTTCATGATATGGATTTTGTATGTGTATGGATGTATGTTTACATTAGATGCTATCACGATTTAATGAACACACATGGGGTGATTCCACAATACTGGTTTACAATTTTTGGGAGATCCTATTTTTTGCTAAAATCACATATTTTTAGAAAATATAGTTATTTAATCCTTGAAAGTTCTATTTAAAGGATTTCAATTGAAGAGGGTTTGATCGAACCGCCTTATATCAAACCCCCTTGGATAGAATCCTACTAGTTTTAAACCAAACCTATAACAGAGTCTCATTTACACCTATCAAAATGCTAATAAAAACTACTTTTGTTTTAACTTTTGGGGGATCATATGAATTCATTTAAAAAAAAAATTGTAACTATGTATTCCTTATTATAAACTTCCCAAAAAGTATAATTTAAAATAAATTTAATTTAATTATTATATTTATTTTGTATTTCTTATGAATGTAGGTTTTTCATCGAAAATCAAGCTCTCTATTCTACAAATGTTGAGAAATAGCAGATTATCAAAATAAAATTTTGAAAATTATGTTCAAGGTAGGTATTGGTGTCCTTGATCCACTAATTTTTTTTTGAATTTTGATACATACAAAAAAAGTTATGTTGTATACAATTCACCTATGTCTAAATTGTAATTGGTTTGACTTCGAAACTTGATTAAGAAAAAAATATTCAATAAAACACTATGAAACCAAATGAAAACTTTAGATATCATAGTTACAAATCTAAATTCAAAAAAAATAGAATTTTATCTTTCATAAAAAAAAATTATGTTGTATACGGTGAGCATCACTCCTTAAAAATGGTGTTTACTGATAAAAACTAGTTTTTGAAGGAGATGGAAAAAGAAGTGCCATTTGATTCCATTTTTTTTTTAAGTATATTTAGAATCTACAGAAAACATGTCACAAATCACTATGTTCATCATCTTCAAATTCTTCATGGTTTAGCTGCTATAGGATCGTGAAGATTTAGTTAGAAAAAAATAATTCAATGTCCAGTTTGGCCAAAAATTGTAAACCAATATTGTGGGATCACCCATGGATGTATGTTAATTAAATACAATGATGATCCAATTGTCTAAAAATATATAATGAAATGCATGGATACACAACATAGTCAAAAACATGTATGTATGTCTCTCTCACACACACACAGTTACATCATAAGACAAAAAAAAATCATAATGTGTTATTGAATAATACCAACATATGCAATGCTACAACCTTTAGAGAGTGAACACTACACATAAGAAAAATTAGCCACTATGCATAGTATCGATGGAGATGCACTGCATTAATGGGTTCTTTTAGATGCATCCCATCCATAGATGATAACCCATAGGTACCCGAGCCATACACGAAGATGACAATGTAAGGGCCTAACCAATTAGGACTGAATTTTCCCCTTTGATTAGGTGATGCATTTACATTTCTTTGATTATCATAAAGAACCAGGTCACCTACCTTGAAAGTCCTAGGAAGTACATTTTTATTATATTTCCTAGATAACGATCGTTGATAAGCTTTAAGATGGTTGAAGGCCTGTAATTGGCACTCATTGAGCATCTCTAGCTGATGCAAACAATTAGCTCAATTTTTGTCATCAATTAACCCTTTAAGGGAAACTCGTAAACACGTGATTTCTAGCTCTAAGGGCGTGATAGCTTTGGCACCATACACAAGGTTGTAGGGAGTTGTTCCCATCGCCATACAAACACTCATGCGATAGGCCCATAAAGTGTATGTTAATTGAACATGCCAATCCTTACCATGTTTATTTACTATTTTGCGAAGAATGAGCTCAAGAGTCTTATTAGACACTTTCACTTGGCCATTAGATTGAGGATAATATAGTGTAGAAAACCTATGTTGAATATGAAATTTTTGCAGGAATTGTTTCACTTCCTTGTTCTTGAATGGTGTACCATTGTCAGAAACTAGTGTAGAAGGTGTATAAGAGCGAATTTGCACCCCATGTGCAAATCCCCTTTTTTCCTTTATCCAACTTAGAAAACAAAGTTCAAAGGCTTAATTCCACCTAAACCCACTACCTGCATCACACTTGGTGCATGTTTTGAGCATCGGTGGAGGTATTTCTATCAGGGATGCCTGCATGGCACGCAACTGCACAATGCGCTTACGTCCCTGATAGATTCCTACGTCTAGAGCCTGCAGAGACATTACACTTCCCATTGGGGGTCAATTTGTAATACCCTCCTTGGCCGACCAACCCGAATATGGTTTTTTCTCTTCATCTCTTCTTCAAATTCATCCCTTGAACTAGCATTTGATCTTCTACCATCTTCTACACATCCCTTCACATCTTCTAAGAACTTCACTTCATTCACAAGTTTCACAATCTCTCCACAAGCTCCAAGCAGCTTCTTCACCATCTCTTCAAGCTCCAAACACTTTACACTTCACAACAACAACATCAACACTCCACCACTTCAGTAGAGCAAGTGTGGAGCAAAACACCATGGAAGTAGAGGCTTGAGTTCCTCTCATTTTCTCCCCCATTTGCCTTGAGCACTCTTGGTGGAGGTGGTAAGCTGTCACTCTCCTCATCTATTACTTGGTTGAGTAGCATAACACTATTTTTTAGTGCTTTAAGTGTTGTTTACTTCCTTTCTACTTTTCTCTCTATCTATCTGGTTGTCTGTGGAGGTGGGAACACCAAAACAAGGTCTAACTAAGGTAGGCCCCTATACAGCCACCCAACCATTTCTCTCTCCCTCTTGTGTGCAGGTATTGAAGACACTCACAAGTTGGAAGCTTCATCACCCATTCAGTTGTAAGTATTTCCTTTCTTCTTCTTATCATCTATATTTCACTGAACGTTTTAGTCTTATTACTTCCTATTGCTTCCTTGCATTGTAGAAGTTCTCAGTAATTAGAGTGTAAGTCATCACTTAGTCATTTTCTCAGACATTCTCACTTTTTGGTCCCTACGAGATGCTAGCACGCCTCTGAGACCATAGCATGCCACACTGTCGTCTGTATTTCGTGATGTCATCCTTTGGTCAAGAGCTTGTCAATTTGTCGAGAGAATCCTTTTGACCTACTCTTTCAGATTCTGAAACTCTCACTACTATTCCATTGAGGTAGTATAGGGAATTTTTCCTCGTGAGGCTCTTTGAACAAAGAGAACTCGTGAGTATCAAATCCCCCTATATTACATTTTGGTGAACCTGACGTGAAGAATAGTGTTCTTGGAAAAACTAGTAATTTATTTACCCCTACTTGGTGGGGTCATAACTTTTGACTTGATGCTTAGAATTCAGAACCATTTGTACCATTGGAAAGGTCTCCTAGAGAACTTGTTTAGTCCCTAAAGTACAACTGCCTTTGGAAATTGAATTTTAGGGACCGACGCAAGTTCCAACCTCAAATTCTGCTCAAGAGACCTCCAAAAATGTGAATTACTAAAACATAGAAAATACCAAAAAAATCGTAATGAATTTAATATCTTCTTTTATTAGCTTAGTATCTAATTTTGTTCAAAATGTTAATGATGTTCCATTTAATGCATGTGATGGTGACTTGGCTATACCCATGTCACTTGGCATCTTTGATCCTTCTCACAAAAGTCCTCTTACTTCAGAGGATATTTTGTCGCAAGAAGATGAAATTATTGATACCTTTCTTAATATTGTACTCTACCTTCTATTCATTCCAATGCACTCTCTTCTGGAGATGATGCATCTGTTGATGATGAATATACTATTCCTTCCAATGCACTCTCTTCTAGAGAAGTTGCATGTGCAAATGATGAACCTCCTTCCACATCTGATTCTCCTTGGATCGATGTTGAGAATGTTTCTTCAAATAATTATTCCACATTTGATCTTGTTTGGATTGATGTTGAGAATATGTATTCAAATAATTATTCTAATAGTTGTGATGAGTCTGTAAATGAAATCTATGTCTTTGTTTCCCCTCAAAGGCCTAAGAGACTGATCATTCATGTGACTCCATCTAGTCCTTCTTTTAAAGGGGTTTGTTCTATTAATGGTGTTCCATTTGATAGTGAGTCTCATGGTCTCTCTATGGCTCCCTCTGTATCCCATACTTATGAGAATAGAATGAATAATAAATCTAGTCTTCCTCTATCTCCCAAACCTATGACTAAAGTACCTAGTGATTATGATCTTGTCGAGAAACCTCGGGTTCCTCTAGATTAGATCTCACTGTGGGACTTGCTTTAGTCTGCTCTAGTTTATCAAGGTATCCTTCAAGAAGCCTTGCAAAAGATCCTCTTTCCTTCTTCTGCTAGGCTGGTAGATGTTGATGCGTTGATAGCTTATATTCATGTGGATTCGCTGAATATTAAATTCTATCCGCAAGAGCTCCTACCTCTAGAAATACAGAAGCAAGCAAATCCTTTAATGATTATAGTCAAGATTAATAAAATTGGCTTTAGACATACTCTTGTTGACGCTGGTTCAACACTTAATGTATGTAGCATCAATATATTTCCTAAGATTAATATTGACTCATCTTCTATTAATGTTTCTTCTATTGATATTCGTGGGTTTGATAATGTTGGGCGACAAGCTCTAGGTACAATAGTATTACCTTTGGAGCTTGGATCCATTACCATACCCACTCTTGTATATGTTATGTCAGAAAAGCTACCTTATAATCTTCTTCTTGGTAGACCGTGGATTCATGCTATGGGTGCATTCCTGTCTACCTTGCATAAATCTATTAAGTTCATCTACAACAATCAAGTAGTCACAGTTAAGGCTGACCCTGATGCTATGTAGTTATGTGAAATGGTAGTTGTCGGTCAAGCTTCAGTTGTGCCTACTCTTATTCCTTGAATGTCTTCCACTGTGTTGATGTTTACTCCAGTAGTACCTACTACAAAGGATACTCTTGAGATAAATGTGCTTGAGGAAGACCCTTCTAAAGCAAGAAATCCTAAGCCTACCTCTTCCCAAAATAATCCATGTCTTGGTGATGATTGGGGGGGCCCTTAAACTTTACAAATTCCTTCATCCAGAAATATAAAGTCAACCCGATCCACTTAGATCTTCTGATGACATTATCCACAAACACTATCAAGGATGATTATCCTTATGTATTGCGAGGTAGTGTGAGTAATAATTTTAATGTTCTTGGTGTTGATCCTCCTTCTGAGGAAGATGATCACACTTATGTTAATGAGGTTAATGTTGGTAATCTTATCAAGAAGGATGATGGCGATCCCGTAGAAGCGTGTGATCCCCCTTTCCAGAATAACGCTCTCTACGAAGATCCTCCCTCTTTGTCTTCTATCTTCATGCCTTCTTGTTCTTCTTGTGAGAAGTCAAACCTTTCCCCACAAGAGAAAGGATTGTTTCCTGCTCCTCATTCTTTATCTAAGAAAGAGTGTATTTTGTTGGGGCTTCTTAATGCCCGCTTGATCACTCTTCCTTCTCATACATGTAATAAATCTCATAAACATGATAAGGAAAAACATTCTTTCTGTGCATACCATCAAGTGCTTGGCCATTCCACTGGTGAATGTAAGCACGTGAAGGACAAAATACAACAAATTTGTTGTTCAGGTGCCATAAAACTCTCGTTTGATTGATGCACCTACCTTTTCCTTGCTTGACAAGTGATATTGAGGTTCACCTCTATCTTGTTCTAAGAATCTTGTATGGTTTTCCTCCCCTGTACGTTGTGGGCAATGATAACTTGTTCTGGAGATGTGTGTCCTTCCCAAGGAACCCCTCTCTTACTCTATATCTTCCAAATGAAGCATCCCTTGAGTGGACCCCTCTTCTTTTGAAGGGTTTTCAAGGAACCCCTTTGAAATTCTTCCAACTTGATGATGGTATGCATGACTGTCCACCTGCTTTCCCTACAAGATCAAGAACTTGTAGGGATCCTTTTCATTCTTCTTTGGTGATATGGGTTCTCCTCCTCGAGTGGGGTTTTTTTTTATCACCTCTTTTGGTGATACGGGTTGTCCTCTTTGAGCAGGGTTTCCTTTTATCACCTCTTTTGGTGATACGGGTTCTCATCCTAGAGTGGGGTTTTCTTTTATCACCTCTTTTGTGATGCAATTTCTCCTCCTAGAGCAGGATTTTATTTTATCACATGCTTATTTTGTGGTGCAGATTCTAGTCTTGAGCGGGTTTTTCTTTCACCATGCACTTTGTTCATCTCTCTCTTATCTCTTGTATATACTGGATCGACAATCTACATCTTCTTTATCCTAAGTATATGCTCGTTCTTCAGCTTCATAGTTTTGCAGAACTACGAAGTCATCTTTTGACCCTACACTCTCAAGTTCACCAGATCGTGATCTACTTCCTTGATGGTTTAGGTATACATTTCTAACCCTACTCTTTCTTGATCTAATTTACCAAGCACTCATTAGTATTCATGCTCGCTAAAGTGGGGGAAAATGTATAAGAGAGAATTTGCACCCCATGTGAAATCCCCTTTTTTCCTTTATCCACCTTAGAAAACCAAGTTCGGAGGCTTAATTCCACCTAAGCCCGCTACTTGCATCACACTTGGTGCCTGTTTTGAGCATCAATGGAGGCATTTCTATCAGGAATTCCCATGCGACGTGTAGACGTTTGCGTGGCACACATATTTCCCTAACAAATTCCCGCGTTGGAGCCTGTAGAGGCATTACACTTCCCATTGGGGGTCAATATGTAACACCCTCCTCAACTGACCAACTCAAATATGGTTGTTTCTCTTCATCTCTTCTTCAAATTCATCCCTTGAACTAGCATTTGGTCTTCTACCATCTTCTACACATCCCTTCACATCTTCTAAGAACTTCACTTCATTCACAAGCTTCACAATCTCTCCACAAGCTCTAAGCAGCTTCTTCACCATCTCTTCAAGCTCCAAACACTTTACACTTCACAATAGCAACATCAACACTCCACCACTTCAGTAGAGCAAGTGTGGAACCAAACACCATGGTAGTAGAGGCTTGAGTTCCTCTCATTTTCTTCCCCATTAGCCTTGAGCACTCTTGGTGGAGGTGGTAAGCTTTCACTCCTCTCCTCTATTACTTGGTTGAGTAGCATAACACTGTTTTGTAGTGCTTTAAGTGCTCTTTACTTCCTTTCTACTTTTCTCTCTATCTATCTAGTTGTCCATGGAGGTGGGAACACCAAAATGGGGTTTGACTAAGGCAGGTCCCTATACAGCCACCCAACCATTTCTCCTTCCCTCTTGTGTTCAGGTATTGAAGACACTCACGAGCTGGAAGCTTAATCACCCACATGGTCGTAAGTATTTCCTTTCTTCTCCTTATCATCTCTATTTCACTTCATTTTATTCTTATTACTTTATGTTGCTTCCTTGCATTGTAGAAGTTCTCAGTAATCAAAGTGTAAGTTGTCACTTAGTCATTTTATGAGACATTCTCACTTTTTGGTCCCTACGAGACGCTAGTGTGCCTCTGGGATGCCAGTGCACCTCCGAGACACCAGTGTACCGTGTTGTCATCTGTATTTCGCGTTGTCATCCTTTGGACAAGAGCTTGTTAGTTTATCTAGAGAATCTTTATGACCTACTTTTTCAGATTGTCAAAATCTTGCCACTGTTCCATTGCGGTAGTATAGGGCAGTTTTCCCCGTGAGGTTCTCTGAACAAAGAGAACTTGTGAGTAGTGAATTCCCCTATATTACAGAAGGCAATCTAAAATGAGAAATTATGTTGTTTAGAAGAAAACTGCAAATAGCTTCAACATTCGTAGATTGAAGTTGGACAAATTTGACCCACTTTGTGAAGTAATTTGTAGCAGTGATGTTAAAAGTGTGTCCTTTAGAAGAAGGAGGTGATATTTTTTCGATAATATCCAACCCCAATTTTGCAAACGGCCAAGGAGAGGTCTAGTTTTGTAACTCTTATGTAGGAGCATGAATAAGACAACTATGTTGCTGACATTATAGGCACTTTTTAACAAAATCAAAGGAATCGTGTTCCATCATTTTCCAAAAGTACACCATGTGGATCAATTTTCGCACTAGGGATTTACTGCCAAAGTTTCCACCCTCAAAACCCAAATGTGCTTACATAAGGGCAATGGGTATTTTTGCCTTAGTGAGACATTGAAGAAGCATGTCGTAATATTTTCAATAGAGAACATCAATAAAACAACATGACAAACTAACAAATTTCATATACGAGTGTGATCATTCGTCATCACATTATCAGGCTAGTTTCTAGTCTTCAAATAGTTGTAGATGTTAGAAAACCATTCTCCCAAGTCTACATGAGAACACACAAGAGCATCAAATTTGGGTTGATTGAAAATAGTAGGAGACCAAAGGACCTAGACCATGAAGTGGTATTATTTCATAGCCTCATCTGAAGGTACCAGGGAGGCAACACTCACCATGGCATTTGCATGTTGATTTTCCCTCCTAGGGATGCTGTCTATTGTGAAAGAGGAGAACTGATTAAGCAAGGAAAAAGAAAGGTCTCAATATTGAGACAACTCACTTTGCTTAGCCTGATAGTTTCCCATGATCTGATTCACAATAAGCTCAGAATCACCAAGTATATAGAGATTTTTTACTTTTAGCGCAATCATGACATGAAATCCAACAATGAGAGCTTTGTACTCAATGATGTTGTTAGTGCAAGGACAGTTTAATCGATAGGAGAGATGGACCAGATTTCCTTTAGGTGAGATCAGGACAACACCTAATCCAAAGCCAATCTGACATCTCAACCCATTGAAGTACATTTTCCAATCAAGGTCATGATTGATTACAAAAATATTATCATCAAGAAACAAGTCCAAACCAGGGAAGGAGTGAGATGAGGGAGCATCCACCAATTGATCGGAAACCATTTGACCCTTTATTGACTTCTGAGTAATAAAATTTATGTCAAACTTAGAAAGCAACATTACCCATTTTGATAATCTCCTAGCAAGGTCGGCATTGGAGAATAGATGTTTCAAAAGATCACTTTTTACAATAACATTTGTCTCAGCATGGAGAAGGTAGTTTCCCAACTTTTGTGTTGCAAAGACGAGAGAAAGATGTATTGTTTCTCCATGGATGAATAATGGGTTTCATAATCAACCAGGATGCGACTAATGTAGTAGACCACCCTCTCTTTCCCAACATCATCGTACTGAGTGAGCAAAGCTGCCAAAGCATATGGTGATGCAACAAGGTAGAGCAAAAAAGGTCTATCCTGCATAGTCGACATTAGCATGAGAGGATTGGCCAACTAAGTTTTGATTGACTCAAAAACCTTCTGGAACTCTTCATCCCATACAAAGCAAACATCTTTATTTAATAAGCGAGTGAAAGGAAGGGTACGATAAGCTAATTGAGATATGAATCTACGAATTGTCTGAATCTTCGCTTGTAAGCTTTACAAATCTATAATGTTCCTAGGTGGAGTCATGTAACAATGGCATCGATCTCATTTTTGTCAACCTTGATTCCATGATGAGAGACAATAAATCCCAAAACTTTTTCCACAATTTACACTGAAGACACACTTAAGAGGATTAAGCCTCATCTTATAGAGTCAAAGACTTTCAATAATAAGACAAAGGTTTTTCACGTGATCCTGACGAGTTATGTATTTCACCAAGATATCATCAATGTAATCCTCTATAGTTTTATGAATGAAGTCATAGAATATTAGGGCCATTTCCCATTGGTAAGTTGCTCCTACATTCTTTAACCCAAAGGGCATGACCACATAATAGAAGGTACCCCAAGGGGTAGTGAAGGTTATCTTGTACTGATCTTCTAGGTTAATATAGATCTAATTGTAACCTAAGAAGCCATCCATGAAAGATAGTAAGGCATGGCCTACAGTCAAGTCCATAATCATATCTATATTGAGTAACAGGAAATCATCCTTAAGAGAAGCCTTATTAAGATCATGAAATTCAATGCATATACGAATAAGGCCATCAGGTTTACTAATGGCAATGATATTCAAGATCCAAGGGGAGTCGTTGATCAGACAGATAAATCTTGCTTTCAAAAGCTTCTCTATCTCGGTCTTAACCAAAAACACAACATTGGGATTAATCTTTCATATTTTCTGCTTAACCAACTTGGCATCAAGACATAAGATGATATTGTGAACTATTATAGACTCATCAATATTGGGCATGTCCTCCTACATCCAAGTAAAGATATTAAGGTGAGAATGCAGAAGATTAGAGTGCTCCTGAGGTAACTCAGAAGAGAGGCACTTCCCAATCTTAATCACCTTTTTAGAAGACTTAGGATCCATAGAGACTTTGGCAGTATCTCCCTTGAGGAGAGAACTACTATCTTTAGGATGCGGTATTGGAATACCATTATTAGCATTAGCTAGTGGGTCCTCCTCATCAATACTCAAGATAGATTTCCCAAAATATGCCTATTTACTCAAGCGATATGGGAACCGTCTCTTATGATGGAAAGGAGGGAAAGAGGAGTAGGAACCTAAGAATTCCTTGAGTGCTTCATCTGAAGAGAAGACTTCTAAAGGAACTTCTCCATCCTACACCCCATCCTCTATCAATTTAGGATTCATGAACTAGATTAAGTAGTTCAACCAAAATCATGTTAACACTCCACCAATATTTATGCTTAGATTATTTAATGGAGCATCCCAAACCTAGATAGTGCTTATGAGGCTTAAACTCGATAGGGACTTGGATTCCTTGCTCAATACACCCAAGGCCTTTTCGCCCATAGCTATACTGAAAAGCGAGTCTATATCCAAAACCATAAAAAGTTTGCAAAACTTCAAAAGGTGGTGGTTCCACATAGAGAGCCTCATTCCACCAGTGAACATAAAATGCATCTATGAGATCACAACCATATCCTTTACTAGATTCACAAACATTAAGCTCCTTTATAAGAGCAGGACTATCCTCCTCAATAGGGGAAAGACTAGTCTCCTTAATAGGATTACAGTTTTTCTCCTCAGTGGGAGTGTTATCCACTTTTTCATTAGAGGCATTCAAGGTTATCGAAAGTTTTAGATAAGTGGGATTCACTTTGTATTCCCCAATAAAGAATTCAGACAACTCTAAGGACCCCTAATCATCACCAATGAACACATTAGATTCAGCGGAGGAAGTAGACGAGGAGGACTTAGGTCTTTTTTCTTTAGGTGGCTCATCTTTAGTGGTTTAACTTCGAGAACAACCTCCATGAAGGGTATCACCGAGAAGCACATCATTGCATCAAAATTTAAAGATGGAATACAATTCTTAAGAGTGGAGACAACTAGAGCTCAACCCACAGTCACTAATTCATAGAGGTGAACAGCTTTCGGGTTAGCTTTAACTATGACTACCTGATTGTTTGCAACAAAATTTAGGGAGCCATGTAGAGTAGAAGTTAGGATGCCCATAACATGAATCCAAGGTCTCCCCAGAAGAAAAATATAAGGAAAAGCGCCTAGCAACACATAAACCAAAGTGGGTAAGGTAATGGGGCCTAACTGCAAATGCAATATTATCGTACCTAAAGCTTATCGGCCAGCATTATCAAACCCACAAATATAAAAATAAGAAGCAACTAAGGAAAAATAATCAACTTTAATCTTGGGTAATAGATCGATACCACAAACATTGAGAGCCGAAAATATGTCAACGAGGGTATGCCTAATACCAAAAGTATTAGCATTAACTATAATCATCAAAGGATCCACTTATTTTTGCACATACAGAGGTGGGAGTTCCTGCGGATAGATTATGATATTTGGCGAATCCGCATGAATATGAGCCATCAATGCATTAACATTCATTGTCCTAGTAGAGGCAGGCAAGAGAATCTCCTACAAGGCTTCCAAAATTATTTTCTGATAAACCAAAGTGGTCTAAAGCAAATCCCAAAGTGAGATCAGCCAAAGTAATGCAAAGTTGCTCAACAAAATCATAATCACAAGGTGCTTTAGTCACAGTTTAGGTTTTGGAGGACGAATTAGTTTAGAAGGTGTTAAAGAATTAGGAATTTGAGTAGGTTGAGATGTAGGGACAAAGGATTGTTGATCCAAATTTTGCTTGTTTCTTGTATTGTATGTGTGCCCAACAACATTATAAGATGTGAAGTCTGTAGCTTTTACGAACCTTGAATACAAATCCAGCCAATGATCACGATATGAAATTCCATAGACAAAATGATCCTTCTTAGGAGAAGGACTGGTTGGAGTCAAAAAAATGACAAGCTTTTGAGTGCTTGGAGAAGCCATAGAGACCACCACAATGTTTACTGACTCTTCATCTTGCAAAGAAGGAATTTGCTTGAAAGATTTACGGATAGAGGGAGACACTTCTAAGAAGTCATCTAGAGCATCATCCAACATATCAAAATCTTCCTTGGAGAAAGCATTATCATAAACATTAAAAACTTGTAGAAATAGATCTGACATGGTTCACGTTAGGTTCACCAAAATGTGAGATAAGGGGGATTCGCTACTCACATGTCTCTTCATTTTCAAGAGAATCCCAAGGAACAAACCGCCCTTATCCACCTCAACATATGTTGAATGAAGAAATTGCAAAGAAATTATACAAAGACTAATTATCGAAAAAGACTACTTAAACTTCAGAACCTGAGAGAGTAAAGCTTCTAAATTCCCACCTCTGATAGAGGAGCTCTCGGCCAAAGGACTACAATGTGGATTCAAGATGCCAGTGTGGTGCACTGGATTCAAAATGATGCGCTAGAATCCTAAGCAATGGAGGACTCAAGGACTCAAACAGGTAGACCAGAGCTTCACCATCTAACCCAGATCTGAGGTCTATGAAACAGAATAACAAGAAAAAGAACATAAACTAAAAGGAAGCACAAAGCGAGCTAAGAGGGAGCTTATGAACAACCAAATGTCTGAATCTTCACTCTAAGCTCCCCTTTAACAACCTGCACACAAGACGAACGAGGAAAAAATTTTGGGTTGTATACACCCGACTTGCTGCAATCGAACCCCCACGTTGGTGTTCCCACCTCCATGGACAATCAGATAAATAAAGAGAGTAACCGAAATGGAAAAAAGGGAGTGGTGAAAGAAATCCCCACTTTAGGAGGAGAACCTGCACCACCAAGTAGTAAATGAACAAAGAGATCTAGTCTATTCGCAAATAGAAAAGAGTATGAGAGTGTTACCAATAGGCCGTGGCTACGTCTGGAACACATAGATGCACCATTGAATGCTTGCTAGAGATATTTAGCTGTTGGAGAGACCTTAGTTCGACAGAGCTTTGCTTGTAGAAGTGTTGTTTCCAAGTGTAAAAGAGATTGAGAAGTGAAATCCAATTGAAAAGAGAGCCTTGAATGAATGAGAGAACCCAAAAATGAGAGTAAAGGAGGAGTTTTTTTGCATGCAAGAGCGGAAAAGAGTCGTTACACCTGAAGGATTAGCTGCAAGGACATGTGTCAAGAACCAAGATTCGAGATTCCCCATTTCAAACTCGAAAAACCACTAGGATGCTAGCGTGTTGCGTAGGCATCCAAGACACAAATTTTTGGGAAACAGGTTGTCAAACTATTGTCGCTTCACCATTGGACCACATGGAGTTAGAATCGTGAAATTTTGACCCATGGGGTTTTTTTCATTAATGCGTTTAGGTGTCATAAATGTTAGGCAAAGCGCTAAAATGTGTAATTTCCCTTAGGTGCAATTTTTCGACATTACAAATATGTGTTTGATTTTCATTTTTAGTATTTATTTTGGTATTAATGTGTTATATGTTGTAATGGGTATAAGGTTGTGAAGGGAAAGCTCACCGTTATAGGAAGATCATCCTTAGTGTATGAGGTGAGAGGAGTAGGACCTTCCTTAGGAAGACCTTTTCCAACTTAGAGAAGGAGAGGATTTTAGGAGATGAGTATCCATATGATATTTTTGGGATTTTTATTTTTGCTGGAAGAGAAAAATTAAAATTAAAATGTGTTTAGGGTGAAAAGGTTTTATTGAGAAGTATTATGTTTCTTACCATTTGAAAATTAGTCCACTCTCTCCTCCTTAGTGAATCTCATTTGGGATTCGATGTGTGTGTAAATCCTTGGTTTGGGGTGTTCATGTGTTTGCTATTTTGGAGTTGGATATTTATTCTTGCAAGTGTATGTGAGTGCTTGTGTGTAAAATAGTTTCTAT
Organism: Sequoia sempervirens; assembly: GCA_007258455.2. Classification (NCBI taxonomy): domain Eukaryota; kingdom Viridiplantae; phylum Streptophyta; class Pinopsida; order Cupressales; family Cupressaceae; genus Sequoia; species Sequoia sempervirens. Next base: position 27,008,638 of record VDFB02252616.1, on the reverse strand, counting down.
GGAGGTCTTCTAGCTTGGGGGTGGCCTATGTGTAGGTCAACATTGGGAGGTGAGCATCCCATGGCCATTAAAGAGTTGTTTTGATTATGTGTAGGTGTACGAAACTTTGGAGAGAAAGCTAAATGGTGGAAATGGAGTCATTGGTTTTATTGTTCTAGTAAGTTTTAGGAAAATGTGGTGGACAACCTTTAAGAGGTCCTTGTAATTTTATTTTTTAAGAAATCTATTTTATAAAGCATTGTGGTATTTTTAATATATGTTCCTGATATTATTTGTGCGAAAGAAATAAAGAAAATATATTGCATTATATTTTAGTGATTTCATTCTCTTTATTAAATATTATTGCAATAGAAGTTTATGCTCATCTTACCCTCCTTAGATCATTTAAATATATGGCTAAAAATATTATTTGATATTTTCAAAGGAAAAAATAGTTATAGTACTTCTGTTGTTGATATAGTTGTATAGATATAATTTGTAGAATGCAATAGTTTATTTAATAGATAGACATTTTTTCACAAATATATATATACATAATCTAATTTTTTATCAGCATTAAATTGCTTTTCTAAAAACCCCATTTGGGGAAGAACATTAAATTCACACACATAAATTATTGCAAGTATATTTAGTTATATATATATATATATATATATATATATATATATATATTTAATAGGAGGAATAGAGCCTATATATTTATATTAATATATAAAATGAAATAGCAAAACATGTCTGAGTGCCAGCTAAAACTTGGCATTGCACTTTCAAAGTTTTGTGAGGAACTTTAGAAAACCTTACCACCCATCCCCTGAACATATAATTAACATATTATTTGTACCCCTGAATTACATCAAAAAATTAGCATCCCATATATAAAAACCCTATTACCCCTGTATTACAGCATTCGACTATGAAACCATATATAAAAATCCCATTCGAGTAAACTAGTAGCAACTGTAAACTAAAAAACTAGCAAAATTGAGACAAAAAAACCTATGCATCAGTCATTCCTCCATATCAACTGGATCATTCTCACCTTGGCTTTCCTCTGAGTCAGATATTTCCAGCAACCTGGCTCTCTTTCGCCCTGAATAAACCTTCATTGTAGTGCCTTTCTTTGGACCATCCACTATGATTAACTTACCTCCCTCAGTAGCATTCCCTTGAACCGTAGCTCAAACCTTCCCCAGATTAGGGCTTTTATGGAAAAGAAGGAACGCATGATATTTTAAGAAAGCAATTGCAAAAAAATTGTTTTTTATATCCATTTCCATCTGAGCACAGAAGCAATGAAAGTTCTCCCTTAATGCTTTCAGAAAAATTCGATCATTGTTACATTATAGGCCTAATTTCATTACTTCATACATCTCATGAATAACCTGACATTGTCTAAGGAGCTTATGCAGAAAGAGACCACCTACTAGCCCTTTTCCTTTAAGAAAACAATAACCCTGTACTGTTGTTAACAACATTTTTCCTTGAAGGAATTGAAACTTTACATATCTCTGAGCAACAATTTCCAATTCCTTAAAAGATTGAGTGATATCCAGGAAATTTGAGAAGAAAATTGAAAGCACCTAGGATGAAAGTATCACACGGCGCATAGTAGGGTTAATGATCTCCATACCTATTACTATACGAATACTTTCCGCAACCCTGGGGAAATCCATGCAAAAATTGATGCAAGATCTTCATCAGACAGAACACCTTCAAAGGGCCTCTCCCAACTTTGTGTTTGCAGGCTTAAACGAAGATTCCAAGGATAAAATGCCATCTATCCCAAATAAAATAGTCCAACCACCTCCCAGTAAAGCCACGAGTCCCTCTTGTAGAAGCCAATACCTAGTTTCCACCACCTGCTCTGTTTCACAAAATATAGCAATTCTTCCCAGCACACACTCGAAACAAACTATCACACTTAAATATTTATCCCTGAAGTATTCTCTATTTTTTTACAACATAGCCAATTAAATGTATTGAAATGGCCAACTAAAAAAGAAATTCAATAATATTTTTATTATTGACTTCATTAAACAACAATAAATACTTCTAAATTATAAAATATTTAAATATATATTTTTAAACAATGACATGTAAATTACATCTAATAAAACATGATAAATACAATGTGGCGTCACAACATTACTTCATAGAACCTCTTCTACCAAAAATTATAACTTGTCAATTCCCATCACATCTTACATACACAAAAATTAGATATAGCAATAATGTACGTAATGCTACACTCGTAGTAGGATAATATTTTATATTTTACGTTTTCTAACTAAACTAGAAGTTCAATAATAATCTAGAAGGTAAATTGAATAGTCATTTTCATATAATTAAATATGATTGAATGAATAAAACATTCATTAAATATTTTTTTTAATTGTCCAAATCCCATTAATTTGTCAATCTTTTCTTATATTATGATTTTGAAATCTAATACAAAAATAATAAAAACCCACATCATAAAAGAATAAACAAAATATAACTTTAAAATATAATTAAATATGAAATAACCAATTCAAATATATTGAAATGATCAAATACTTAAAAAAAAAACATTATAACAATATTTTTATTATAAACTTTATTAAACAACAATAAATACTTCTAAAATCTGTCGTTTGCTCACACATACTTTCAATTATTGGTAGTCACGGGAACCTTTACAAGTCTTTGAAATACATTGTCTGCCATCTATTTCCACTTATTTATTTTTGTACACGGGAAAACACTTCTGTTCATGATTTTGCAGAAAATGGCGAACCGTCCATTTGACAACAATTTTGATGGGACGTGGGATTCAACTAGAGTAGCTAATCTTTAATATTTCTCCCTCTCGTGGGAAGAAAAATACACTTTGGTGCTAAATACACTTTGTGTGTAGAGCTGTTCAAAACAATATTTTCAACACTACATTTCTTATTTGAAAACCCAAAAGGGAAGCTTACAAAATGCATTATGAAGATTTCTTATTTGAATAAGGTGCTAGAGGATATGTTATGTAAATACATGATGGATCACCAATCCAATTGGGAGTACTTGTACTTGGTTGAGTTTTCCTATAAAAAATGGATATCATAGTTCATTGGGAATGACATCATTTGAAAACTTTTATAAAAGACCCTATTATTACTAAAATACTACTTTAATAATATTTTATTATTGATTTTATTAAACAACAATAAATACTTCTTAATTATAATTATTTAAATATATATTTTTAAACAATAACATATAAATTACATCTAATAAATTACATCTAATAGATCCTATTCCTCCCAAAAACTATAACTTAGCAATTCCCATCACATCAGACATGCCCAAAAACTAGATCTACATTTATATAAATTAAAATATATACACTAGATTTGGAACAAGTAGATGAGCTTTCCATATTTAATCTATCGTTTGCTAAGACAGAGTTTCAATTATTGGTAGTCATGAGAACCTCTCCAAGTCTTTGAAATACATTGTGTGCCACCTATTTCCACTTATTTAATTTGTAAATGGCATATTCATACACACTTATGTTCATGATTTTGCAGAAAATGGCAATGCGTCCATTGACAACAATTTTGGTGAGACGTGGGATTCAACTAGAGTAGCTAATCTTTGCTATTTCTCCCTCTCATGGGAAGAAAAATACACTTCTTTGCTGTTAAATTTTCTTAACATGACCGTAAATATTTTATAGCTTTTGTAGAGTTTATAAACCACAAACAGTAGCCAAAAGTGTTATTAAATGGTTGGTAGCTATGAATTTTATTGTTTTTTTATTTAGTTTGTAGCCAAGTGAATTATAAGTATTTAGATTACTTGTTAATAGAAAAAAGGTCTTATCTATCATACATGTTCCAATAACTGTTCATTTCTATATGTTAATTAGAAGTTTATTTAAAAATTTCTAACACGCTAATAATTATCGACTTTATACTCAACAGTTACAAAAAAAGTATTTAATTGGAGGGGTTGTGCAACTTTATTGGTACCAATAGTGCACGGGACATTTGTACATATGTATTGGATCAATTGCACAAATTTTGTGGTGGTCAAAGCAAATGGTTATTGAGGCACTAGAGAATATGTATGAGACATCAACTTGAAATGGCCACTTTTTGACCTTTGTGTACATAATGAATCCTCCCATGCTTGTTGTAACTACCTAGAAGTCAAAACAATAGCAAGTTGCATACAAAAAACCCAATTTTATTTTGTTGAAATCCAACATACCATTTAAGAGCTTAGGGTGCATGAACTTAGCTATAACAACTATTGGTATTTGAATAATTTTATAATATTTTGTAAAAAAATATTTTAATTTATTAATATTGATCTATTTTTTAAAGATATTTATGAGTGATATAATAAGTATTAATCATAAAAGTTAGTATATAGTTTTATTTTAAGTATGTATTTTTTCATTAATGTTATAAAAAATTTAATTATAAATTATGTAATAAATCATGTTAAAAAGAATAATATTACTAGAAATTAAAAAAATCATATCTCTATTTTTATTTCTATACATTGACAATGACATTGTATCACTTTTTAAATATATCTAAATGCCTAATGTTTTTTCTTCACAATTCAATTTTACACAATT
>VDFB02252616.1:26976828-27003920 GCA_007258455.2 Sequoia sempervirens | reverse complement strand
TTTGATGTTAAGTTGTCCTTTGGGAGTTAGTCTTTGTTATTGATAGGCGTACTTGGTCGGGGACCCTTCCTTGTCTACTCTCAGCACGGGGGTGGTTGGGTGGAACGTGCTTCGCACCCCATTGGGTTCCCTCTTCTGTTGCAGATGTATCTTTTTCTTGCAGGTTTTGGCGGATGTTGATGATCCAGCGTCCTTATGTACCAGATAGTTGTATATGCTTCTGTTGTAATGTATTCATTGTTGTATTGTCTCCCACATGTGTTGGGATGACCTTGATGTGATTTGTATATGTAGTTACTGAGATGTATTTCCAGTCAATTGTATTTTACTATCATTGGGATGTAATAATTATTCAGGCCATGTATTTATTCAGGATCTTGTGTTATAATTGATTATGTTGAGTTGTATCTATCGAAATATGTAATACTTTATATCTTGATAATTCCATGTATTTTCATATGTGCATATGTTATTAATATGGATATTGTTGATGGATATTTTAAATGATTTAATGGGAATGAATAGATTTACGTAATAGATTAATTATTGTTATCTTGTTATCGTTGTTATGGGTTAGTGTAGTCATGTCACTTCGTGTACCCCATTGGAACTAGTTGTGCCTCATAATACATTGTTATGTTATAATACTTAAGTATGTTATTATATTCTTTAAAAAAAAAAAAAATTGTTCTGTTGTTATTAGTTCCTTTGGGGTTCACACGGTGGGGCGTGACATTGTGGATCTTGGGTTTTCTAACTCTTTCACTCATAATGTTGACACTATTCAACCCACTATGGATCATACCCTTGACACTTCATTTCCCATGACCTCCCTACCCATAACCAATGTTACTAATGTTAAATAAACTATTGCTAATGTCCCTCAAGAGAACCTAAGAAGAATGGATGAAGAACTAGACAAATTTCTAAACTTTGTGAATTATGAATACATTGTTGATATCACCATTCCTATCATAGATAACATGAGGAGAATGATTGATAATGAACAAGGAATAGAATTTGTGTGTAGTCTATCTCATATCATTAATAAGCATGTTCGTACAATGACTAGTTGTGCTCAAGATTTGGAGTATACCCAAAGGCAAGGTGGAATTCCAATTCCTCCTTCCACAACCATGACCTTTATTCCAACATACACTAATTCAACTATTACAACAACCATACAACCTACTGGCAATGTCAATACTTCCTTAGGAATTTCCACTAAGAATCCCTTTAGCTTTGTGCATTCAAATCTCATATCTCCTAATCCATCTCCTAAGAGCTCACAAACTTACAATTCACTTGCCCTCTAGATACATATACACATCCACTATATTCACCTTCATCTCACAACACAAACAATGATCATGTCCTTAACCAACTCTTGCAAAATATTCATCCCTCCAACAACAAACTACTACATTGAATCAAAATCAAAATGGCCAACCTTCACAATATGTCAAAAGAAACCCCTTATCCTTGGAGATACTGAGAACATAAATACCACAAGGTGTAGAGATTCTTAGATTTGAGAAATATGGTAGAAAATGAGATCCTATTAGTCATGTTTCCGCGTATAAAGCCTTATGTAGTGACTTCATTTTTTAGGATAAAATATTGGCTAAACTCTTCCCTGGATCCTTGATGGATACTTCTTTGGAATGGTTTTTCTCTTTAAATCGAATAACTCAATACATTCATTCAGTGAACTTATTGATTCCTTTCAATCAATCACTTCCAAATACACATGGGTCCTAAATGACCTTACTTGATTTAATGACATACAAACAAAAGGATGATGAAAAGGTCACTGATTTTATAACACTATACCAATTGCTTTACTCACAAATAGACATTAAAATTATCAATGTTGACCTTCAAAGAATGTATATTTCCAATTTGTAGAACAAAATCAAAGCTAAACTTGAGATGCTGAAATTTCCTTCCCTTACAAACTTTTGTATTGCCCTTGGGTATGTGCAGGATCATGATGGGCCAAAAAGTGGCAATATGATGGGAATGTGGCTGATGACTATTTTTTTACCCAAAATTGATGAAATGAAAAGGATTTTTAAAGGAGATTCTCAGCTTTCCACAGATCTAAATTATACTTTAATTTGAATTTAATAAGTAATTATTATTCATTTTCTATTCAAATTACGACTAAAGTCCTGACTAATAGGCTGATTGAAAAACATCTATAGCTTTGAAACGGTATCACATTTTTTGAACACAAAATATGTGTCACATTCTATGCTTTGTATATTATAGGATTAAAAAAATAAAATTTGAATTTCATGAATTTTTGACCAAGTTAAGGTGGTCATACATACGGATTTTTATATTTTTTAAAAGGTTGTATTAAAAAATTCATAATTAATTATTTACTTGGAAAAAATTACAAAAAAATGTGCATCACATCGGGGCATTATTCCTCTACTTATATCTAAAATCTCATAAAAAAATATTATCATTTTATTGTGGTTAGGGTGGTTAGACAGACACGTACTTATTTTTTCCCTGAAATTTAAGTACCACTGCATTGAAATTTCAAATTTTCACCAAATATATATATATATATATATATATATATATTTAAAAAATCCTAGTAGTTTAGAAACTACATTCAATTTTCTACAGATTATATTCTTACATATTTTTGAAATAATATAGATAACATATTCAATTTTTTATGTCAAGTTTCCTAACTCTAATTTTTCTGATTTTTTTGCCACTTAAGGGCCTTTTTTTTCCATGATGATCCTGCACATACCCCCTTCATGATTACCAAAATTTAGTTGGTAGTCGTGAAGTGAAAAATCCCTCTAACTATCCTAAGAAATCTAAATCCATGCCTCAAACAAAATATCAGCCATTCAAGAAACAAGATAATGGATTTTTACAACTTAATACCTCTCAACCAACTCAACATGTTGACACTCAAGTGGATACAATAAAAATGAAAAATCCATATGCATTTGGAGAGAGAAATAGACAATTTATCCCTCTACCTAATATCCTTCAAAACACTGGATGTTGCAACTCTTAAACAAGAACTTAATCTCCTTACCTCTTGTTATAGCTCCTAATCCTACTAAGCCTTTACCTCCTAACTATAGATAAAATTCCTTTTTCTATTTTCACCGAAAAAATGGACATGATACAGAGCATTGCAAGTGTCTTAAACATATTGTGCAAGACCTCGGTGATTCTAATCACATTCAAATTAGCAGTGTTAATGATCAAGGTAATAAGTTTGTAGCCCCTCCTAACCAAAACTTGTAAATATTTACTAATCCTATGCCAAATCATAGCATCTCGTTTGTCAAAGCTAGTGAAGCAAAGAATGATGTGATGAATGTTGACATGAGTGATGATAATATGAAAAACATGGACAATCTAATTAGACTAATTGAAGTTCAACCTCATAAGGGCCTAACCAAAATTCCCCTTGACCTTGCTTTCTCACAACATGACATAATCAAATATGCACCTGATGTTCCTCTCTACATAGCTGGAAGAATCAATAACAAGCCTACTAATGGGATATTAATTGATCCCATTTGTGTAGAGAATGTGATAACTGAAGAATTCTTATTTGTGCATGAGCTTTTTTAGGATACTTATGAATAATCAAATGCATGGATCAAACTGCATAATGGTTTTGCTTGTCCTAGGATAGGTTCGATAAATCTTCCTTTAAAACTTGGACCAAAAAAATTGTCTCATTTTTCCCGCTACCAAACCAATTTCGTGTGAAGTTAGGCTACCCATGGCTTCGCTCCATGAAAGTTGTCCCATTAGTGGTGCATAAATGCTTAAAGTTTCCATTTGGAAATGAGATGTTTACTATGCATCATAATGGATTTAATCCTATGTCTTCCCATGGAAATTTCTCATTGGATTTCTTTTGGACTGAACCTATGGAACCTATTAGGCCTCGTGAGGACTTCTTTTTCAAATCTTATCAAAAGTTTAAATAAAAGTGCATATAAGAATTATCCCTGAGTAATATTCCTCAACCCACGATTGAGCCTCCCATCTTTGATGAGACCATGATTAAACCAAAATCCATTCCAAGTAACCAAGACCAATCTATGACAAATCCTTTACCTATTTCATATAAGAGACCACAAAATATCCAAATAAGTCTTGTTTTTCATCCTAAAATCAAACACGTTTATAAAGTTAAAGAGAAAGTGGTTGAACAACCTCCCATGGTTCCTTTCGTTCCTCCCTTAAGGGAAGAAAAGAAACCTATGTTTGATAAACCCGCTCCTACACAATTGTAACTTAAAAATGAAACAAAAAGAAACCTAAATGCTAGAGAGCATAGGAATAGGCATTGTGCTATTTCTCATTTGTTACAAGAAAAAGAAAAGAACAATATAGAAAATATAAAACCAAACTTACCTCAAGCAATGCATGATGATTCTCCCCCTTCACCACAACAAGAAAATTCTATATCTTCACCACAATAAGAGCAAGAACCTTCCATGGATATTATCATAAGACCACCTATTATGATTAGCTTGGATGATGAAAATGAAATTGAAAAAAATGATGAGGAAGTGGATAAAGAGTTAAATTTATTATATTTTCCTCTTCCATGAGCTTAAATGTTAACAACCTTGATGTTCCTCCTATAAAGAGTGATTCACCATACATGTTGAACTTGGTGATTGTCCTAGTTTGGCACTTGACATTGCCCCTTTAGCTAGTTGTCTACCTTCTGCATATGATGAACAAGATTGGGATGCAGATGACCTGGTATAGGTTGACTCACATGCACCTTACTAGTCTTTTTTCCTTTTTTTCTTTTCATGTTCTTTGTGTGATTGCATGTGTGTAATGTGATCCCCCGTATTGTTCTATTTGACATGTCTTTTATTATGTTCCTTCCTCTATTTGTATATACATTCTTCTATATGTCATAAACCTTTTATATTTTCTTTTTTCTTGTGTTTTCCTTTTGGGGATGACACAAGGCATCAATAAATTTAGGTCTCTTCCATGTTGAACCAAATTTTTTTATTTTTTTTTTCATTATTTATGTATCATTTTTAAGTTCCATGAGTTATTTGGGGAATGATGAAATTTTTAAGCTCTATAATATCATTGTAGCGAAGACATATGTTGACCCCAAATCTATGGATCCATTATGTGTTTGAGATTTTATTTGGGGGAAACCCCTTTTTCATGACATAGCTTCAATTGAAAACATATGCTTGACATAGGGTTTTCCAAATAAGCTCTCATGTCTTCTTTATTGTTAGCATTTATCAATTGTTACTTTAAAGGAATTGATCATAGCATGGTGTTTAGCAATTTTTTTAAAGTGGGGGTATACATTGGCATTTATCATCCTAAATTTTTTTAACAATACCTTATGTTTCATAGTGTGGTCATCTTACTTCATGTGATGTGTCTTCTTCTTGGAGGTGTCATTGGGTTTGATGTCCTCCAAGAGTGTGACCTTTCTTGGCATACAACATTCCTCTTAGTGGTGATGCTACACATTGCATAACCTAATTTGTGAATCTTTTATCTCTTATAGACATTAGGCATGATGTTCCCTAAGAGGAGACCTTACATGAACTAAGTGAAACCCCTTTGAAATTTCCTTATCCTATTTGTATTTTGTTGTGAAACCCCTTTGAACTTTCCTTATCCTATTTGTATTTTGTTCATAAGTGATTAGGATAATGTAGCTTGCTATCCTTATGAAGCTCGAATTTGCAATCCTTTTTCATGGCCACCAAGCATAACACACCTTGCTTGCCGGTGGAGCCATGTTTTTTCATAAGTGTTTAGCATAATATAGCTTGCTAAGCCTTATGAAGCTCGAAGTTCATATTGTGTTGTGCCTTATCAAAGTTATCAGGAGGTATAAATTTGGTACAGTTATCAGAGCCTATTAAGATTCTCTCATTTTCCACTTCTAAGGGCTCACCTAGTGGACAATCATTTCACTAACCCATGTGAGCATGTGTTTTTGTTTGCATAGTGGACAATGAGTTTCACTTGTAAACATTTTTGGACAAACAACTATGGCTTAATCCACATCGAGTTGGAAAAATAGTCAAGGCTTGATCCACCCCTTGTTATTTTTCTTTCTTTCTTTGAGTCTTTGACATTGTATGATTGAGTATCTTGTCATTGTTGCATATATATATATATATATATATATATATATATATATATATATATATATATATATATATATATATATATATATATATATATATATGTTTAATATAGGCATGTGTCTCCTTGTGCCTTTGTTGATTTTTCCATAACATCTTAGATCTTGGGGGCTTGATCATCCTCCTAGACATTTTACATCTTATCCTTCCAACAATTGTACAATTATACCTCTCTCGATTGTCTACCTTAGTGTGAGTTTGACAGAAGGTCATCCTCTCACTAAAGTGGGGGTAAATGTAGTGTAGAAAAATGTACTCCTTTACATTTTCACACTTTGTTTAAGCCCTCTTAATTAAAATGGAATTAATTAGGCCTTAATAAGCCTTATTTTACATCTACAAGCCTAATAAATTACATCTTTTGATGGGGAAACCTGACAATAATTAATGCTAATACATAACACTTTGCCTTGAGCAATGTGTGTTCCAGGAATAGGGACTTAGGACCCATTCACCCATGGATGAATGGTCCTCCTTAGGCCTTTAAACATAAATTTAAAATATTTTTTTGGCAATATTCTAATATCCCTGAATCCATATTTCAATTCCGTCTTGTAATATTTGATTTTTGGGAAATTAAGGATACATACCTATAAATACAAGGTTATTTTCTAAGTTTCACCTAGAAATTTTATGATATTTCAAGAGAAATTTTACAAGAGAAACATTGATGATAAAGAGAGTCCAAGAGAAAAATTATAAGAGATTTATTGCAACATTCAAGATCCAACCATCATGTCATTTACTCTTCTTGCATCATGCATGTTTTTGGAGCTAACATTGTGATGCAGGTTTCAAAGATCAAGTAGCATTCAAAGCATTATTTCAAGTATCAAGATCCACATTCATTGAAGCCATTTCATGCAAGTTGTAGACCTTCTAAGATCTACATTCAAAGGTTTCTACAAGGGTTTGTTGAGTGATAACATAGCATTATTCATTCTTCATTCATTTCATACTTTCATTATTTCATTTCAAGGTTTAATTACCCAAACGGGGTTTGACCAAGGAAAACCCCCATTCACCAAAACAAACAATTTTTCCCTTCTTGTGTTTGTGTTGTAGCAAGTTAGATTAAAGAAGGATTGAATACCTCTTGAAGTGCAAGATTGGATAAGTTGTCAAAGTTGCAAAAGTTGTGAAAGATGTCAAATCATGGAATCTCACCTACAAATTTGATTTCCAACTTTCTGATACTAAAACTTGGAAAAATCAAAAGTTATAGATTAGTTTCAATGGCTCCTGAAAGTTGTTGAAAAAAACTTGAAAAAAGAACCATTTTCCCATGGGAAAATGAGTCTGAGACAACCTCCTAATAGTGACTTTTGGTGACTAATAAACATCATTCTTCCCTTCTCATATCTACAATAATTTTGTTGTTTCTATCAATATTGAGCTTTATATTACCATTTCAAGTTTAAGTTGGCATAATTAGGTTGATTTTTTGTTTTCAATTTTTCTCCCAAAACTGTTGTTTAAACTTGACCCCCATCCTCAAGCATAAGGAAACCTAAAGATTCTCACATTGAGTTAATTCACCTAAAGGTTGTTAGCCAATTCTTTGTGGGAATCTCATTTCCTAATGGATATAAAAAGATAGGTCCATCATATCCCTATTGTTCATCAATTCATTTTTGGTGAACCCCTACCTCTATATTTTTCTATGTTTCAAGAATATATTTAAAAATTTACATATATCACATAGATAGACATGGTCTACTACATAACACAAAGCAATACATATTAGTTGAATTTATTTATAAGGTGGCACAATATGTGTGTTTTGGACAAGAGTAAATTTTAACTAAAGGGGTCTCAATCTTGTATCCTAATGGGAACACAAGAAATATAAATTTTAAGCTATAGATTTAAAAAATATGATTTCAAGTTATAAAACTTTTTTTTGAATTGGAAAAATACTAGAGTGGGTCGTAACTACCAATCTAATTATGAGGATGTTGATCTAATTGATCTCTATTTGTTTTTTAAATTTACCAATTAGATTCTTGGATCAAAATTTATAGATCAAGTTGCACCTCTCATGTTGAAAATGGAAGAACATTTATGGTGTGTAAGATAGCTATAAGAATGACTTTAAATTGCTGACCCAATTTATAAAATATTATAGCATATGATAAGGCATATTTGAGTGGAGATAATGGAGCCAAAATATATCATACAATTTGGTGAGGATATTATGATGAGCTCAAGATAAGTGGAAGGAATATGTAATATTTATCTTATGATCTCTTTCGATTTGGGTGTTGGATTTTTAAGTAGGGATTTGGATACTATATTTTAGGTGGTTTTAACTATTTTTTTTTCTAATTATCATTTGATAGTTTCATGTACATTTCTTAACTATTTATTGGGAGATTGTTATATAGGTTATCTATTGAATGCTATAAGAATTATTATGTTAGAATTTATCTATCACTCTTATTAGTGATACTCCTATAAGGGTGTGTCCTTATGATTGCATTGAAACTTTTTTTTTGAAAGAGGAAAAAATGGGTTTTATAGGGACCTGAAACCACAAAGTTTACAAAATAAAGAGAACGTTAGTAAAGACAACACAGACAGAAAGGCTGTAAAAAAACAACACTAAATGACCACAACCATCAAAAAGGCCAATGAAGGCCACAAAACCAAAAAACTAGCCAAAAAGCCAACAGCAGCTAAATTTGTATGTTTAAAAGATCAACAGTCTCAGCTTCCAACTCATTCATATCCTTAACCCCCCTCTTTAAGATCTAAACCATCTATGTAGTGGGAGGCTCTTTCCTTTTGAGGTTGGCCGGGTCCATTTTGAAATACCTTGGTCCTCAATCTTGCTTTCCTTTTTCGCTTCCAAGTCAACAACCAGTGTCAAACCCTGTTGCATTTTTTCCATCTTTTTGAACATAGCGTTGATAATAATGGCATTGTACCTAGCCATTTTATGGTTTTGTTCCACAATAGTTTTCAAGTTATTTTTAATTTTAACCATTTCCTCTTCCAGAGACTTGTACTTTTCCTCATTGTCTCCTCCTTTCTTACCAGTGTTGTTCTTATTTTGTTTCCCTTCTTTATTGCTGAGAGTGGCCAACTTTAGCTCTAGCTCCTTCAATTTGCTATACAGAGCCCTGTTTCTTTGATTAAGCTCATTGATTTCTTGGTAGGCCCATTTCAAGACCTTGAATATGTCACTGATGCCATTTCTAGCAGAGGCCAAAATGTCACCAAACTGAACCCAGTCTAAAATGAGATTAACATCACCCAGGTTGGGGGAGCTAGTAAATCTAGCACCTTCAAATCTGAAAGAGGCAGGAGGGGAGGGCACAAAATTTCTACTAGCTTCAGGGTTCTCGGCTTTGTCTTCCAAGGATTCCACGAAGTAGGAGACCAGCTTGTTGGCAGGGGAGCCCTTAAGAACATGATTCTTTAAGGGGGCAAAGCAATCAGGGAAGGTCTCAGGGTTATCTTTATCAAGCTAGGGTTTTTTAGACTGGGTTTTCTTACCAAATATCTCAGAGGATAGGTGGGTTTCAACAATTCTCTATTGGTTTGGTTGAATCTCTGAACCCTCACTATCAGTACCATAGTCCTTGAACTCCATAGAGGCAACAGGGTTAGATAAAGCCGACATCTTTTGATAGTGTTCATAAATTAACCTAATAAGACCAGGATGAAGAATAGGGTATCTCCTAGGGTTTTTCCTATGGTCTTCTAGGCTATAAGTCAACAAACATAACAAGTAGTGAGGCATAGAAATCCATACCTTATGGCGGAAGTGGTTAAGAATGGAAAAATGGTGCCCATACACTCTAGTAAATCTCTAGTCCAGAGTGATATACTCCATTATTACAAAAAGTACCTTTCTCCACAGTGCCTTGATAGTGTCAATTTTGAAATAGCTATTAGAAATTTTAACCAGATTCAATTTGTCCTTGTCCTTCTTTAGAAGTCTGATGACTGCCTCGTCAGAAAACCTTCTGTTGCAATAAAACTTCACTCCCTCGGTGGACATACCAATAATCTCCCCTATAATTTGTTCATCCAGCTTCACCTTCCTACCAAAGAGAATGATTTCGTCATTATTCCAGTTCTTCTCAAAGTAGTCTATGGCCACAAAATCGGGCACATGAAGTTTTTCCAAATATGGAACCAGGCCACCTCTTACAATCTTCTCCCAAACCTTGTCATTCCTAGTGTGCACCTCATAGCTATTATTTGGAACTTGATTTTTTCTCTCAAAATAATTTCCCCACATAAACATATATTTTTGAATAAGTTTCTAATGCATTTTTCCTTGTAACTATTTAGATTTACTTTATTTCAACATTTCCCTCATTTTAGATAATATTTGAAATCATTTCCACACTATTTCCTCCTTCCATTTGGTATGAAACCATAATCACCTTATATTCTAAGTGTAAGGAACATGCTTTTTTGTACTATTAATGGATTGAGTGGTACCTTACAAAAAATAAGATCTTATTAAATAATAAAAATTATAAGCACATTAACGATAGAAATGAAGAGGTTCATGAGCATAAAATTTAGACTTTGAAAGGTCAAGATGGAGGTTATGATTTTAAGTAGATATTTATGGGGTGTAACATCTACATCCAAACCTACTTCTATTCCATAAGAATATTAAGACAAGATGGATAAAAAATATGAGGGACACATTAGGTTCTATTTAGTAGAATTCATATTGTTAAATATACATAAAGAAGCCACTATTGTGTCTCTTTGGAATAATTTGGATTAGATTTATCAAGCTAAATCTAAAGCAAACAAAATTTTCTTGAGAATGAAGTTGTATAGTTTCGAGATAGAGTACATGATAGTTATATGGTTGAGCACTTGAAATGTTTCAACATGATTATTAACCAATTGCACTCTATTAGAGTGAATATGGAAGACAACATTAACTGCATGACTCTCTCATGTTCTTTTACAATCTCTTATAGGATCACTTTTTTATTTAGTCAAAATAACTGAGACTCTAACATCAAAATGGATGATCCATGGTTGCATCATTTATTTAGGAGGAAATGTAAATAATAAATTCTAAATTATCCAAGGATACCCTAGCTATTCATATAGGACTAGAAGAAAAAGAAAAGAAGGATAAAAAGAGGCAAATATAGATTTAAATAAGGTGTAATATTTAAATAGCCTTGAAATACTAAGGCTAAATGTTGGACTATTGAAAGATTGGGATTTCAAAAGAGACTACAAAGGGGGGAAAATAAAAATAAGAACACTTAAAATAATACGTTTGAAAATCCTTCTGAATATTGCTATGATATCTTCATCATGGCCTTGGAAATGCATGCATCAAAAGCTACACAGTTATTCTAGGGATTCTATCCACATGGCCTTAAAAAGGCTTCATTTTTAAAGTATGAATAATATATGACAGAGAGAAGGTGTACCTTCGAGATACCTCTCACCTAAATATTATTTGTTATAGAATAGTCTTAAATGTATTGTTTGAGGGATGTGTGAAAAGAATTAATAGTGTACTCGATGTCCCTATTTTGGTACAAAACCTATATTTGGATAGTAAATATAACAAGGAACTATGGTGATTTCTAAGGGATGTTCACATGAGAAATTTATTTTAGCTGGATAAATGTATAGTTTTGTGCAATAGTTGTTTTTTTCTTATAGTTAAGGAATATATACAAGTAACACCTTTACTAATGGAACCAATTATAATGAACATTGCATCTACTTTTGATGGTCATGATTTCTTAGATACCAAAGTCTACTCTTACTTTAGAGACTAGGCTACCTATTGCTCGAAAATGGTGTCATTGATTTAGAAAATGGGACACATAGGTGAGAAGAGTCTAAAGACACTAAATAATAAAAATATATTAGAATTTTTAAATGATTATGCTCTTGAGATTGATTTTTTCAATATTGTATATTTAAAAATTAAAACAACATTTAGTTTTACCCAAAGCCTCATAATTTTTTGATAATTTTAAAGATCTAATTCATTCTAATTTATTTGGTTCTATAAATGTTCCTTTGAATATTTAGAATCAAATAGTTATATTTACTTATAATAAAATATAAAATATTTAGTCATTTTAGAGAGTATTTGGATCTTCTATAAAGTTTGAGTGGTAGAAAGATTAAGGTTTTAACAATTAATTTTATTAGTGATTTTACTTTGTATATTTTGATATATTTTGTAAGTAGAATAGTATAGAGAGACATAGAAACTCCATATATCCATCAATACAATGAAGTTATAGAGAGAACGAATAAGACATTAATAGAGAGGGTTAGGACTATGTTAAGTGGACATAGTTTGCAGTAGAAGATCTATGTAGAATTAGGGGTAAGTGTACCAAGTTGTGACACAAAATAGGTAACAAATTGGAAAAAATGTGAAATAAGAATTTTGCATGCACCAAATTAGGTGAGTGCCAAATAGGCTTGGTAATACCAAGCCTATTTGGCGAGTGCTAAATTTGGCACTCACCAAATAGAAAAGTAAGATAAGAAAACAATGTTGAAACTTTGAACATTTTTTCCCTAGTCATGACTTTTACCTGTTGTTTTTTTACCTTTTCATACCACACTGCAAAAAGAAGACCATTTTTTACACTCTCAACCTATGAATCTTCACAAGGATTCTTCCAAGATGTATCGTAGAGGTGAAAGAGGTATCTATTTGTGTTGTTTAAGTTTTAAATATTAATTAAATTATAGATCAAATTAGGTTTTTTAATTAAAGTTTGTTTTATTTTTCCATGAAATTAATCTCCACCTCCAAATATTGATAATTCACAATCACCTCCTCATGAAAAGCCTCTCAAACAAGAAGAAGATAAAACCCCTTCTTTAATTCATAGAAATCTTATAGGAACTCAAGAAAATATTTTAAATCAAATAGAAAACAACAAAAGAGAGCTTGAAGAATTGATTACAAGATTAAATGAACATGTTACAACACATCCTTATAAGAGAGGCATTGTTGAATCCCTAAATTCAATTGTATCTCATGTAGGAATGAGTGCACAAGTTAATTTTTGGTCAAATAAGAGGGAGGAATTAAAATGATTTTATGCAAGTGGACTTTCCTATGTGCAAGTGAAGAACGAGAAAACTAGAAAAGCTGACTTGTGTGCTCTTTTCATGGATGTAAGAACTAATGCACCTTTATCACTTGCATGCAAGAGGCTCCCCATCCATCGGTTCCATCATGAATTAATTAAAAATAAATTTTGGGAGTGATGGTGGATGGTTTTTGACCAACCTCCAGCAATAACTACAAGGTCCCACAACATTTTGTGAGAAAACTCTATTGTGAGTTTTTCCTCAATAAGATGTCAAATTATTTTGGCTATCTAGACATTCAAGGTAGAGGTGGGGGTGTTGAACACTTTTAGAGACTAAGGGGGAGGGGGGGTGAATTAGTTTACATAAAACTTAACCCCTTTTAAAAAATGAAAATTTCAACACAACTCAAATTCCATTAGCAGATAAAGATAGAACTTTAAGTAGAGTAGTAACATAGAAGAATATAGCAATTTGAATCTTTAACACCTTCAACAAACCTCACCAATTTGAAAGATATAGAAGTAATCAAATTAGAAACAAAGAGAAAGAGATAGAGAACACACACATGCACAAAGAGACACCGGATTTATATGGAAAACACAATTAGTTAAAAACCATGCAGTTAGAGTTAACTCACAATATAAGGCTCACTTCCAAAAGACTTTCAAGAAGGCTCATTGCCTTAGAGAAAGATACAAAAAGGACTTGCATCATTGAAGTACCAACTAACTTGAGGAGAAAGATACATAGGACCCAATGAGATTCACTATCTTAGATCAGGATACAAAAGATTTATAAGAGAATTACAAATATTGCAAACACAACTCTATGTTGACTGAGGCGTTCAATAATCAATTTATTTTTCCTTTCATAATATTTAGCACTATATCCGTTGGATATTCAATACAACTCATTCACACACTTTTTCACACTTGTACACTTCTCTTTGTTGCATCCAAAATGATCTTGCATTTAAATCCACCACTTTGGGAAAACTAAATTTTGGAATTTAATATTGATTATGCACCTGTTGCTTAGTCCATTTTCACATGTTGTATGACATGCAAGACTAATAATATTAGATATAGAATTGAAATAAGTGCACAAATTTGATAGAGAATACATTTGTATTTATGGTCAATAGTTTAGAAAAGTAGAAATATTTGCTTCATTTGCTTTCTTAAGCATTAAATAGACTCTTTACCATCCAAAGTGACAAAGATGGCCACCCATATAGTCACAAAGAAGAATTATCAACCACTACACAACAATCACTAAAGTAATAAATAATAACATGTGCTAGATGTCTAGTTTTGTAGCATTACTTTTATCTTGTTGATAGTTACTCAAACCGCATAAAGAAAGTTACATGGAAGTTTAGAATAATATGTAGATGATAAAAAATATATATTATTTTCCTATTACAAAATATTTATAATATCATTGATGAGTGGAATTTTAGAACTTACATTAAAAGGAAATAACTACAAAACAAAAAATTAAGTAATTAAAATTGAGAGTTATTCTATAATGAAAAAGGATGGATTGTCATGTTAGTGTGTAAATAAAAGCTTTGATCTTTTACCTAAAACTTAATACTCATTTATGTGTCAAACTATTACTATTTAATAATAAATATATAGATGATATCATTCAAAATTAAAATAAAAATAACATAAAATATAAAATAAATAAATTAAAGTAAAAACTAAACAAAAGAATATTTTTTCTAAAAATAAAATCTAAATTTTTTTATTTTTTTTTTAAATATTCATAAATAAAATAAAATCATTATGTACATAAAATAAAATAAAAAATTATATACATCAAGTCGCTAAAATCACATCATAAATAGCTTTTATATTATATCTATTTACTTTAAAATATATATATGGTGATGAATATCATTATTTTGAAATTCAATTGATTGAAAAATATGATAAAAAAAAACCAATTATTTTGAACTGGCACAGCACAATGAGGTAGTTGTTAACTGCGAGCGCTTTTGAAAGCTATTTTGTTTTATTTGAAAAGTGACATTGGCAATTGCAAATATCTACGATTGCATGTCGTCTCCAAATATCTTACATTACGTGGAAGATTTGTTAAAGCCGTGGGTTGACCAACCCCACGCCCTCAAATCATTGCACTTATCTTATATCCACGTGGGCTGACCAACTGGAAAGTTTATCAAACTCAACACCATTGCAACTAGCGAGGCACATCAGGCTCGATATGGAAAGGAAGAATTTCACATATTTTGAAACACTCTCATTTAAGGCCTCCAACAATCATAAACGATCAGAGCTCTCTGACTCTTTAATGGAGGAGGGCTCCACTGAATATAAGAGTTGTTTTCTTCCTAGATATAATGATATCTAACCTTCCACACAAATGCAAAGTACTACTTTTCGTTTCAGATTTATCAATATATTTTTTTTGCATTTCATCAAATTTGGATAAAAAAAATGTCACCAATTATTTTTGGATCATGTCGTCACTTTTTGGACTCCCATGATCCTATACTCATTGTATACATTGCTCTCTATTTTAAACTTATAATAGTGTCTAGTGCCCAACTAATCCTCCTCCCAGAGTTTAGTCCCCCACCCTAATCTATTCTATCAGGTTGGGTGGCAGGATGGTTCATCGAGCTCCTATCATTCTATAGGTAGTCAGTCTATTAGTTGAAGGTGTCTAGGACTCTTTGTTGCTTTATGGGTGGGAATATTAGTTGTGGGTGGGCAGATATAATTGCTATTGCTTCCCACCCACCCGCCTAAAATTTCTACATTTCAAGAATAGCCAAAATATTAATATCATGAAGACGTTAAATATATATATTTTATTATCTAATTTATGTTTATTATGATTTTTTAATGTGATCTCTTTAAATTTAATCTATTCACTGACAAAAATTTGAAATTAATCATTTTTTTAATCTTTTGGTTTTTTAAGTGAATATAATATCTTGGATTAGTGTATGCGAGGTCTTTTCTATTGCATGACATCACACATGTTGTCATAGTCTCCTAATTAAATTAGCTCCTTCCTTTTTTTCAAGTAATCTCCTTGCATATTTCAAGCTTAGCTTATGCAATTTAATTGAAGTAGATATCATATTTAACCGAACAAGTTGGAGGACATTAATGTCAATGCATAATTAGATCTGCAATATTATAATTCACATATTTCATAAGGGATATTTTATATTTAGAAAATATAAAAGATATTGCTAGGTGTTAAGGATAGAGAGATTAATTTTATTAATATAATTATAAGGTTTTGAGCTACGGTGGTGGAAGGGGCTAGTTGCATTAAAAAATTTAAAAAATAAGATTTTTTTTTTATCAATTTTGGTTTTTGTGATAATATAAATAAGACTTGTTATATTATTTATGTAAAGATTATGAACAGATTCTTAAGTGTGTTAGTTGATGAATGTGTTTGCATGTCATAGAAGAGAAGTATGTCTGATTAAAGAAAAAATATTTTATATGTATACTTTGTAGAGAATATTTGTTAGATTGAAAATGAATCTTCTTGTAAAAAAAACATTGAGAGGGTCTCATACATTAAATTAGTGTCTCCATTGCTAATGAGAAGAAAAATATATTTTTTTCTACCATTTTTAATTATTTGTTTAATGAGGTGGGGGCCTAGCTCGATTGACTAAAGCATCCTATTGCAAGCAAGCGGTCATGAGGTCTAGTCTGCCCTCATCCCCATGGTATTGAAGGGCATGTCATGTCGATGCCACTGATCATGTGAAATTTTTTTACCAAATGCACTGCAATTTATAGAGGGGCTACCCAATTATTGCAGTCTTAAAAAAATTCCATTTAATATTTTATCTATCATATTGTGGAGATCAATACAATTTATTTAAAGATAGTAACACTATAATTTTAAATACTAATTTTTTTAGTTTGGATGCATAAACATTAAATGGTTGAGTTTTAATTTTTGAAAATTTACCCTATATATAAGTATTAATCTATTTTCTCCATACAAATATTTTAAAGAAAGCAAAGAATGACCTATTGTTTATGTCAACTAGTTACCCTTAAAGTATTTAAATTTTATTCCACATTAATAAGAAATGTAAGATAATTATATCATAAAAAAATTATATTGATTTTTGTAATACTGAATCGAATTTCACTTGGATCTAGTCATTATAGTAACTAAAATTATGTTTTTAGTTGAAAATATGAGGAGCATAAAATTCAAGCAATATATTGTACATGCACTATATTTTGTTTCATTTTTCTAACAACAAAGAGTGGTTTCTTGTGGTGTGAAAATGTATGGATTGTGAAAACATAGATGCTATGAAAATTCAAAGTGATCAATGATAGTTATGAATGTTGAAGTAGTCATTAATCATGGTGATAGTAATAAAAATGACTATTTGCAATTGAAATGTTTTTAAAGAATAATAAATATGTTATATTTTTTAATTTTCTCTTTTATATTATAAAGGAGAAAATATTATGTACACTATTCAAGAATAAAGATGAATGATACAAGGAATACCCTTAAATTTTATGTGAGGCCAAGCCTCAACAACAAGATGAAACAACAATGTGAGAAAAGGTTAAGACTTTTTTATCTATCCAAATGCTATAACAATATCCACCCTAAAACTATTCAAAATATAGATAATTTTAAATCATACCACTAGAG
This sequence comes from Sequoia sempervirens, assembly GCA_007258455.2. Lineage (NCBI taxonomy): Eukaryota > Viridiplantae > Streptophyta > Pinopsida > Cupressales > Cupressaceae > Sequoia > Sequoia sempervirens. Next base: position 26,985,951 of record VDFB02252616.1, on the reverse strand, counting down.
TAAATTGACCCAATTTTAAATCAAATCATAAGATACCAACTAGTAAAAGTAGTATAATTTTCATTTATCCAAATACTATAAAGAATAGCCACCCTAAAACAATTCAAAGTATAGATAATTTTAGTATGGACGTTATAATTTTGTTTTCATGTGTTCAAAATGATTCATCCCCATCACTGCATACAATATGCCCATGAGGATGCACCTCCCTTATATCTGCTTTCCTCACACCACATCATTCAACTTAATTTATTATATTAGTTTGCTAGATACAAAATTATACTCCTGAGGCACCTGCCTTAGATCTACTTTCCTCCACCACAGCATTCAAATAATTTACTATACTAGTTTTGCTAGATACAAAATTACAGTCCTTGCTGACAAGACCCTTCAACTGGGAGTTTTATAACTGTTTTTTCTAGATTTATCTGTTTTTGTAGATCTATGACCCTTTTCACTGTTCGTATAGATACTAAATACAGTGACAGCACTCCAAATCTTGAAATATCTTGATTTCATACTCAGGTGATTATTTTGGAGTCTTCAGGATCTTTGTAACCGACCAAAAAAAATACTTCTTCCAACTTCATGAAACACGTTGTTTATACAAAAATCTTTTACCCATTTGTTTACTTCAGTGTAGGTGGAGGTTGCGTATAAAACTTGTGAGTCCACCGTCTCTCGTCATAGAAGAATCTATGAGCATCCCATTGGATTCATGTTACTTTCCCATCGTTGTCTTCAAGTTGAGAAGTCATCAATCGACTGTATCTCCGCATGCAAACTTCTGATAGCAAATTATCAGAGCTTGACCAGCATTAAGTATAATGTCGCTGTTTTCCCCAGCTCTTTTTGTCTTGTTTCTTTTGGCGTTTTGGCTGGAAAATACCTTTTCATACAAGATACTTTTGGCTTTCCACCATGCCTCCTGTAACAGTAGATTCTACTCCAAGATTGACAAAGAGACGATTGATTGATTTGTAATAAAACAATAACATACAGTGTCAATCAAATTCATATCCCATTTGAATTAGACACGCCATAGCAACTATCCGGAGATATACACGCCACGCCATGGCAATCACCCAAATTACTCTATCATTGATGTTTTATAATTGTTTATCTTAATAGTTTTCGTATGTTTCTTTGATTAGGAAACAATCAAATTGTTGAATTGTGAAATATGAGCTGTCATGGCTTGCAAAAAGTGAGTGAAAGATTTCAAACCTCAAGAGCACGATCCTTGCATAATATATGATTTTAACCAAGTTACTAAGTTTTTTTTAATAGAATCTAAGTTTTAAAATTAAAAAAGTTCTTACTATATATAAAAAATTATTCTTCTTTTTTCAAGAAATTTTAAGTTTTATTATTTTAATGTAAAACTAGTTATTGGATTCATTATAATAAAACTGTTTATGTAAATAAATAGTTTTAAATATCAATATGTTACTATTCATTATTTAGTAATCTTTAAAGTAGATGTTAAAGATTACAAAATCAACAAATATAATTGTTAAATTTTTACTTTTAAAACTAAATATGATATTATATTAAGAATTAATTTTTAAAAAGACTAGAATAAAGTAGTTTTCTTTTTGAACTTTATGAGATGAGATTAGATTTTATAAAAAGGTTTTCTTGTTTTGAAATTAAACTCGAGAAGTAATCAATATAACATTAAAAGTAATATGGTTGTCATCTTTCTCCTACCCTCTTTTAAATCTAAATATTTAAAAATCAAAATGACCTAAATATTTATTAAAGATTTCTTATTCTTTTTATTTATAAAATTATATGTTATATTATTTAAATGTAAAACAAGTTATTGGATTCATTATAACAATGTAGTTAATGCGAAAAAATAACTTTATATATCAATATGTTGCCATTCATTATCTTATAATCTTTAAGGTTGTTGTTTACAAAATTAAAAAAATGTAATTGTTAATTTCTTACTATCAAAGTTAATTATGATATTATATTAATAATTGATTTTAAAGAGGATTGAATGAATTGATACTGTTTTTGAACCTCATTAGATTATATTAGACTTTATAAAAAGATATTTAAAAAAAATAAACACAAGAAGTAGACAATATAACATGAAAGTGTAATATAGTTGTCATTTTTCTCCCACCCTCCTTTAAATCTAAATATTTAAAAATTAAAAATGATCTACTATTTTACTAAAAACTTATAACTATTTTTATTGATAAAATTCTATATTATATTTATTAAATGTAAAAATAGTTATTGGATTTATTATAATAAAAGTATTAATGTAAAAATTTAATTATAAATATCAATATGCTGCTATTTGTTATCATATAATCTTTAAAGTAGTTGTTAAAGATCATCAATCAAATAAAACAAATCAATTTTTACCATTAAAATTAAATATGATATAATAATAACAAATATTATAAAATATTATAATAAATTAATACTCTTTTTGAACTTAATCACTTTATAAAATTATCTTTTAAAAATAAATCAACCCAAAAGGTGGTCTATATAACATTAAAGTGTAATATTGTTGTGATCTTTCTCATAGCCTCCATTGAATTTATATTTGGAGAATCATAGTGTAAATAGAGGAAGTAGATTTAATTGTAAAGTAATGTGTTTGACCTCAATTGCATCCTTCTATTATTATTTTTTTACTATGGTAAAATATTTTTTTTTGAAGGGGATAAAATCCTTTTAGAACATGATAGCCCAAAGAATAGAAAACTAATTCAGCAATGCATGGAACATCCAAACAAGATAGAAATAATGCAACTATACCTTGAAACATATAAAAAGGAATCCTAAGTCTAATGCAAAGAACCTAGAATCATTGTTTTATTTTTCTAAGGTTTCATTAGGATGCAAATCAACAAGGAAATTAGATAGAATTTCAACCTTGTAGGTGAGTTAATCTAACTGGGATTGCATATTTTGTTTGTGTGGCGGTCTTTGGGAAGTGATTATGATTGGTTAACCTAATTAGTCTATATGACCTAATATAAAAATGCAAGATTCTAATAATTTCAATAAATGGTAACAAAAGTTTGCAAGAAAATATAAGAAGGGCAAAGCTCTATGTACCTGTCTTGTAAATTTGAAGGTAGTTTGAATAGGAGGAGAGTCTTGCCCAAGGGTGACTATGTCCTTATGTTAGGGGTATTCTAGATTTGTTTTTGCAATCCTCTCATGTTGGATCTAACCTTCTTAATTATGCCTACAAATTTTTTAAATCACTATTGGATAATTCTATAAGTGAGTTTTGTGGCTTGACAAGGTGTAGGGCTTCCAATGCAATAATAAAAAATGTATCTTTAAGCTTCCTTCAATCTCTTCTAAACCTGAAATCTACACATTCAAAGAGAGAGCAAATGTTGTGTCATTTATAAGATTTCCTTAGTCAAACCCCGTGTTAGTGTTTCCACTTCCACAATGGTAATGTCAATGATATAAATATAAATGATAGGAAGGAATGATGAATCAAAAAAGTGTTGAAACTCACCATCCTTCAATGGCTCCCTTGAAGGATTGAAGTTATGCATATCACCGTAAGGTCTTGGATCTTGCTTAAATTTCTTGGAGACCTACAAAAGGGTTAGCCTTCACAAATAATGATAACATGAACATGCATAAACTCACATGGGAATTGATATGAAGTTTGGATCTTAAATTGTTGCAATAAATCTCTAAAATGCTACACTTTAATACTCTTGATTTTCTCTTGACAATAATTTTTGTAATGATTTCCTAGATAGCTCTTGTTAGGTTTGAAATGCTGCAATTACTAGGTATTTATAGGAATTTATTAAATTTACTTTAAATTAGATCCAGATAGCTTTCATTTACAACCTAAATTAGAAATGATAAAATACCAACAACTACATGCTCAAATTTGGGACCAGATAGAATAGGGGGAAACTATTGCATAGAGCAACACTATCCTGGCCCTATTTTCTAAAAACTAAGGTGTCGGGAGCAAAGTATCAAATGAATGTATTTTTGTTCTGCTTTCAATTTCTTGGTAATTGTTAAAAATAGGTCATAGAATGGATAATTTGGAAAATTAGGTGCTTAATCAGGTCTAATAAATTAAGAGGAGTAAAACATAGTGTGAAATAGTCAAGGGTGATAATTTATGATGCTACATTTAGCCTCCACTTTAGTGAGAGTGTTAAATTACACTCAAAAAAATGAGAAACACACAAGGTCTAGTGAATCCTGATATTCACTAGGTGTCCACGCATTGACAACCATACTAAGAGTTATACTCCTTGATAATTTTGATCAAGTGCTACAAAAAATGCTTGAAATTCTATGCCAATACAACACTAAGTTCAACGTGCATGAACAAACTAAAGAAAAAATTCCAACTCACCACTCAGTTCAATGTATGTGAAGAAAGTGAAGAAAAATTCCAAACTCACCTAAGAGGGTGCACAAACTCACCTAACAAGGTGTATAAATGATGAAAAGATAAGGCCAAAACCTCAAGGGGTGTTATAACAACACTATCACAAAAGGTGATTTACAAATAAAACAAAGGGGCTTTGCTCATTACATGAAAGGTCACACCTTAGGGAATATCACACATTACATCACCACTAAGAGAGGACTAGTCATGGCATAGAAAATTCACACCTTAGGGAATACTAGCCATAGAATTAACACTAAGGGTAATGTAATACGACAAGAAAGGTAAAACTCTTCGGGGATATCAATCCCCATATCACCACTAAAGAGACACTAGCATAGATTGAGAAGGCCGCATTTTCATTTCCAAGGTTGCACTTCCTAGGAGATGTATGCTATCATCACTAAAAGGGGACCGTTTCACATGTAAATAATAAATGAGGGACTATATTCCCCTTTTCAAATGTTAGTGTACTTGATACACTAAAATTTTAAGGAGAAACAAATGGGTCCCTTGCTAGAAGGAATGCACCAAACATAAGGCTACCTAACCCCTTGCCTCCCAAGTGTAGGGACAAAGATGAACCCAAAATGGATGATGATATGCTACCCTTTGTGAGATGATATATGATTGCATAAAGCTTATTTTATACCTACATGCATGGTAGTGAGTATCAAGTGTGATACTACAACTACCACATGGAAAGGAGTAGCAACTAATGTTATTTGTCTCTTGTATTCAACTAAGTGAAGATACTTTTGATGATTTTGAATGACAATAACCAAGACCTTTTTTGTTTCTTGCATGTTGAGATCTTTGGGGACATAGATGCCTTTTTTTTTACACCACATCCTTTTCCATTATAGCCAAATTGTTTCAAAATTTCATAACCTCTTCCATAAATGGCTTTCATTTCTTTAAAAGAAGGTGGTTTTTCATAATCACTTTTGTCATAATTGGATGTATAATTTTTCTTTTCCTCTTTGCTAGAAGTTATAGATATTGTGGGTTTTGATGATTCAGTTATATTTTGTGTTGATATCAATAAAGATTATTCCTCTTTTTCTAATTTTGATGGTGTAATCTTGTATTCCACCATGAATGTAGTTGTAAAATCTAATGATCCAAAATCATCATCTAATAGATTTTTCATGGATGAAAGACACTCACATTTGTCCTAAATTTGTGAAGGTTCCACTTTTGAAGTTGCTATCAATGTTCTAAAAATAATCTCTATTCTCATTTCAGTTTGTAAATAATTCTTAGATTTAGGATCAACTTTTATCATGTAAACCTTATTGTTGTATGTGTATTTCATTAAATGTTGAAGTGTTGAAGGCACACCTTTCATTTCATGAATCCCTAGTCTACGGAAGAGAATATTATATAAAAGATCATGGGGAATGACATGGATCCAAGAGTTTTCAATACAACCTTACCAAATTTAATAGGTAATGTTACCACACCAAGTGGTTGTCTTCACACATTATCAAAACCTTTCATCAACAAATCAATGGGTTGAATTTTAGTCTTGTCTGCTCCAATTCTATCCAAAATATTTACAATAAAAATATTAAGCCCTGAGCCATTGTCAATAAGGGTACACCTAATCCCAATGTTAAATATAACCATTACCATCAAAGCTTCATTTTATTTTTATGTTTTCAAGGAGGTAATTCACTTTGATGAAAGACAATTTCCATACTGGGTGAATTTATTCTCTCAATCAAAGTGGTCACATCATTTGGTTGCACACAAGGAGGTACAACAACTTTTTGTAAAGCATTTTAAAGAATTCCATGATAAATAGGTGATGTTTGAATTAAATACCACAAAGAGATCTTAGCAGAAGTGTTATGAAGTTACTCAACAAGCTCAAATTCCTTACCACTACATTGTGAAATGTTAAGTATGGGTGGAAGGTATGGCTGAGGTAAAGGGATGGATGCTAGAGTTTTTTTGGTTGCTTATTATTTCTAGTGTTATATGTGTGAGCAACAACACTTGTAATAACTTGGTTGCTTCGACACATGATTACTAGTGAATTGTTTTGCAAAGTTTGGGATATGGCCAAGAGGCTTAGGAGGACCTATAATGAGAGTTGAATTAGGAGGTCCAATAATTAGAGTAATTTTAGGAGGTCCACTAATTAAAGGGGTTTTAGGAGGTCCAACAGTTAAAGGAGATCTAATAGAAAATTGTGCATTCATAACCTCAATGGAGATAACTAACTCTAATTTTATATTGAGGGGGGGTTTAATGTCAACTTATCATCTTCATATATGTGATCCATCATATTATATTTTCAAATCAATTTATCAATGATTTCATCCCCTTATCAAATAATATCTTCCCAAGTATGAGAGGTAAGGGAGAGAAACAAACAAGATTCTTATGGTGCTCAATTATTGGATCTTCTAACACCAAGATACCTTCTTCACAAGTAAGAGATGTATCAGGAGAAGAAAAAACATTATTGTCACGATTTTCAATTATTTCATTCTCTTAAACAAAACTAACCTCACACATAGGAGATCTAGTGGAAGAGGGATCAATGAAAAATAGAAAAAGAGGAGAAATAAACTCATTTTGACATGCTTGTGATAAAAATTCCCCATGGCTAAGGGGTTTTTTTGTAGAAACAAACTCATTTTGAATGGGAGCCTATAATTTTTGGTAAACTTCATATTTTCCCCATGGCTAAGGGGTTTTTTGTAGGTAAGTTTGATATTGATCAAGATAGAAATATAATTTTATGTGATAATTTTTTTAGTTTAGAGGACAAATATTTGCTGATGATTAAGCCCTAGCACTTAGATTTCAACCCTACTTCTGAAACTTTTAACAAGATCCTGATTTGGGTTTGGTTGCCTAATCTTCCCCTCCACCTTTGGAGTGACTCTCTTCTGGAGGATGTAGGTGAAGCACTCGGTGATTTTTTGTTGGTGGATGATGAATCTTCTAACATTTTTCATTCCACCTTTTCCCATATACTGGTTGAAATTGATGTTTCAAAAGGGCTTCCTACTGAGGTTTTACTTAAATATTCTAAGGGTTCTTGGGTCCAATCTTTGGATTATGAAGGGATTCCCTTCCAGTGTAGAAGATGTTTTAAAATAGGGCATGTTGCTGCACAATGCAGATGTGAAAAAAAAGAAGAGACGACTACTTGGTGGAAAGGAGCATCTCAACAACATTATACTATTGAGAAGAAATCTGAACAACATAGGAGTTTTTCTGACGTGGTTGCTTCTAAATCATGGGGTCTTGGGGTATCCCCTCTGAATGCCTCAAATGGTGGAGCACCTATGGATACCCCTATTGAGCAAGTGATTAGGTCTCAAGCTGCCATTTCTGGTGATGGCGCTACGACTTCCATATCTGGCAGCTTTATAGTTAAGTCTTTTTCTGCACAAAGGAACAATGATGAAATCTCTAAGACTATGGCTGTAGGAATTCATCTTTAGGAAAATAGTGAGTTGGCGTGGCATGATAAGGCAGCGCAAGTGGAAGAATTTTGGATTACTATTAAGGGAAAGAGAGAAAAAATCTCTAGGCCTTCTTTTGACATGACTCTCTGCTCCCACAAGAGTAGTCTGAAATGTAAATCTTGAAGGGTCTTAATTGGGAGCTGGTTTTTGGTTGGTTGCAGGCTATCCTTTCAGCATCTTTATTCTTGGTTGTAAAGGGTTTTGGCTCCCTTCAAAACCTATTTTTTCTGTATTAAAAAAAAAAAATCCTTAAAATTCTTAATAAGATCTGACAATAGAACATGAATTATGATAAAAAAATATTTTTGTATGAGAACATGATGTTATGCCCTATGGATCAAGCTAGCAATGTTTTTAGTAAAACAGACAGTTACAAGATTGATATTCAAAAACTAGTGTCAAAGCTAAGGAGAAACCAAAGACAAGATTCTACACATTGAATTTGAGATCAAAATGGCACAACTAAGTTTCCATAAGTGGAATAATTATCCATATGGTGTCTATGTCCTACATCTATTTTTGTAAATTTCAAATTTTGGCTATTTTATATTGTTGAAGGATCTCGAGTCTTCTAGAAAATAGGTCCGTCAATGAATTTTTTTCTAGATTTTATTCAATTTATACAAATTTGATTCAAAATGCAACTGTGTAACAATTTTGAAAAAAATTGACAATTTTGAATGCAGTTTTTAGGTTTAAAATGCAATAATTGGCCAATTCTATGATGCCAAAATCTAAAAATGATGAATTTTGATGCTATTTTGAAACTAAACAATGTACTTTTTTCACTTTTTTGAACACTATGAAAGATTCCTAATCATATGAATTTTAGAATTCCAAATCAAAGGTCTTCAAAAAAATAGACTAAAGACACAAAGATAGAGAATTGAGTAAATTTTTGTTGAGCTACCAATAGGAGGATAAATCCGCCCAAGGGTGTCTTTATCCTGGATAGGGTAGGTGAAAACTAAAAGTTTGAATGTTTATTCTAACTAGAATTAAAGGTTCTATGTCTATGTGTAAATAGGTCTTAATGTCAATATTTCTCTAGAATTTGCTTAATTTAAGACAATGTACAACTCAAATGAAAATGTGTAATAATTCTTGAACAACAAATGATAATTATGAATGCAATTTTGAATGTAGATATGACCTAAAATGACTGAAACTAATCCTATTGCAGCCTATGATGTAATATCACATCCATTTTTA
>VDFB02252616.1:26781136-26976728 GCA_007258455.2 Sequoia sempervirens | reverse complement strand
GACAGGATTTTTGTTATTCTGGAAGAATGATGCGAGTTCATTATTAGGTGGAAGAGGAGGGTTGGTGTATATGCTTTGTTTTTCTTCTACGAGGAGACCACCATGGAGGAATGTGAGAGGACCAAGGGGATATGCAAGTGATGTGGGGATATCATTTTTAGGCGATGATGGGGGATCATGCGAAGGAGATGATGGGATAGCAACATCAGGAGAGGGAGTAGGGACCATGATAGGATCGGGATTTGTGGTAGTAGGCTCATGCGATGGAGATGGAGATGGAGCAGTAGAAGCTTGAATGACAAGGGGATCATGGGATGGAATGGATGGGGGACTGTGATCTTGAGGTGGACTAGATGGGATGGTAAGATCTTGATCTGGAGAAGGGGATATGCTAGCATGCTTTGGATTAGACTCTTGGCATGACTCATCTTGTGTGGATGGCATGGTAATGGAGTCTTGTTGGGACTCTTCAAGTGGGGAAGATGGAGGGATGAAAGATTCATGAGGTTCATTGGAATGGGTTTTGGTGCTACTAGGAGTGGGAGGAGTGGATTGGATTTGGGTGGATCTAGGAGTAGAGGGAGTGGATTGGAATTGGGTGTCTTCGATGGATTCAGTGGTTCTTGGAGTAGGAGGTGGGGGTTCAATGGATCTAGTGGGTTCAATGGTTTCCATGGTTTGAGCAGTACTAGGGGTGGTAACGTTAATAATAGGTGTGGTATGGAGAAGGGTCTCATCACTAGTGACCATGGATGATGGATCTAGATGGCATGGTTCCATGACTTCAAGATGTGGAGTTGGGGATGGCTTCTTTGTAATGAGTCCTTGGAGAACTTCTGAAATGAGAGACTTGCATATGTTTGGCTTGGCCAGGGTGGTAGAAATGGATGAGGGATTATGGATTGGTGGACTAGGGTTAGATGGAGGAATGGGATTGAATGTAGGACTAGGAGTAGATGGAGGACTAGGATTGGATGGAGGGTTAGGGTAAGGATATTGGAGTGGTGAATTAAGATAGGGGGACATGGATTGTGGATTAGGATAAGAGGATATAGGTGGTGTAGTGGGACAAGAGGATGTGGGGGATGGATTATAATAAAGGTATGGTGATGATGGATTAGGATGAGGAGACATGGATGTAGGACTAAGGTAAAAGGGTGTGGATGTAGGATTAGTATGGGAAGATTGGGAAATAGGATTAGGATAGGGGGACATGGATGGGGAATTGTAATAAGAGTAATGGGATGGAAGATTAGGATAAGAGGATGTAGATAAAGGACATGAAAAATATGGCGATGAAGAAGATGCAGGATATCCATTGTCAAAGGTGGCATAAGGAGCATGATTAGGCATGGATGAAGACATAGCAGGATAACTGGAAGGGGTGATTGGATTTTGGAAAGTGGGTGGAGAAAGCTTACTAGATATGATAGTGTCAAGGGGATCTATGTTGTATACCTCTTGATCAACAAGACTTTCGTTATCATCGTCCACATAATTAGGGTTTCCCTTGATGACTATTGGTGGGGGATGAGGATTCATGATGGTGAAAGGATAAAGAGGATGGATAAAAGATTTTGGATGGGAATAGATTAAAGCTCAAATCAGGATTTTGGTCAAGCTCTTATCAGGATTAGACAAAAGCTTAGATTAGGATGATTGGATGGGATTACTTTTGATTTTGATGGGATTCGGTAGACAGATGATTGGATCGGGTAGATGATTTGATGAATTTGATTAAAGTACTAGATCAGTTTGATTGGATAGGATCAAATGATTAGATGATGTTGATTGGATAATTGTGAATGGATGAACTTAATAGGATTGGGGTGCTTGGATTGATTAGATGAATAGAGGAATGTATTGGTTTGATTAGATAGGAAGAAACAAAAGGTACCAATAGATAGAGATCAAAAAATTGAGCAATTTTGGTTTTTGGACGAAGTCGATCCGATGCACGGTTCATAAATGATGGCCCTAGGAAGTTAAAGGGGCGTAGTCAACATTCTGCAGTAAATCAAGGGTGTAGTCAACTTTCTGTAGCAAAATCAGGGGCGTAGACAACAAAATTAGGGGCATAGATAGCTTTCAGGGGTGTTGACAGCAAAATCAAGGGCATAGACAGCAAAATCAGGGGCATAGACAGCTTTCTGCAGTAAATCAGGGGCATGAACAGCAAAATCAGGGGTGTAGACAGCTTTCTGCAGTAAATCAGGGGCGCTGCCGCCTTTCTGCAAGGGCGCTGCCGCCTTTCTGTATTAAGGCAGAGTTGGGTTTTGATGGCAATGGCTATGGCAAGGACGCAATATAATAAAGTAAGGCTAAAGTATCACAAATTTGACAGATTTTTCACAAGAGAAGACCTCAAGCAAGCACAATCCTATGATTAATATTATGGGTATGGCAAGGTAAAGTCTTAATCTAGGATGCACAAGGCTTCTAGGGAGTCCTCGATATACTCTCGGTACGTGAGGCACAACCGTGAACACCAGTCCGTCACAAGCGTGAGTCGGGAACCCCAGCGAGATACTGAAAGGCTCGGACCAACTCTTTACGTCTATCTAGGTATCACCCTAGCTTCGACGCTCTGCTAATTATGATGCAACTGGATTGGGGTACAACTTTCGTTCTCCCCCCTTTATATACCCCGCCGATACGCGTGGTTGGAATCGTCCCTTGGGGTGATGAAATCCCCAAGCAGGTCCCACTAAAAAGAAGACACTAACTGTTTCCAACTACTCCCTAGGCTCACACGAAGTGCAAGGGGAAAGTGAAAACAAATCAATGCCCCCTTGGGTAACACAAAAATAAATAATCATAGCAAACAATGAATTTTTATTCCCTCTAATTAGACTATATTCTAAAACAGCAAAGATAGTTTTCAAAAATCTGATCAAATGGATGGTCCTGCAAGCAAATGTTAGATGTCTTCTTCTCCGCTTTTGATCAATAATGCTCTAATATGCTACAAAATGTTAGTGAAAAACAATAATATTCTTGCCAGAACAATGTTAGAAAGTTATCACGTGAAAACAACACAAAACTAGAGCAAAAATGAAGCCAAAATGCCTATTTTACCTTCCAAACTATGCTATTTTGGGGCACTGCCACCTTTCTGCGAGGGCGCTGCCGCCTTTCTGCAGGGGCACTGCCACCTTTCTGTGAGGGCGCTACCACCTTTCAGCGGGGGCGCTGCCACCTTTCTGCGAGGGCGCTGTCGCCTTTCTGCAGGGGCACTGCCACCTTTCTGCGGTAAAGCAGAGGGCGTTGCCGCCTTTCTACGAGCTTTTCCTGTAAAATTCTTAACCAAAAGGGACGTTAAATACAAGAACCCATTTGTGGGTCCCACCGGGCATGCCAGAAATGTATACCTTGATATTTATCCCACTCTAAATATGTAAAACAACTTAAAAATGCAAGTGATAAAATACCAAAGACACCTCAAGATTAGCCAAAAGAGTGATAAACAATAAGGAAAATGGACAAAATAAGACACAAACGATTTCACCTTCCTTGCTGTTGATTTCTCCTTGATTGGCCCTTGCTTGGAATGGTTTGTGTGCTCCTTAGATGATGGATTGAGTGACTAAAATGCAAGATTAAATGTGCAATATGATCAAGAGAGATGGATAAAATGATGGCAAAGGATTGAGGATGTAAATTAGCAGCATGTAATTATGAAAATTCTAAGTGTTTGAGAAGGCAAATTGGCAGCATAAGGTTGCTCCAAATGAATGTGTTCTGAAAATGCCCTTGAGGAGGGGGTATTTATAGAGGATCTTGAATTCTCTAGAGAATTCAATAGTCAAGATTGATCCAACAAGGTCAAGATAAAGGGCTATGGTGGGTTGAGAACTCACAAGCCCTCACATCTTGACATGTGGAGGGTGAAGTGGACAAGGGGATATGATGTGGAGGTGAGGTGTCAAAAAGGTACATGAGGTGGAAAAAGGACATGCACCTTGGGGAGTGAGGAGATTTCCACAAAAATGGATTCCTTGTCCCCAAGTGGGAGTGAAAGGGACATTTGAGGAATTTTGGAATTCCTCAAAAATCTACATGGGAAAAGGAAAGGTGGTTGGGGAAATAAGTGTGAATTAAAAATTCACATTCCTAGGAAAGTCTAGAGGATAAAAGGTGGGCTCCAAAAGGTGGGACTTGGTCACATGTGGAGATTGTGACAAGTCCAAGGTTCTAGAAGCCTTGGAAGAATGGAGAATCTAGGAAGAATAAAAAGGAATTAAAAATTCCTTGGAGAATGATTAGGCTTAATTAATTGTAATTAGAGAGATAATTAGGGGATAATTAGGATTAAAAGCCAACTTGCAAAAGTTGGAGGATGTGACACATCCTAATCAAGGATTAGGCATGTGCATCATAATGAAAGATAGGAAATGGATTAGGATTAGATGAAAATGACATGTGAGGAATTAAATAAATGTAATATTTAATTTATTTGATGAAAAGAGGATTAAGGAGGGTAAGGTATTTAATTATTAATTAAATACCTTAGGGATTTAGCAGAATTAAAGATATTAATTAAATAATAGTAATATTACTTAATTAACTTGGATAAGAGGATGTTTAGACGAAAAGTGATAAATTTGGATAAATTAAGTGTCCAAATTTGGATGTCTACACTCACAAATCACTAGTTTGCATCATCCTCAAATTCCTCATGGTTTAGCCGCTATGGTGCCCAAAAGTGAAGATTTAGTTAGAAAAAATTAGTTCAGTGTCCAATTTGGCAAAAAATTGTAAACTAGTATTGTGGGATCACCCGATTGAGAAGTGAAGTCTAGTTGAAAAGAGAGCCTTGGGTGAATGAGAGAACCCCAAAAATAAGAGTAAAGGAGGAGTTTTGTTGCATCCAAGGGAAATAAAGAGTTGTTACACTTGAAGGCTTGGTTGCAGGGACACGTGTCAAGAACCAAGATTTGAGATTCCCAATTTCAAACTCAAAAATCTGTGAGGATGCTAGCACACCGTTCAAACATCTATGTGTTGTGCAAGCATCCAAGGCACAAGTTTTTGGGAAACAGGTCGCCAAACTATTGTTGCTTCACCATTGGACCACATGGAGTTAGAATGATGAAATTATGACCTATGAGATTTTTTCCATTAATGTATTAAGGTGTCATAAATGCTAGGAAAAATGCTAAAATGTGAAATTTCCCTTAGGTGCAATTTTGTGACATTACATTTTCCCCCCACTTTAGTGAGCTCAATTTTGGGAAAAATCAGCCACACTAAAGTAGAAAAGGAAAATTTCACCCAAACTCGAAGTTATACGGATTTGCATGCCAAAAGAAGGTACCACAGAGATCACTGAGGTCGAGCCAACCAGTACTTCAAGATGCCCCCAGCAATCAAACTCAGTGAGAAATGTTGGACCTATTATGAAAATTCACACAAAATTTTACTCTACAAAACTCAATTTTAAGCCAGTCCCAAAAATTGAAAGAAGCTACAACGACGAGAGGAATGATCAAGAAAAATTCAATGATTCAGAAGAAAAATATGTTGAAGAGGTGACTATATACCACCTCCTGAGTGTGCCCCCAACTAGGTGGGGTAAAATTAGGAGAAACCAAGGAGCCACAAACTCTAGGAAAAATGGGCCTTGAGGGGCCTATATATACCTAGGTGGGCCCAGAGAAGGGTCATTTGCACTATTCATCGTGATGATTTTGTTGAATTTTTTGAGAGAAAAGTCATCAAAATGTTGAGCAGACAACAATATGACGATCCTAAGCTAGACTAGCTATGTGCAGACATTGCTGAGGGTCTTGAGGTTGACCAAGTAGACCTAAAAACTACCTTGTTTAGCATATTTTTAATGATTTTATGTATTTTTTATTTTTTTAACCTTTTTGCAGTGCAAGTGTCCTAGATGTGTGCACACGTCTTTGGCATGTGTTGGCCTCTACAACCAGCGTTGTCGTCCTGAGGATGTCTAGGACACTTTCACAGCACGTAGATATATGCACAGTGAGCACATGTCCTGTAATATTTTTAACTTATATTTTTCTAGTTGCATGTACTTATGTAGACTTTTTTTTCTTTTCGTAGGATTATCCAGAGATTCAGGAGCATCCCAGAGGGTAGGTGCTATGCCTACTTCGGGGACAAGAGGGATCGTTTCACTAAAGATGAGGTCACGCATCTGCAACATGTCAGTCTTTGGCATGTGTACACCATGCCAAAGATGCTCTATCATGATTGGATGTTGATGGTGTTGATGGAGGGATGATATGCCACCACCTCAAGCCTCCAATTACCTACTTTAGAGATGACAGTCAGTCTGGAGGATGTATACTACACCCTCAGTCTCCCTATCCATGGCCGACAGGTGGAACTTGATGAAACTCACTCAACATAGGAGTCATCGGATGGGGTATGATACTGCTCTGACCGAATAGATGGTGGTGATGGGGTCAGGCACATCTACACCTGGTGGTTTGACTAGGTATGAACCACGACCCCTCTACTGCACTGTGTCATGGTGGTGACCGTCGCCGCCTAGATCACTATAGATGGTGGAGTGGTGCATAATTTTTGCTTGTGGGTGTAGCATGCTCATGCACCTCTACCAGGAGCTTGGCCGACACGTCCACTATGAGTACCACAACCTTACTACATGCATGCTTCTGCAGGTGTGGGCTTTCACCCACTACTAATTTTTTTAGTAAATAATATTTGCCAATTGGCCAATAGTTGGAATTTAGGAATCCAAAATTGGCTAATAGTTTGAGTTATAACATGACTTGAATCACCACATTTTTACAAAATTTTACTATAGTCTTATTTAAATTTCCAAAGAATTTATTTTATTAAAAAATTTAACTCAAAAATTTGCCACAATATTTGATACATGATTAGATCAAATTCACCTAAATTTTATAAATTATAGTAGAAATCTATATTAATTCGCCAATATTATATCATAATTATTAGTTGCTTTAAGACCATATTTCTAATCTTTAGTTTCTTCCATTGATTTATAATATAATCTAATGGCCCTTGTATTCCACAAGGTACAATGTACCTACAATCTGTAAATGTTCATGGGGCCCACAATTTTAGATCTCATGAGCATTATAGATTATGGGTAAATTTTACCTCACAAAGTACAATGAGGGTCATTAGATCAATGATTTAAAACAAATTTCAAGCACCATGAGAATTAGAGATCATGGGTATATTTTAACTTGCAAAATATAATGAGGGCCATTATATTATATTTTAAAACAATGGTGACAAGTAAATATTAGAGTTTACCTCATAAACCCATCAATAATTTCCACCCTCGGGCCCCTACTTTTCTATGAGAATTATTTTTAGATTGGATGGATTCACCATCATAATTAATGCACTTTTCTATTATTTTTCAAGATTCGCCAAAATTTTCTATTAAATTTTAGTGATGTAAAAAAAATCACCAATAAAATTAATTTTTTTTTAAAAAAAAAGGTTAGATTCACCAATAGTAATTAATTTTTTCCTAAAAAAATGAAAGATTCACTAGGATTTTATATCCCTTTTTGAGGGGTATTTCTTAAATTTATCACTATCACCCACATCACATGAATGGGGCTAGAGGGTTACCCATAGGTGCTGGACTACATTGTTCTGATGGCCCATTGGTACGAGCTCACTCAGCACTGGAGACACAAAGACCTATAGTTCTAGTAGCTGAAGTTTAACACCATGATGCCAGACAGGATCAGATGGAGACCCCACCAGTTTTTCTGATGGGAACTTGATGATGATAGGTTCCTTCAAAACCTGTAATGTGATTGATTAATTCTTGGTCGCATGGATTTTGTTATCATTCCTTACTACTGGAGCCAGGTCATGCGGTAGGACGGGTGGATCCAGACTATCCCCCTCCTATCCCCACATACACTCAAGTTATGTGGAGTGCAAAAAGGCTGAGGGACTTTCTGTGTCCCACCTTAGCAGACCTCTTCCTCTCTGATGAAGAGGCTAATGACACAGATCCACCACCGATGGGAATGATAGACACTATTGAAGTGGCTCAATACTTTCTAGCGTGGTGGTCAGCGCACCGTCCTACCCCAGTATTCCAAGTAGATGACCCCATGTGGGATCTTGGTCTATAGGGGGACATTCCACCACAACCACCCAGATAGAGGTGAAGGCATCGAGGTAGTGATGATGAGCAAGAGGAGCAGGAGCAGGCCGAGGAGGCTAGAGTGGTTTCATCGAGACTGAGGTGGCGGCAGAGGATGTCCTCTCCTCCACTAGGTACTCTGGTTTCATCGATGCCACTAGCCCTCGTAACATTTGGGGCACTTCCTGACATCGGTGGCACAAGACCGAGTGCTCCTCCTCCCCTTGACCCATTTCAGTAGCTAGGGGACTAATGAGGGCCACAACACCCGAAACTGACACAAATCACAACAATAGATATCAACACAGAAGATGCGAGATAGAAAAATAACTCACTTTCAATTGTTTTTAGAAATAACTTACATGTTATAGCCTCATGGGCTTGATTCATTACAACAAAATCAACTTTGAAAATAAAATATATTATTCAAAGCCACAATCTACACTAATGGAGCCACCTTCTACAACTCCCACCTAACCCTTTTTATTTTACCTCAATAACCACCCTAGAATGTTCTAGAAAGTTTGAATTTCACTTTTTTTTTTTTCCCTAAAAGTCCAGCTATTTGATTTCTAGCCTAGAAATAGATTTTAATGAAATTCACCTTTTAGATGAGCAACTTCGTAGGACCATAACTTTTGATTGGGGTGTCTGATTTTCTATTATTGCATATCATTGAAAAGCTCTCAAAGCAATCTACAAGACACAAACCACCATAGGAACATTTTGAGCTATTTCAAGGCCACTAAAGTCTTCATATCTGAATTTGAAGTTGCATTAGAGAAATTTCCCAAGATGAAAACTTTAATATCTCCCAAATTGTGTCGGGTATTGAGGCAATTCTTTCATGACCAAAAATGTTTTTCAGTTCTGCTCCATGGGGTAAATTTTTAGGTCCATATGAGACTGTTTAGGCTGACTAACTAAAAATAGTAAGTGACCATTTTTTGCTAATTTTGACTTCTAACCGTCTCACACCCCTTAAGTGTCATCATGGACTAAAAAAAACTAAAGAAAATAAGTAAAAAATCTTTTTTTTGTGTGATGCAAGATTTCCCTACACTGTTGGATGCTCCTGCATTAGACACCTAGGGTAATAAGTGACCTTGTCACTTCTCAAGAGTTAGAGGAAAACCAAGATGGTTAACCTTAGCCTCAAACAACCATGATGAATCTTCAATAGGCCTTCCTCTCCACTTCACCACTTGTACTCTACATATTGCCTATTTCTTGTGCTTCTACCCACAGGACTATCCAAAATTTCTTCTATCTCCTCCTTTTCTGAAGTAGGTGTTGGAAGATTCCACTGTGCTTCTATTGTTTCTTCATTAATTCCCCCTTCATGATATTCTATTAAATCTGAAATGTTAAACACAGGTGAAATATGAATTTCATCAGACAACTCTACCTCATATGCATTTCTTGAATCATGCTTCTTCAAAATCTTGCATGGTCCAAACTTCTTCATCTTTAACTTGTTGTATGTACCAACTAGAAACCTTTTCTTTCACAAATGAACCATGAATTCATCTCCTACCTGAAATTCCTTATACCTCCTTTTTTATTTTCCTTAGCCTTATATTGTGAGTTCATCTTATTGATATGTTTCTTCACCTCTTCGTGCAAATTCTTTAGGAGCTCAACAAAATATTCAACCTCAACACTACTATTCTCCCCTTTATCCATCTTTCTCAGTTCAAAATCAGTTCTTGGACTACTCCCATACAAAATTTGGAATGGTGATTTACTAGTGCTCCTGTTGACTGAATTGTTGTAAACAAATTCTTCCTGTGGTATAATCAAATCCCATCCCTTGGGATTATCTCCTACTAAGCATCTCAGTAGGTTATCCAAACTCCTATTCACCACCTCCATTTTTCCATCAGTCTATGGATGATGTGCAAACCTAAACTTCAAATCTATCGTCAACTTCTTCCATAATGTCCTCTAGAAATAACCAACAATTTGTGTATATCTATCTAAAACTATACTCTTTGGTAGACCTTGTAGTCTCACCACCTCTTTGAAAAACAACTATACAACATGAACAACATCATTGGTCTTATAACATAGAATGAAATGTTCCATCTTTGAAAATCTATCCACCACCACAATTATGGAATCATGCCCTCTCTGTGTCCTTGGCAAGCCAAGAACAAAATCCATGCTAATATCCTCCCTTGGCCTCTTAGTTATAGATAATGGCTAATACAATCTAGTATTATGACTTGTTCCTTTCGCCATATGACATACTCTACAAATTTGTACAAACTTCTTCACATCTTGTAACTATGGTCAATAATAATTCTCACTGACAAGAGCAATGGTCTTATCTCGATCAAAATGTCTAGCCAACCCTCCACTATGCTTCTCCTCAATTAGATTCTCTCTCATAGAACTCCTTGGAATGCATAATTGGCTTCCTCTAAAAAACATCACATCTTGTATTAAGAAATTCAACCATCTTGTGGGTATGTGTAGGATCATCATGAAAAAATAGGCCCTTAAGTGGCAAAAATTTCAAAAACATCAGAGTTAGGCAACTTGACGTAAAAATTTGAATAAGTTATCTTTATTATTTCAAAAATATGTACAAATAGAATTTGTAGAAAATTGAATGTAGTTTCTAAACTACTAGGGTTTTTAAAAAAAAATCTATTTAGTGAAAATTTGAAATTTCAATGCAATAGTACTTAAATTTTAGGGAAAAAATAAGAAGTAGGTGTATGTCTGACCACCCTAACCTCAATAAAATGATAATATTTTTTTTATAAGATTTTAGACATAAGTAGAGGACTCATGTCTAGATGTGATGCATATTTTTTTGTAATATTTTTCCAAGTAAATAATTAATTATGATTTTTTTATTACAATTTTTGAAAAATATAAAAACTTGTATGTCTAACCACCTTAACTAGGTCAAAACTTCATTAAATTCAATTTTTCTTTTTTTAATCCTATAGTATACGAAGCATAAAATGTGGTGCATGTTTTTGGATACAAAAAATGTGATACCGTCTGAAAGCTATAGATGTTTTTCAGTCAACCTATCAATCAAGACTTTAGTCATAATTCAAATAGAAAATGAATAATAATTATTTATTAAATTCAAAGTAAAGCATAATTTATATTGGTAGAAAGCTATGAATCTCCTTTAAAAACCCTTTTCATTTCATCAATTTTGGGTAAAAAAAAGTCATCAACCACATACCCTACAAATACCCATCATATCGCCACTTTTTGGCCCATCATGATCCTGCACATACCCTCATCCTATCCAATGTAATAGGTTCCAAACATGCCTTCCAAGGTTTTGCAAAGTATGGATCTTCAAGATAGAAAATCTTAAGTTCATTGAACCCAATAACCTCTATATTCATTTCTATCAACAAATTTTTCCCTCTACTCAAGGCATCTGCAACTCTATTTGACCTTCCAATCTTGTGCTTCAAAACAAAGGTATAACTTTACAAAAACTCAACCCATTTTAAGTTCCTTTGATTGAACTTTCCTTGACTATTGAGATACTGCAAAGCTTGGTGATCAATATATAAAACAAATTATTTTGTCCATAAATAAATAGTGTCTCCATTTCTTCAAAGCCTAAACTATAGCATAAAACTTGTGATCATAGATAAAATATTTCTTCTTTGTATCATTTAACTTCTTACTAAAATAATAAACAGGCTTAGCTTCTTGACTCAAAACAACTCCTATGGTAGTGCCACTAGCATCACAATCTACCTAAAAGACCTTATTGAAATATGGAAGTGCCAAAACAGGTTGCTCTGTAACTTTCTTCTTCAACATATCAAAACTTTTGGCTATTCCTATAGTCCACTTAAACTCTTTTCTATCCCCTCTCATCGCTTTAGTTAGAGGTGCACAAATACTACTAAAATTATTAATAAACTTTTTGTAAAAACTTTCTAGACCATGAAATGATATTACCTTCGTAACATTCCTTGGGGTAGGTCATTCAATGATAGCTCTCACCTTCCCTGGATCCATTTTAAGACCCTCTACTGAGACAACAAATCCCAAATACACCAACTCTCTCTTCACAAAAGTACATTTATTCAAATTAATCAACAAATTCTCCCTTAGCTTCTAAAAAACTCTTCAGATATGCATCAAGTGCTCCTCCAATGTCTTATTGAAAATCAAAATATCTTCCAAATAAGCTATAACAATTTTTCCTAAGAATTGTTTCAATACCTCATTCATGAGCCACATAAACATGCTCGGTGCATTGGTTAGTCCAAAAGGCATGAATAACCACTCGTACAAGCCCTCCTTGGTTTTGAAGGTTGTCTTCAATTCATCTCCTTCTCTAATCTGGACCTGGTGATATCCACTCTTCAAATCTATCCTTGTGAAGTACTCTGCTCCACTCAAACAATCCATAATGTCATCCATTCTCGAAAAGGGAAATCTATACTTGATGGTGATCTTGTTGATGGTGAGATAGAATTTGTACACACCCGCCATTCCCCATCCTTCTTTGGTGCTAGTACTACAGGTACTATACATGGACTCAAACTCTCTCTAGTCAATCCCTTCCACAAAAACTATTGCACTTGTTTGTTCAAATCTTCACTCTTTGCTAGAGTCATATGATGAGTTGCCTTATTTGGAAAACTGGCTCTAGGAATCAGGTCCATCTGATGACTAATCTTTCTTACTGGAGGAAAACCTTCAGGTACGTTATCAGAAACAATATCTTGAAACTCATTCAAAATATCTAAAACCTCTATAGGTACCTCATTAGTATCCTCTTTATCAACTCTAGGGATCAATTCAAAATACATATGCCTATGTCGCATACCTTCTAGGAACTTTCCTCCATCAACCAAACAAATTCTTGCATTAATACATACCTTTTCCTCTGCCTCTTTCAAGGGCTTCAACTTATGAAGAACTCCATCCTTTGTCAAAGAAAAGGTGTTGGGATGTCCATAATGTACTACTCGCCAATCAAATTGTCGCAGTCTGCCTAACAACATATGAAAAACATCCATAGGCATAATATCACACAATACATCAGCATGGTAATTTCCAATCTTGAACTTTACTAGACATTGTTCATTTACTAAAGCCTTATGGTCCTTCTACAACCAAGCAATCTAGTATGGATTCAAATGCCTTCTTCTCTCCAACCGCAATTTACTAACCATCTCTTCTAAAACAAGGTTAACAGTACTACCTCCATCAATAATAAGATTACAAAATTTACCTTCACACTTACATCTAGTGTGAAAAAAATTCTTCCTTTTAGTTGGTTCCTTCTCCACATTCAACAAGGCTCTTCTAGCGACAAGAACCTATTTTCTTTCTACATCCTCAGAATGTAAAGACTCATCGTCTTCATTTACATGTGCAACTCATGCATTACCCTCAGGTCTTCTATTAGTCCTTCCTTGATGTTGAGGACACTCATAGGCTCTATGTCCTTATCTACACTGTAAACAGGTTCCACAGAAGCCTCCTCTTTGTGGTCCACTTCTATATCTTCCTCTTCCTTTTTGGTCTCCATTATTCTGATCATGAGGATGGTACATGTGTTATCTCCTTTCTAGTTCTGGCTATTACTAGAGCCTTCACCCTTCTTTTGATCTTCATTTTGACCTCCATATGACTATCCACCATTCTTTCTCCACAACCTCCACCTCATTGTTTGTTCTCAAACCTCTTGTTCATTTGTTCTTCAACCTTTATAGAAAATTGATAATCTTCCTTAATGGCGGTCATTCTTCTTGTATGCTTGGCTTCAACCCATTAATATAACGAGCAAATTTCTCTTTATTCACCTCAAAATAACCTATCTGAATCACGACCTTGTGAAATTCCTCTTTGTATTCTTTCACCATCCTTGTTCCTTGCCTCAAGCTCTACATTTTCTTGAGTAGCTCCAATTTGTAATCAATTGGAATAAATTTTTTCTTTAATTTTGACACCATTCTATCCCATCTGGAAATTTTATATTTCCCTTGTCTTCCTATTTCTCACTGGACCTCTTTCCACCATATACTGGTGTGACCTTTCATTTTTTTCTTTGCAAAACTCACTCTGTGAGGATCTTCAATCTCCTCAAACTCAAAAAATTCCTCCATGTCATTGATCCAATCAATCAATTCTTCAGGATTCAGACTTCCACTAAAAGTTGAAAACTCCATTTTAGGCCTCTTCACAATGCTTGAGATCACTCACAACAATCTTCTTTCTCTAGGATCCATTAGATCATGTTTTTCCTCTTCCATTTCAACTTCACTTTCATCTCTTTCTTGATGCACATCTCTTCTTTGAATCTCTTGCTACAAGGTTTCTATTTTCCTTCTAAGGGCTCTAATTTCATCTCTAGGTGGATCTCTTCCTCCACCACCTCTTCCTCTACCTCTTCTATGCTGGGAAATTCTTGGAGGCATCTTGAACTCAACACACACTCATAGGTCCTATTGCAACTACCTCACATTCAACGCTCTGTTATAGGCTCAGGATCCCCTGCTCTGATACAACTTGATGAGGGCCACACCGCCTGAAATCCACACAAATAAGAGCAATAGATATCAACATAGAAGATGCGGGACAAAAAAATAACTCACTTTCAATTGTTTTCAGAAAATGAAAATACAGATTCAAAAATTACATGCTACGGCCTCATGGGCTTGATTCATTACAACAAAGTCAACTCTGAAAACAAAATATATTATTCATAGCCATAATTTGCACTAATGGAGCCACCTTCTACAACTCCCACCTAACCCTTTTTATTTTACCCCAATAACTGCCCTAGAATGTTGTAGAAAGTTCATCTTTCCCTTTTGTTTTGGCCCTCAAAGTCCAGCAGTTTGATTTCTAGCAGGTAGAAAGAAATTGTAATAAAATTCACTTTTTAGAGGGGCAATTCATGGGGCCATAACTTTTGATCTAGGTGTCTGATTTTCTATTACTACATATCATTGGAAATCTCCCAAAGAGATCTACAACATGTGAACCCCCATAGGTTGGTTCGTCAACTTTTTGAGCTATTTTGGGGCCACTAAAGTTTTCATATCTTAATTTGAAGCTGCATTAGAGAAATTTCTCAAGACAAAAACTTTAATATCTCCCAAACCATGAAGGGTATTGAGGTGATTTTTCACAACTAGAATTTTTTTCAGTTGTACTCTTTAGGGTAAATTTTTTAGGTCCATAAGAGCCTGTTTAGGATGACTTACTAAAAATAGTAAGTGACCATTTTTCACTATTTTTGAATTCTAACTATCTGACACCACTTAAGTACCATCATGGGACTCAAAACAACTAAAGAAAATAAGGAAAAGCATTTTTTTTGGTTGATGCAAGATTTCCCTACACTATAGGATACTCCTGCATCAGGGATCCAAGAATGAGCGTTGTTTATGTTGTCTCGCTTAAGTACTTTCAATTTTTTTATCTCATGTATATGCATGTTTTGGTTTGGTTTTAAAGTATCTATACACTTTGTGGTACTGATATACATTCTCTTTTTGTGGTTGCAATGGATACTCAGGGATGGACTAGGTTGTTTGCATAGTGCATATTAGAGGTGGCCCATGTTGTGCCCATCTAGGGGGTAGTTCTAGATGCATACCAACTAGTCTTAGCAGGACATCACATCCACTTTTTCAAGTTGATAGCTTGCGTGAGGACTTCCTACAAGGAGGCACAGGTGGAGATAGTGTAGAGGACAACTAATGTTACCACATTCTGAGCACAATGTGACCACCTATCGGGGGAGTTGCGGACAAAACTCACAAAGTGAGATGCAACCATGATGAGGGTTGATGCCACCAAGCAGGCATGTGACGCCCTTCTGAACTATCTCAATGACCTCATAGGATAGCTGGTAGTCGTGATCCCGGTGGGTGATCAACAATTGTAGCAAGAGTTCATCCAAGATTGTATGTAGATATGCTCCCTCTCGGGAGAGATCAGGGAGATGTGTGCAACCATGTCAGTCTCATTCTCACACCACTCTCGATCCATCTCCACTATGCAACCTTGTCTGCAGCCACATGCCCAAGCCATAGAGAGCCTCCTTTTATATACCATTTTTGTAGCCATGATACATATTTGTAGATCTCTTTTGTATATACATTGGTACATATATACAATATCCACTCATTTTTTGATGATAGTGGCCCAATACATGTACATGACTTTTGACATTTATACATATATACATGAGATACTGATTTTGATATTATGGCATTGTTTACTTGATGTGTATGTTCCTTAATTTCATGTATTTTTATGCTATGGATTTTGTATGTGTATGGATGTATGTTTACATTAGATGCTATCATGATTTAATGAACACACATGGGGGTGATCCCAAAGTACCGGTTTACAATTTCTGGGAGATCCTAATTTTTGTTGTTCAAAATCACATATTTTTAGAAAATATAATGATTTGTGCCTTGAGAGTTCCATTTAAAGGATTGCAATTGAAGAGGGTTTGATCAAACCACCTTAGATCAAACCCCCTTGGATAGAACCCTGCTATTTTTAAACCAAACCTATAATGAAGTCTCCTTTACACCTATCAAAATGTTGATAAAAAACCACTTTTGATTTACCTTTTGGGGGATCATATGAATTAATTTAAAATTTATTTTTGTAATTATGTATTCCTTATTATAAGCTTCCCAAAGAGTATAATTTTAAATAAATTTAATTTTATTATTATATTTATTTTTTTTATTTCTTGTGAATGTAGGTTTTTCATCGAAAATCAAGCTATTTGTTATGCACAAGTGGAAACATAGCAGATTATCAAAATAAAATTTTGAAAAATATGTTTAGGGTAGGTATTGATGTCCTTGATCCAATAAAAAAAAAAAAAATTCAATACATACAAAAAAGTTATGTTGTATACGGTCCACCTATGGCTGAATTGTAATTGGTTTGACTTCGAAAGTTGATTAAGGAATTATTTTTCAATAAAAAACTATGAAACCAAATGAACTGGTTAGATATTGTAGTTACAAATCTAAATT
The DNA here is from genome assembly GCA_007258455.2 of Sequoia sempervirens. Classification (NCBI taxonomy): domain Eukaryota; kingdom Viridiplantae; phylum Streptophyta; class Pinopsida; order Cupressales; family Cupressaceae; genus Sequoia; species Sequoia sempervirens. Next base: position 26,959,571 of record VDFB02252616.1, on the reverse strand, counting down.
CAAAAAAAAAAAAAATTATCCTTCATAGAAAAAAAATTATGTTGTATACGGTTAGCATCACTCCTTAAAATGGTGTTTACTCATAAAAACTAGTTTTTGAAGGAGATGGAAAAAAAAGAAGTGCAATCTGATTCCAAATTTTTTACAAAATATATATTTAGAATCTATAGACAAAATATCACAAATCACTAGTTTGCATCATCTACAAATTCCTCACAATTTAGCCGCTATAGGTGCCTGAAAGTGAAGATTTGGTTAGAAAAAATCAGTTCAATGTCCAGTTTGGCCAAAAATTGTAAACTAGTATTGTGCCTGATCACCCATGGATGTATGTTAATTAAATACAATGATGATCTAATTGTCTAAAAATATATAATGTAATGCACAGATACACAACATAGTAAAAAACATGTATGTGTAAAGACGTAAAATGTACTAATTGATATTGGACATCTGATCCTGACTACTAACACCACTTCATCCTAGATCATCCCTTGGTCTAACCATTTAATTGAATAACCTTTATTTGATTAAATTCATCACATTTCATCTCTTAATAAAATAAATCAATTTTATCTTGTTAAGTCACTATCTCTCGTTAATTAAATAAACCACTTTATTTAATTAATTCCTAAATCTCTGTTCTAATTAACTAATTTATTTTATTTAACTAAATCTCTATAGTTCCTCTATTAAATTAAATAAATCAAACATTTATCTAATCTAAGCTAACATCACTCCCTTTAGCTAAATAAATCAAAATATATTTATTTAACCAAATATTTAAATCATATTCTTCTCATATTTGATTTAAATCAATCCATAAATTTAAGTCAAATAGGTCACATCATTTAATTCCTTCATTAAATTAATTAACCTTGATTAATTTAATCTCTTCTCATGTCCCATCCTCCATCTTTTTCCACTTGCACATGAAAATAGAGTTATTTGATTTATTAAATCTCTATTTATCTTCAACATGACATCTTTGGAGAATATTATTCAAATTTGAAATTCAAATCTAAGTTGACTTTGTCCTTCCAACAAGGCATTCATTCCTCTTACAAGTCCTTTTGCATTGAGCCAACTGGCCATAACTCCATTTGACTCTCCCTCCACCTTGTCATTAATACAATTTCAAAATTCAAATATTGGCATTTATTGGCACATTCATCAAAACTTGCACATCATTGGCCCATTCACATTTGGACAAGTGGCACTTTGCCATTGGATGAAATTTAGTCCCACATTGCTCTATTTTGGGAATTATTTCAACTTGTCATTCTATAAATAGAGAGCTCCTCTATTATATTTGGCATCCACAATTTGAGTAAACTTACTAGGCTCAAATATTTAGCAATATTCATCCATACTTTTGAATGTGTAGCTAGGTTATGCAGGTTTTTATCTTGGAACATTCATCACTCTTCATCAAAGTGGATCAATTTTCATCACCAGATCACCATTGCATCATTGGAGTTGGGAAAGGGCCAATTTTCACATCAAATTGGCACCAATTCCCTCAAGAGATTTAGAGTTGGCTTTTCTTTAGAATAGGATTTGATAGGTTTTAAGTTTTGTTGTGTTCTTTGTTTCATTTCCTTTTTCTTTTGCAACTTAAATAAATTTCTTGAGGAATCTATGTTCTTACTTGCAATCAATCTAATTTTTTGTTTGTTTCTTGGGCTATTGCAGGTTTGGGATCTAGGTTCACAATATGTATGTCTCTCTCTCTCACACACACACAGTTACATCATAAGACACAATTTTTTTTCATAATATGTTATTGAATAATGTCAACATATGCAATGATATGACCCTAAGTAGTGAGTGAACACTACACATATGACACATTAGATGCTATGCATAATATCGACAGAGATGCATTGCATTAATGGGTTCTTTTAGCTCGGCGTCCCATCCATAGATGATAACCCATAGGCGCTCGAGCCATACATGGAGATGACAATGTAAGGGCCCAACCAATTAGGACTAAATTTTCCCCTTTGAACAGGTAGCACATTTACATTTCTCTAATTCTCATAGAGAACTAGGTCACCTACCTTGAAATTCATAGGATATACACTGTTACTATATTTCCTACACAACGATCATTGATAAGCTTTAAGATGGTCGAAGGCCTGTAATTGGCGCTCATTGAGCATCTCTAGCTAATGCAAATGGTTATCTTGGTAAGTTTTGTCATCAATTAATCCTTTAAGGGAAACTCACAAAGATGGGATTTCCAACTCTAAAGGCGTGATAGCTTTGACACCATACATGAGGTTGTAGGGCGTTGTTCCCATCATAGTACAAATACTTGTGTGATAGGCCCATAAAGCGTATGTTAATTGAACATGCCAATCCTTACCATGTTTATTTACTATTTTGTGAAGAATGAGCTCAAGAGTCTTATTAGACGCTTCCACTTGGCCATTAGATTGAGGATAATATGGTGTAGAAAACCTATGTTGAATGTGAAGTTTTTCTAGGAATTGCTTCACTTCCACCTTGTTCTTGAATGTCGTACCATTGTCAGCAACAAGTGTAGAAGGAAATCCAAAATGAGAAATGATGTTTTTTAGAAGAAAACTACAAATAGCTTCAACATTCATAGATTGAAGCGGGATGTCTTTGACCCACTTCATGAAGTAATTTGTAGCAGTGATGATAAAGTGTGTCCTTTAGAAGGAGGTGATATTTTTTCAATAATATCCAATCCCCATTTTGCAAACGGCCAAGGAGAGATCTAGTTTTGTAACTCTTGTGCAGGAGCATGAATAAGACAAAAAATTTGCTGACATTATGGGCACTTTTTAACAAAATCAAAGGAATCTTGTTTCATCATTTTCCAAAAGTATGCCATGTGGATCAATTTTCACACCAGGGGTTTACTACCAAAGTGTCCACCCCCAGAACCCGAATGGGATTCCTTAAGTGAAAGGGGTATTTCTGCCTTAGTGAGAAATTGAAGAAGCAAGCCGTTGTAAGATTTTTGATAGAGAACATCTGAAAAAACAACGTAATAGACTAACAAATTTCATATACGAGTGCAATCATTCTTCATCGCATCATTAGGAAAGTTTCCAGCCTTCAGATAGTTGTAGATGTTAGCAAACCATTCTCCCAAGTCTACATGAGAATACACAAGAGCATCAAATTTGGGTTGATCAAAAATAGTAGGAGATCAAAGGACCTGAACCATGAAGTGGTATTCTTTCGTATCCTCATCCGAAGGTACCAGGGAGGCAATACTCACCATGGAATTTGCATGTTGATTTTCCCTCCTAGGGATGTTGTCTATTGTGAAAGAGGAGAACCAACAAAGAAAGGTATCAATATCGAGACAACTTACTTTTCTTAGCCTGATAGGTTCCCATGATCTAATTCACAATAAGCTTAGAATCACCAAGTATATGGAGATGTTTTACTTTTAGTGCAATTGCAGCATGCAAGCCAGCAATGAGAGCTTTGTACTCAGTGATGTTGTTGGTGCAAGGAAAGTGTAATCAAAATGAGAGAGGGACCAACATTCCTTTAGGTGAGATCAGGACAACACCTACTTTGGAGCCAGTCTGACATCTCAACCCATTGAAGTACATTTTCCACTCAAGGTTGTGATTGATTACAAAAATATTCTCATCAAGAAATAAGTCCAAACTCGAGAAGGAGTGAGATGATGGAGCATCTATCCATTGATCAGCAACCACTTGACCCTTTATAAAATTCTGAGTAATAAACTTTATGTAAAACTTAGAAAGCAATATTACCCATTTTGATAATCTCCCAGCAAGGTCGGCATTGGAGAACAGATGTTTCAGAATATCACTTTTTACAATAACATGCATCTCAACATGGAGAAGGTAGTTTCTCAACTTCTACGTCGCAAAGATGAGAGCAAGACATTGTTTCTCCATAGATGAATAACGAGTTTCATAATCAACCAGGATGCGACTAATGTAGTAGACCACCCTCTCTTTCCCGACATCATTGTACTGAGTGAGCAAAGTTGCCAAACCATATGGTGATGCAGCAAGGTAGAGCATAAAGGGTCTATCTTGCATAGTTGACATTAGCATGAGATGATTGACCAACTAATTTTTTATTGACTCAAAAGCCTTCTGAAACTCTTCATCCCATACAAAGCGAACACCTTTCTTTAATAAGTGAGTGAAAGGAAGGGTACGATCAACCAATTGAGATATGAATCTATGATTTTTTTGAATCTTCCCTTGTAAGCTTTGTAAATCTGTAATGTTCCTAGGTAGAGGCATGTTAACAATGGCATCGATCTTATTTATGTCAACCTCGATTCCATGATGAGAGACAATAAATCAAAAAAAATTCTCCACCTCTACACTGAAGAAACACTTAAGAGGATTAAGCCTCATCTTATAGAGTTGAAGCCTTTTGATAATAAGATGAAGGTTTTTTGCATGATCTTGACGAGTTATAGATTTCACCAAGATATCATCAACGTAATCCTCTAGAGTTTTATGAATGAAGTCATGGAATATTAGGGTCATTTCTCATTGGTAAGTTGCTCCTGCATTCTTTAACCTAAAAGGCATGACCACATAATAGAAGGTACCCCAAGGGGTCGTGAAGGATATCTTGTACTAATCTTCCAAGTTAATACAAATCTTATTCTAACCCGAGAAGCCATCCATGAAAGATAGTAAGGTGTGGCCTGCAGTCGAGTCCACAATCATATCTATATTGAGTAACAGGTGTAGACACTAAAAATTGTCCTACGCTTGCAATTTCTAAATTCTCCATCATTTCCCTTTCATTCTTGATAATTAAATATTTTTTAATTATTTAATTATTTTCTAAAGTCATAATTCTTCTATTAATTAAATAATTTTAATTATTTAACTAATTCATTTTCTATCTTTATTCCTCCTTGATTAATTAAATAAATTTTATTTATTTAATTGTGTCACTAATTAAGTCCTCTTCTTTCTAAAATTAAATAAATTCTTATTTATTTAATTTTTGTCCACTATCCACTATAATTAAATAATTATTTTAATTATTTAATTATTCATTAGCCTCTTCTCTCATAAATTAAATAAATTTTATTTATTTAATTTGGTCCACTCTCTTGAATTTTAAATTAAATCATTATTTAATTCAAAATGATTCATTTTGTCACATTCCTCTATAATTAAATAATTATTTTAATTATTTAATTATTCATTGGTCAGCTAAATTAAATAATTTTTATTATTTAATTTCTCCTATCACCTCTTTGTCTGTGCCAATCTTATCTTCCACATCAAATCTTATCTCTTGGCATCTCATTCAATTTCATCCCTTGATTGAATCATCTCATAATTCAATCTCAACCCCTCATTTCTTGTCATTGCCCTAATTTTGACCTAACCCTATTCCATACTACAACATTCAATTTTTCCCATTGATTAAGACACCTTATTGACATTCAATCTCATTCGTCTGTTCAAAATGGCATTTTCTATAAAATGCCATTTTCCTCTCATTTTTGGACATAAGGAGGCATTGGATTTTAGACATTAGACATCGCAGCATTTGTCATCTTACTTCATTTAGTCTTGGCATATTTAGGAATAGGCATTTCACTCATATTGTCATAGGCATTAGACTTTGATCAAATCCTTCAAAGCTTGGTGTAGGACTTAGACTTTTATTTTAGATTGCTCGCATGGTAAATTTGAGGGCAACACATCAACTAGCAAGTTAGAAGGTGTTACAAAAGTGAATCATGGAGGTCTCAGCAGTTTTATGGTATAATCGTTCTTTTGTTTACTTCCATTGTCTTTTGTAATTGCTTTGGGTTTATTTTATTGTCTCCATTGATCTAATCTAATTCAAAAATAACCCTTAGTTACAACATGAAATCATCCTTAAGAGAAGCCTTATTAAGATCACAAAATTCAATGCATATACAAAATGCAACCATCAAGTTTACTAATGGAAATGATATTCGAGATCCAAGGGGGGTAGTCGATCAGATAGATAAATATTGCTTTCAACAACTTCTCTATCTCAGTCTTAACCAAAAACATGACCTCTTCATTAATCTTTCATATTTTCGGCTTAACCGGCTTGGCTTCAGGACATAAGATGATATTGTCAACCATTATAAAAACATTGTACCTGGCATGTCCTCATACATCCAAGCAAAGATATCATGGTGAGAATGCAGAAGATTAGAGTGCTCCTTAGCTTCCTCGAAAGAGATGCACTTCCCAATCTTAATCACCTTTTCAAAAGATTTAGGATCCATAGAGACTTCGATAGTATCTCCCTTGAGGAGAGACCTAAGGTCTATAGGATGTGGTATTGGAACACCATTATCGACATTAGCTAGAGGGTCCTCCTCATCAATACTCAAGATAGATTTCCCAAAATATGCTTGTTTACTCAGGCGATATGGGAACCGTCTCTTATGATGAAAAGGAGGAAAAGAGGAGTAGGAACCTAAGAATTCCTGGAGTACTTCATCTAAAGAGAAGACATCTGAAAGGTACTTCTCCATCTTGCACCCCATCCTCTATCAATTTAGGATGAACTAGATTAACTAGTTGACCCAAAATCATGTTAACACTCCACCAAGATTTTTTCTTAGATTGTTTAATGGAGCATCCCAAACCTAGATAGCACTTATGAGGCTTAAACTAGATAGTGATTTGGATTCCTTTCTCAATACACCCAAGGCCTTTTCGCCTATAGCTATACTGAGAAGCGAGTATATATCTGAAACCATAATGAGTTTGTAAAACTTCAGAAGGTGGTGGTTCCATGTACAGAGCCTCATTCCACCAATGGAAATTGAATGCATCTACGAGAGAAAAACCATATCCTTTACTAGATTCACAAACATTAACCTCCTTTATAACAGTAGGACTATCCTCCTCAATAGGGGAGAGACTGGTCTCCTGAATAGGATTACAGTTTTTCTCCTCAGTGGGAGTGTTATCCTCTTTTTCATCAAAGGAATTCGAGGTTATTAGAAGTTTTAGATGAATAGGATTCACTTTGTATTCCCAAATAAATAATTCAAAGAAATCCAAGGACCCCCAATCATCACCAAGGAACGCATTAGATTCAAAAGAGGAAGTAGGCAGGGAGGACTTAGGTCTTTCTACTTTAGGTGGCTCATATTTAACAATGTTCAGTTCGGGGACAACCTCCACGGAGGGTATCACTGAGGAGCATGTCATTGCATCAAAAGTTAAAGATGGAATACAATTCTTAAGAGTGGAGACAACCGAAGCTCGACTGACAGTCACTAATTCATAGAGTTGAACAACTTCCAGGTCAGCTTTAACTATGACTACATGATTATTTGCAACAAACTTTAGGGAGCAATGTAGAGTAGAAGTTACAATACCCATAGCATGAATCCAAGGTCTCCCTAGAAGAATATTACAAGGAAAAGGGCCTAGCAACACATATACCAAAGTGGGTAAGGTAATGGGGCCTAACTGCAAATGCAATATTATCATGCCTAAATCCTGTCGGCCAACATTATCAAACCCACAAATACACAAAGAAGTTCTAAGATAAGGAAAAAGAATCAACTTTAATCTTGGGTAATAGATCAATATCACAAACATTGAGAACCAAACAGATGTTAATGAGGGTACGCCTAATACCAAAAGTATTAACATTAACTATAATCATCAAAGGATCCGCTTGTTTCTATACATCCGGAGGCGGGAGTTCCTACGAATAGAATGTGATATTTAGCAAATCCTCATGAATATGAGCCATTAATGCATTAACATCTCTTGTCCTAGTATAGGTAGGGAAGAGAATATTTTGTAAGGCTTCCAAAAGCATTTCCTAATAAACATAAGTGGATTGAAGCAAATCCCAAAGTGAGATCTTAGCTGGAGTAACGTGAAGTTTCTCAACAAGATCATAATCACCAGGTGCTTTAGTCACAGGTTCAGGTGTTGGAGGAAGACTCGGTTGAGAAGGTGGTAAAGAAGTAGCAATTTGAGTAGGTTGAGATGTAGGGATAGAGGATTGTTGACCCAAAATTTTTCTTGTTTCTCCTTGTATTGTATGTGTGCCCAATAAAATTATAAGATGTGAAGTTCGTAGCTTTTACGAACCTTGAATACAAATCCGACGAATCATTGCAGTATGAAATTCCACAGATAGAATGATCCTTCTTAGGAGAAGGGTTGACCTGAGTCAAGTAAATGAAAATCTTTTGAGGGCTTGGAGAAGCCATAGAGACCACCACAACATTTACTGACTCTTCAGCTTGCAAAGAAGGAGTTTTCTCGAAAGATTTACGGATAGAGGAAGGCACTTCTAAGAATTCATCTAGAGCATCATCCAACATATCAAAATCTTCCTTGGAGAAAGTGTTATCGGAAACATTAAAACATTATAGAAATAGATCTGACATGTTTCATGTCAGGTTCACCAAAATGTGAGATAAGGGGGATTTGTTGCTCATGAGTCTCTTTGTTTCCAAGAGAATTCTAGGGAATGAACTGCCTTTATCCACCTCAACATAAGATGAATGGAGAAATTGCAAAGAAATTATACATAGACTAATTATCATAAAATACTACTTCAAAACCTAAGAGAGTAAAGCTTCTAGATTCCCACCTCTAACAGAGGAGCTCTCTGCCAAAATACTACATGAATTTAGGATGCCAGTGTGGCACACTAGAGTCCAAATGATGTGTTGGTGTCCTAAGTGACAAAGGACTCAAGGACTCAAACGAGCAAACTAGAGCTTCGCTATCTAACCCAGATTCAAGGTCTATTGAACAGAATAACAAGACAAAGAATATAAACTAAAAGGAAGCACAAAGAGAGCTAAGAGGGAGCTTATGAACAACCAGCCATTTGAATCTTCAGTTCGAGCTCCGCTTTAACAACCTACATACAAGACGAATGAGGAAAAAATTTGGGACTGTATAGGAGATTACTGAAGTCAAACCCCTGCTTTAGTGTTCCCATTTCCATGGAAAGTTAGATAGATAGAGAGAGTAACCAAAATGGACAAAAGGGAGTGGTGAAATCAATCCCCTCTTCAGGAGGAGAACCCACACCACCAAGTAGTAAATGAACAAACAGATATAATCTATTTGCAAATTGAAAAGAGTATGAGAGTGTTACCAATAGGTCATGGCCCCCTTTGGAACATATAGATGCACCGTTGAATGCTTGCTAGAGAGATTTGGTTGTTGGAGGGACCTCAGTTTGATAGAGCTTTTCTTGTAAAAGTGTTGTTGCCAAGAGTATAAGAGATTGAGAAGTGACGTCCAATTGAAAAGAGAGCATTGAATGAATGGGAGAACCACCAAAATGAGAGTAAAGGAGGAATTTTGGTGCATGCAAGGGAGGAAAAGAGTTGTTACACTCAAAGGCTTAGCTGCAGGGACATGTGTCAAGAACCAAGATTTGAGATTCCCCATTTCAAACTCAGAAAACCGCTAGGATGCTAGTGTGCCGCGTAGGCGTCCAAGACACAAATTTTTGAGAAACGAGTCACCAAACTGTTGTTTCTTTGCCATTAGACCACATGGAGTTAGAATCATGAAATTTTGACCCATGGGGTTTTTTCCATTAAAGCGTTTAGGTGTCATAAATGTTAGGCAAAGTGCTAAAATATGAAATTTCCCTTAGGTGCAATTTTGCGACATTACAAATATATGTTTGATTTGCATTTTAAGTATTGATTTTGGTATTAATGTGTTGTGTTGTAATGGGTATAAGGTTGTGAAAGGAAAGCTCATCGTTATAGGAAGATCATCCTTAGTGTATGAGGTGAGAGGAGTATGACCTTCCTTAGGAAGACCTTTTCCATCTTAGAGAAGGAGAGGATTTTAGGAGATGAGTATCCATATGATATTTTTTTATTTTTTATTTTTGTTGGAAGAGAAAAATTAAAATTAAAATGTGTTTAGGGTGAAAAGGTTTTATGTTTCTTACCATTTGGAAAGTAGTCCACTCTCTCCTCCTTAGTGAACATCAATTGGGATTCTATGTGTGTGTAAATCCTTGGTTTGGGGTGTTCATGTGTTTTCTATTTTGGAGTTGGATCTTTATTCTTGCAAGTGTATATGAGTTCTTGTGTGTAAAACAGTTTCTATGGAGGTCTTCGAGCTTGGGGGTGGCCTATGTGTAGGTCAACATTGGGAGGTGAGCATCTCATGGACACTAAAGAGTTGTTCTGATTATGTGTAGGTGTGCAAAACTTTGGAGAGCAAGCTAAATGGTGGAAATGGAGTCATTGGTTTTATTGTTCTAATAAGTTTTAGGAAAATGTGGTGGAAAACCTTTAAGAGGTCCTGGTAATTTTATTTTTTAAGAAATCTATTTTATAAAACATTGTGGTATTTTTAATATATGTTCCTGATATTATTTGTGTGAAAGAAATAAAGAAAATATATTGCATTATATTTTAGTGATTTTTTTCTCTATATTAAATATTATTGCAAAAGAATTTTATGCTCTTCTTACTCTCCTTAGATCATTTAAATATATGGCTAGAAATATTATTTAATATTTGCAAAGAAAAAAATAGTTATAGTCTATTTTTTAAAATTAGATAAGCAGGGGGCGGGGGCCCTAGCTCGGTTGGCTAAGTAATTCCGTTGCGGCTCTGCTGGTCACGAGTTCTAGTCTCCCCCCGTCTCGTGGTACCGGAGGGCGTGTCGCGCCAGCGCCGCCGGTCACGTTAAAAAGTTTACCAGGCGCACTGCAGTTTATAGGGGGTTGTGCTACCCGATTCCTGCAGTCTAAAAAAAAAAAAAATTAGATAAGCAGGGGAAGGGCCCTGACACCATGGTACAAAGCGAGGACAACAAACAGAGAAATAGAAAAGGAAAGACAAAACCTGCCACCACCAAAAATAAGTAGCAAATAGGCCTAACCAAAGCCAAAAATGGCACACAGGCCAAGTACCCAAAATTGTAACCACAAAATCATTAGCAACATAATCAAAAATAGAATCCCCAAGTCAATCCATGAAATGGAACACAAACCATTTATGAGATCAACCAAAGACCAATAGGTACAAAACCATAACAAAGCTATCAAGAAATAGCAATCAGGAACAGTAAAACTGAGCACCAAGAGATTCAGAGTAGCCATAAGATCAGAGCACTAAATTCCCAATTTTTGCCAAATTGGGCTGCAAACTCCCTCCAAGCAAGTCATCTTCAATTTTTGAACCAGGCCTTACAACCAAGAAACAAGCCAATTGGCCTCCCTCCAAGCAGAAAAAACCATAACCTGAAGTAGCAATCACCCCAAGGGTGAATGAGACAATTTTTACTTCAAACTCATACAAGAAATTATAGGAGGATCCTAAAATCCAAACCACTAGAAAACAACTAAGCCTAACAAGACTCTTTGAATGAACCATCCCTCATCGAGCTCGTTACTGAGAGAAATCAAATTAGAACAAAAAACAACCATAACACTAATGGGGTAGAGAGCCCCCATCAGCCTACTTGCCTCTCCGCCTCTATAGGAGAAATCATATCCCACAAGTAGTACCACCCAAACAGCAACACTAGTAAAACACCAACCCCTGAAGTTGAGAAAAACCAACACATCAAAACTCTCCACCACAATAGAGGAATGAGAGAGCACACCAAACCCCTGAGGAGCAAGAGCCAACCCAAAACACCACCCCAAGCCAAGCACCAACTCAAACTCCACCTCAATAGGAGAGAGCTCCCCTCTAACAGAGAGGGTGAAGTGAGAACCATAACCACTAGTGCCACTCATCTCCTACACGAACCGGCTCAGCCTTAAAAGGGACCAACAAAAGATAAGGGAGCTTCCCACCCCAACCACAGCCTTCAACTCCACCTCAAAAGGAGAGGGCTTCACCTCAGAAGGAGCAGTCTCCACCTCCATAGGAGACCTCAATTGTAGAACCAAACAAGAAGTCAACATCCCAATAGAAAAAGTAGTCACCACACCCCTTGGCAGCCCAAGCAACGGGTTCAAGAAGGAAGCAAAAGAAAGCTCCTTAACCAAGAGAGGAAACAACTACCATGAACCTTCATAATGAGCATTTGGAACATCACCACCAAAATATCTTCAAACCAACCATGCTTGAAGGCGCCAAAGAATGAAATAGGGGTCTTCAAGGCAGAGAAGAGCCCCCTCCACCATTTCCAAAAGCAACCAATCTCTGATGGGGATTCAACAACACCCGTGGAACCCTCAAAACACAACTTCAACATGCATAGGTTGAAGAGACCCAACACCACAGGCTCTAAATCCCCACCACAGCCATAACCGAGGGCCAACGAAAGAACATAACTATCAAAGCAAAAGATCACCACAATTAACAAAAACTTGCAAAATAGGTTCAAAACCTCCTCACAGATGGTGATTCCAGAAAGTTCAACAAGACCTCTCCAATAGCTATTCAGACCATCTTCCAAAGCAATGTCAATAACCACCAAACATGAGCCCAACTCAAAACAGGCTCCAACACCCAACACCAGAACCAAACTAAGGACATAAACCATGTCCAAAACAACAACATCACCCATGTACATAAGAAGAACAAACCAAATGGAAATCCAAACATAAACGAAGGCAGGGATAGAGTCACCATATGCTTGCCACAAGACAAGAAGAGTCATCACCTCATCAGTACGCAGCCACTCGAGACACCTAGAAGGGCAAGAACGTGGTTGCGGCACCAAATAGAACACATCAACAAACAACCAACAACCTCCCACCTTCCAGAACTCAAATAATCAGCGAGGGGCAGAGAGAAAACGTCCAAAGACCACTCCAAAGAGTCTTTCATAGACATCAAAACAACACCCTCCAAAAAGATCTCCAATGAAACAATGTTGCACGCAAAAGAAAGCAAGGACAGAGCCGAGACTTTGGAGCAAACGAGCAAGAAACGTGACCCATTAAGGGACAAACACATCACATCCAGACTGTTGAAGCTAAAAAGCTCACTAGAAGCAGAGAGATGGAACAGGCGCTTGAAGGGGCCACAAGCACCAAAGACACCACTCCCTTGGTAAGAGAGGAGACCACCTCTGCCAAACCAACCCAGATAGAGAGGCACCAAAGGGCCCGTAGCCACCAACCCACCAGACAACACAGAACATGACAGGGTCATCAGAACTGGCATCGAAACCATACCCACAAGAGAACCTCCCAAGGAAGGCCAAGCAACAGCGAAGTTCAGCCATTGACCCACGCAAGCCAAAGAAAAAGAGGAGGCCAGCTCCCCAGCCGACCCACCTTCAAAAACCTCAGAAACGTCCCCCCACGGGCACAAGCAGCAAATCCTAACAGGGGCGAAAAAGATTGAAACACCTCGCACATCAACAACAAATATAGTTTGTTGTTGATATAGTTGTATACATATAATTTGTAGAATGCAATAGTTTATTTAATAGATAGACATTTTTTCACAAATACACACATATATATGGGCATTACGTTTAAATTATATTATCTAATTTTTTATCAGTATTAAATTGATTTTTCTAAAAACTTCATTTGAGGTAGAACATTAAATTCACACACACATAAATTATTGTAAGTATATTTAGTTAAATATTTATTTCTGAAGTATTCTCTATTTTTTTACAACATAAGCAACTTAAAAGTATTGAAATGGCCAACTAAAACAACATTTCAATAATATTTTTATTATTGACTTCATTAAACAACAATAAATACTTCTAAATTATAAAATATTTAAATATATATTTTTAAACAATGACATAAATTACATCTAATAAAACATGATAAATACAATGTGACATCACAACATTACTCCATAGAACCTCTTCCACCAAAAATTATAATTTACCAATTCCCATCACATCTTACATACACAAAAAATTAGATATAGCAATAATGTACATAATGCTACAAGTAGTAGGATAATATTTTATATTTTACGTTTTCTAACTAAACTAGAAGTTCAATGGTAATATAGAAGATAAGTTGAATAGTCATTTTCATATAATTAAATATGCACATTTTTTATTGAATGAATGAAACATTCATTGAATATTTTTTTAATTGTCCAAATCCCATTAATTTGTCAATCTTTTCTTATATTATGATTTTGAAATCTAATACAAAATTATAAAAAACCCACATTATAAAAGAATAAAAAAAATATAACTTTAAAATATAATTAAATATGAAATAACCAATTCAAATATATTGAAATGATCAAATATGAAACAACATTATAACATTAAACAAAATAAATACTTCTTAATTAGAAAATATTTAAATACATACTTTTAAACAATGACATATAAATTACATCTAATAGAACCTATTCCTCCCAAAAACTATAACTTATCAATTCACATCACATCAGACATGCCCAAAAATTAGATCTACAGTTATATAAATTAAAATATATACACTAGATTTGGAACAAGTTGATGAGCTTCCCGTGTCTAAAATCTCTCGTTTGCTAAGACAGAGTTTCAATTATTGGTAGTCACGAGAACCTGTACAAGTCTTTGAAATACATTGTCTGCCACTTATTTATTTTGTAAATGGCATATTCATACACACTTCTGTTCTTGATTTTGCAGAAAATGGCAATGCGTCCATTGACAACAATTTTGGTGGGACATGGGATTCAACTAGAGTAGATAATCTTCGCTATTTCTCCCTCTCATGGGAAGAAAAATACACTTCTTTGCTGTTAAATTTTCTTAAATATTTTATAGCTTTTGTAGAGTTTATAAACCAGAAACAGTAGCCAAAAGTGTTATTAAATGGTTGGTAGCTATGAATTTTATTGTTTTTCTATTTAGTTTGCAGTCAAGAGAATTATAAGTATTTAGATTACATGTTAATAGGAAAAAGGTCTCATCTATCATAGATGTTCCAATAACCGTTCATTTATATATGTTATCGGGGCACTAGAGAATATATATCAAGCACAACTTGAAATGGTCACTTTTTGACCTTTGCGTACATAATGAATCCTCCCATGCTTGTTGTAACTACCCAAAAGCCGAAACAATAGCAAGTAGCATACAAAAAATTCAAAAAAAACTGTTGAAATCCAACATACCATTTAAGAGCTTAGGGTGCACGAACTTAACTATAACGACTATCGGTATTTCAATAATTTTATAATAATTTTTTTGAAAGTAATTTAATTTATTAATATTGATAATTTTTAAAGATATTTATGAGTGATATAATAAGTATTAATTATAAAAGTTAGTATATAGTTTTATTTTTAAGTATGTATTTTTTCATTAATGTTATAAAAATTTTAATTATAAATTATCTAATAAATCATGTTAAAAAGAATAATATTATTAGAAATTAAAAAAATCATAGACATCTCTATTTTTATTTCTATACATTGATAATGACATTGTATCACTTTTTGAATATATCTAAATTTTTAATGTTTTCTCTTCACAATTCATTTTTATACAATTACAATGTATTGTGCACAATACAAATATTGTATACATAAATTTTGATCAAATCAATCCAATAAATAAAAAAACATATATTATCACAACATGAAAAAAAATTGAATATTGTGACCATATTTTATAGAAGATCATATTAAGAAATCATATTATAGTTTTGTGAACATAAAAAATTAGAATAAAATTTCTTACACAATTAAAATTAAATGGACATAATTGAAGAAGTGAAAGAAAAAATTTCAAGTCTGCAACTTATGAATTGGTGCAATACTATTGTAAGCCATTGAAATTAATATTTTGACATAAAGGCATCATGAACATTGTGGTGACAATAATGAAACTACAACAAGAATATATTAAAATCTCACATGAAAATGCACGGTGTGCGTTTTTTCTATAAAATCACCTTCCTAATTATATTATTTTTGCATTACCATGGCGTGTCTTAGTTTCAATTAAAATAGGCAAATGCATAGAAATTTTCTTCTATTGAAATAAATGTATTCAATCATTAAAACTATAGATTTTGATTACAATTAATCCAAAATAAATATAAGTTATACTAGATTGTCTTTGTTTTCTATCATGTTGCTAAAAATGACAAAAATATTTCTTGTAGACACCTTGATTTACACTTCAAATATATTTCATATTTTTGATGTCACAAATGACATAAGAGAATGTACCCACAAACAAATTAATTAAAAAGAAAATAGATATTGTTAAATTTTAAACTTATACATCAAAGTTGATGAATATAGTTGATGCAAGCAAAATACCCCCTTTTGTTGTCATAACCCAACTTTCACAAAATCATAGATTACAAATGACTTTATAGACAATTTATATTTAAATCAATAATTGCAAATGTTTGTCAATTTTAATCAATTCTAAATTACACAAAATCAATTTATACAGCTTCAACTTACATTCAAATTTGAAAGGTAATTCAAATATATTTATTTAAATCATATTACATGTATCAGATATTTGCAATTTCAATTATCCTCCTTTGGCTAAGAGCACTCCTCTTTTTTTATTCCTCTTTCTTTCCTCTTGTTCATTTGTGTTATAATTCAATTTTTAAGATTTCAACCTCCATGGCACGACCCTCCATATACTCAGTTCTTTATTAACAAAATTCTTGTTGCATTTTACTCTTCTCACATTCCTTTCTCATTTTTACTCCAATCGCCACTTTGGACACCTTTTATTATTATTATTATTTCTAAATCTTCTAGTTCATTTCTCTAGCCATGACCTTTAATCTTCTTTAGGCACCGAATTATTTAAATTTTATTTTCCCCAACAACTATGTAGTCCCTTCAATTTGTATTTTATACTTTTATATATTTAACTTTTAAATCTTCCATTTCCTCTACTATGCATCACGCCCTTACATTTTTCCTCCTTTGCAACATCTTGGTGTCTCTATCACTTATGTTGTTTTGTATTCCTTTAAAATGAGTCTAATCAATTCACTTAATAGATCAACAATATATCCAATTTTAATTAAAATTGAATGGATAATCAATTACTCCATAACCAAAGTCAATCTCCAAAAATATACATTAAAATATATTTCAACAAAAATTAAACCTCAAATGTATAATGATATAATATTTTCTATAAATCCATGATAAAATGTCATTCAACTTCTTCCACAATAGTTCACCAAAAATGAGTTAGAATGCAATTCAAAATGGAGAAAACTAAAACAAAAAATGAGAAAAAAATATGAACAAATGTTTTGGATGATGTTGGTTACACATGTGCCCGGGTGCAACTGCATTAGACACATCAAGTAAGAAATTTTTTGTGAGTAGAACTCACAAAATGGAATTGAGTAGTGGGACTACTCTTTTAGGTTGAATGCAACCTATAATGAACTCCATCGATGTCCAAAGTGCACATGGAATGATTATTTCTTGCTTTTCTTCCAACACTTCACTAGAACAAGCTTCACACTTCTCTCGCAATTTCATTCACCATTCTTTTCTTCTCTCGTGGATTCCATGTGTCCACCATGAACTGTCCTCCTCCAAAAAATTATTTTTTCTCTTCTTCTCCTCTTCTCCTTTGTGGGATCCAACCCACCACAAACCAATCACCTCCACCAAGTGCTACCTATAGCATCCTTTACAAGTTCTAGATGCAAATATGCATTATCCATGCACCAATCTACAATTATGTATCTTCTACTTTCTTCTTTACAAGCAAACTAAACTATACATTTTCCCCGTCCTTCTCCATGACTACAACATCATCCTTTTCTGACATCTCCCACATCTTCATGTCAATTGTAACTTTTCTTTTTCCACCCTTTGTTATGGCTACATCTTCATCCTCTATTACTATCTTCTTTTTGTTGCTCACTTCTTCAGTGTCCATCTTATTTTTGTCTTAATGTACATTTGTAGGGGCTACTATCACATCTCTTCTTCCTTATTAGGTTGCAACATTATTTTCCAATACTTTTCTTTTTGACGTGCTCTTTCTTTTTCTTGCTTCTCTTTACCAATCTCCTCTCATCCTTTTCTATATTATTTTCCAATACCTCTATCCTAGTTTGGATCTTCCCCAATTATTCATGGAGTATCTTTTCCATCTCTTCAAACTTTTTTTCCACTCCTTTGGTTGAGCACACTCTATTTTTATTCCTCTTCTTTCCTCCTCTACATTTGTTAGAATTCAATTGTTAAGCTACCACCCTCCATGGCGCAACCCTCCATATAGTTTGTTCTTTGATAACAAGATTCTTCTTGTATTTTAGTCTACTCATGCCCCCTCTATGGTTGCTCACATCCCTTTCTCTAGATTTCTCTCTAATCTCCTGCTGCGCCCTTATTATTCTCCTTTTCCATTCCAAAATGATGCACTGCCTATGAATTTTACTCTACATTTTTTCATTCTCCTATGCCCCTCCCACCATGTAGCACACCCTACACTTTTTTATTCAATATGCACTTAGTTTTTATTTCATGTGACATCTCACCTTCCCTTAATTCAAACCTACTATATATTTGAAGATGATGCTCTACCTTTCAAATCAACTCCTCCATCTCACATAACATGGCCTCCCTTTTTCTGTAAATAATGGCTCCTCCTTTTACCATCGCCCCCTTCACTACTAATGGCGCTCTCCCTATTAAAATCTTTTCATACATTTTTTAACTCCTTAGTATGTCATGGCCCTTCAGCTTTTAAGACTACATTTTCAATCTCGTTTTTACCCCATCCATCGCTTTGGACACCATTTATTATTCATTCTGTTTTGAAAAATCTTCCGGTTCATGTCTTTAGCCAGAACCCTTAACCTTCTTTTGGCGCCGAACCATTTAAATTTTATTTTCCCCATCAACTGTGCAATCAGTCCAATTTGCATTTTACACTTTTAAATATTTAACTTTAAAATCTCCCATTTCCTCTACTATGTGTAGCCACTTTGCATTCTTCCTCCTTTGCAATGTCTTGGTGTCTATCACTTCTGTTATTTTGTATTCCTTTAAAATAAATTTAATCAATTCATCTAATAGACTAGCAATATATCCATTTTTAATTAAAATTGAATGGATAATCAATCACTCCATGACTAAAGTCGACCTCTAAGAATGTAGATTAAAATCCATTTTAAAAAAAGAAAACCTCAAATGCATAACAGTATAAGATGTTTGTCAATCAGTGACAAAACATCATCCAACTTCTTCCATAATCAATCACCAAAATGAAGAAAACAAAAACAAAAAATGAGCAAACAATATTCAAATGTTTTGGATGACGTTGATTACATGTGCGCTTGGGTGCTTCTG
Source organism: Sequoia sempervirens (assembly GCA_007258455.2). Lineage (NCBI taxonomy): Eukaryota > Viridiplantae > Streptophyta > Pinopsida > Cupressales > Cupressaceae > Sequoia > Sequoia sempervirens. The sequence goes on along the minus strand of VDFB02252616.1, from coordinate 26,940,325 downwards.
CATCAATAATGCTCATCCAAAACATCAAATATGAATATATTAGCATTAAAATAGAGACAAGGACCACATGTGATGATATTATTGCTCAAATTATAATTTTGATGGTATTATCAATGAACTAAGGTATTTAACTTGACAAATTATAGTGAATATAAAACCAATCCTCTCTACATTACTCATTTCAATTGTCATCCTTTCCAACCATAACCCTTGCAACTATTTTATTTTTAAATTCAATGTAATTTTGATAGAGTTTTGTGTATGAGTTTTTCTACTTAATGGAACAAATATTTATCCTTGGGTTATTAATATTTCAAAACACAACCACATAATTATCAAATTTCATGATCGAACATGATTGTGACTCTAGCAATCAATTACCTTTATGATAGACTATGGTCTTCATAATACCAAGTGTTTCATTAATGAATCAAACATTGACTCAAAAATTGTACACCAATATTATGAGTTGGAAAATATATAGTAGAGACACTTCAAGTATTAGAAAAGACTGAATGACCATTATATTTGGCCACTTAATGCATTGAGTAAAGATATATACTTTGCGCAGTAAGAGACCAACAACATAATCTTTGGAAGGTTTCAAGAAACATGGTGGGATCTACACAAAAATATTTTTTAAGCAAAAATACAAGCAGAATAACCTTTGGGGAAGTATGGTTATTACACATATGTAACTTCAAAATTTTAATGTGAAATTGGTGTAAAATATATATATTAGTCCTTTTGTTTAATTTTTAGGCTAGCATTTTGTATTATAATGTAGTGAAGAATGTATTGATGATATTTGATACATAGTCCAAAGATTATAATTTTTTTCTCTACATTATCAAACACCACACTTTCATGGGTTGTACAATTTTTGATTTGAGTGATACATTGAATCGACAAAAGAGATGGCCATAGGTCTTTTGAAGATTTTTGTAATTTATTTTATTCCCTTATTCTATGTTTAAGATATAAAATAAATGATTTTTTTATAATCAACAAATAAACTATCATTTGGTAAGGATGATCCCTAAATCATTATCAATAAAATACATGGGGTACTACAAGATGGATGATGATGGAGATGGAATTTTAAAACTATGGTACAAGGGTAAATGGATAATGGTAGAGTTACATTTTTATTTATTCTCATTAGGGAGTGCAACTATTTTCAAAATCTTAGAAGAATAAACTATACAAATTAAGTAAACATTACAAATTTTCTTAGCATTTTTATATAAATTTTATACCACAAACAATTATTTCATAGGTTTAGAGCATACTTTAGAGATCCACACATCTTACCCACTCACTAGCAATAGCAAGAGTTGATCCATGACCTTCTCCACCACCCCAATGTTGTAAATCCTTAATGACCTAATATTAAACTAATATCTAGTAACTATGCACTACATCTTCTACTCATCCTCATCTATGCTAAAAGTTCAAATATATTGATTTTTTTTTTGTGTAAAATAACAAAAACCAATGTTAAAAATCTACCTTCAACTTGTCTCAATACATGTCCACATGCACCCAATCCATAATCATCCAAATACTTTAATAATATATAAAAATAAATAAAGTTCCACCATATTTTTTGATGAATGACAAACATTATTAATTTACCTTTTTGAGCAATATTTTCTAAATCCATTATATTTTATTTCCATCTCCTAGGAATTTATAGCAAAAATGAAATAGTCACACTAATTAAAGTCTACAACAAGTGTGCTACATTCCAAAATAAATATAAATATATTTTATATTTAAATTTTGGATGATCAAAATTTTAGTGTTACCAAGAAATTCCATCCTAAGAATAACCTATCAACCAAGGTATAGAATGCTAGTATAGCTATAAAGCCAATGCAACTACTTAATATAATGGGATAATATGTATATGGTACTTCAAATATTATTTAAATTTTTTTAATAATTCTCTCATGGATGGGAGAAAGTCATTTTAACACCCGTTCAAATTTGTACAAGATGATACAAACTTTATGAAAAGTTTATCCCATAACAAAATGTGGGTTTTTAAATCTTTTGTGCATTTTGAAATAGATCATGGAGGAAATTGCATGAAGAACTTAAATAATAAAGTTTCTCCAATTTTATGAATTTATTTGTGGAAAATACTAATAGTCAACTCATGTTTTATTTTAAGTAACAGGTACAAAGGTAGGATGAGGAGAGTTTGAAAATAAATAATTTTGAAGTGAATGAATTCATGGGTGTTAAAAAGAATTAAGATGGAGTAAAGGTTCAATATTATTAAACTATCTCAATTCTTATTTATTCTTTTCTCTTTTCTCTTGTTCCTATAAATTTTGAGATATATCGTTTGGAATTGCAGTGTAGAAAAATGTATCCCTTTATATTTTCACACCTTTTTTGGGACCTCTTAAATAAATTGGACTTAATTGTGCCTTAATAAGCCCTATTTCACATCTATGAGCCTAAAAAATTACATTTTTTGAATAGGAAACATGACAATAATTAATGCCAACACATAACAATTTACCTTGAGCAATGTGTATTCAAAGAATAGGGACCTAGGTCTCCATGAGTGAATGGGTCATCCGTAGGCTTTGAACCTAAATTTAAAATATTTTTTTGGAGGTATTTTAATGTCCCCAAATCCATATTTCAATGCCAGCTTGTAATATTTGAATTTTGGGAAATTAAGGATACATACCTATAAATACAGGGTTATTTTCTAAGTTTCACCTAGAAATTTAAGAAGATTTCAAGAGCAAGTTTAGAAGAGAAAAGTTGATGATCAAGAGAATCCAAGGGTAGAATTATTAGAGATTTATTGCAGCATTCAAGATCCAACCATAATGTCAAAGTCTTCTTGCATCATGCATGTTTTTGGAGCTAACATTGTGATGTAGGTTTCAAAGATCAAGTTCAAGCATTCAAAGCATTATTTCAAGTATCAAGATCCACATTAATTGAATCCATTTCATGCAAGTTGTGGAACTTCTAAGATCTAAATTTAAAGGTTTCTACAAGGATTTTTTGAGTGGTAACATAGCATTGTTCATTCTTTATTCCTTTCATACTTTCATTATTTTATTTCAAGGTTTAATTACGCAAAATGAGGTTTGACCAAGGAAAATCCTCATTCACCAAAACAAACAATTTTTCTCCTCTTGTGTTTGTGTTGTTGATTTAGATTGAAGGATTGAGGACCTCAAGTGAAGTGCAAGATTGGAAAATTTGTCAAAGTTGTCAAATCATGGAAACTCACCTACAGATCTTATTTTTAAATTTTTGACATTGAAACCTAGACAAATCAAAAGCTACAAATCAATATCATAGACTCCTAAAAGTTGCTAAAAAACCTTGACAACAGACCCATTAGCCTATGGGTGAATGTGTCCTAAATATGCAATAATTTTGTTTTTTTTGTCAATATTGAGCTTTATATTGTTGTTTCAAGTTTGAGTTTGCATAATTATGTTGATTTTCTATTTTTAGGTTTTCTCCCAAAATTGTTGTTTGAACTGGACCCCATCCTCAAGCATAAGAAAACCAAAATATTCTCACATTGACTTGATTCACCTAAGGGTTGTTAGACAATTATTTGTGGGATTCTCATTTCCTAATGAATATAAAAAGATAGGTCCATCTATCCATATTGTTCATCAATTCATTTTTAGTGAACCGCTTCCTCTTTTTTCTTCTTTATTTCATTAAAGTGAACCTGATGTTTGAGGATTACAAATTTTTTATTTTGGAGTCCATTTCAACCCTAGATCTAGGATTTGCATTGTTGTGCACATTTTATTGCATTGATTTGCATCTCATTTAGGGTTTTAGGTTTATATTTTTGCAATCTTTAAAATCTAAAAAATTCAAAAATATCAGTCATTTTGCATAATGTTTACATAACATTACATGATCAGTCATTTACATCATAAAATTGAATCAAAATTGCATCTCAAATTAGGTCTTTTTTATTGTCATTTAACATCATTTTGTACTTTCATTTAGACCTGATTTTTGAGAAATTTGAAACCATAACCAACTGTTTGAACCTAGAATCTGAAAGCATAAAAATCAACTCATAAATCTGTAAATTAATTTTTTTTAAACCTGAAGCAAGACCCATTTTCCCATGGGAAAATGAGTCCATGATGAGGGCTTTTTCTACATTTTAAAGTATCAAAAACACTATTTCTGCATTCAGTTTGTTGTTTTAGTTTCTAGAATTTTTGTTTGCTGAAATTGTTCATATTAAGGTTAATTAGTCAAATTCACTACATTGTTTGAATTTATAATTTACATCATTTTCAGGGTTTTGTATAGTATAATCAACACATTATCTTGTTTAAAATTTAGAAATTTCTTTCTACATACTTGCATTCTAGGGTGCTTGATTGCATTTTCCCTATTTTGCATTATGGGTGCACCTTGGGTTTGTGAAACTTGTATGAGATTCACAACTTGTTGTCCTATTTCCAATATTGTTGTAAGACGTAGTTGATACTCATTTCATCTCACAATGCATCACTCATTGTCGATCTTGGGTTTTCTAACTCTTTCACTCATAATGTCGACACTAGTCAACCCATTATGGATCATACCCTTGGCACTTCATTTCCCATGACCTCCCTACCCATAACCAATGTTACTAATGTTAAAAAAATTGTTGCTAATGTCCCTCAAGAGAACCTAAGAATAATGGATGAAGAACTAGACAAATTGCTAAACTTTGTGAATTATGAATACATTGTTGATATTACCATTCCTATCATAGATAACCTGAGGAGAATGATTGATAATGAACAAGGAATATAATTTGTGTGTAGTCTATCTCATATCATTAATAATCATGTTCGTACAATGACTATTTGTGCTCAAGCTTTGCAGTATACCCAAAGGCAAGGTGAAATTCCAATTCCTCCTTCCACAACCATGACGTTTATTCAAACATACACTAATCCAACTATTACAACAACCATACAACCTACTAGCAATGTCAATACTTCCTTAGGAATTTCCACTAAGAATTCCTTTAGCTTTGTGCATTCAAATCTCATATCTCCTAATCCATCTCCCAAGAGCTCACAAACTTACAATTCACTTGCCCTCTGAATACATATACACATCCACCATATTCACCTTCATCTCATAACACAAACAATGATCATGTCCTTAACCAAATCCTACAAAATATTTCATCCCTCCAACAACAAATTGCTACATTGAATCAAAATCAAAATGGCCAACCTTCACAATATGTCAAAAGAAACCCCTTATCCTTGGAGATAATGAGAACATAAATACCACAAGGTGTAGAGATTCTTAGATTTGAGAAATATGGTGGAAAAGGAGATCCTATTAGTCATTTTTCCACATATAAAGCCTTATGTAGTGACTTCATTTTTGAGGATTAAACATTGGCTAAACTCTTCCCTGGATCCTTGATGGATACTTCTTTGGAATGGTTTTTCTCTTTAAATCGAATAACTCAATACATTCATTCAATGAACTTATTGATTCCTTTCGATCAATCACTTCCAAATACACATGGGTCCTAAATGACCTTACTTGATTTAATGACATACAAACAAAAGGATGATGAAAAGGTCACTAATTTTATAGCACTATAATACCAATTGCTTTACTCACAAATAGACATTAAAATTATCAATGTTGACCTTCAAAGAATGTATATTTCCAATTTGTAGAACAAAATCAAAGCTAAACATGAGATGTTGAAATTTCCTTCCCTTACAAACTTGTGTATTGCCCTTCATGATTACCAAAATTTAGTTAGTAGTTGTGAAGTGAAAAATCCCTCTAACTATCCTAAAAAATATGAATCCATGCCTCAAACAAAATATCAACCATTCAAGAAACAAGATAATGGATTTTTACAACTTAATACCTCTCAACCAACTCAACATGTTGACACTCAAGTGGATAATATAAAAATGAAAAATCCATATACATTTGGAGAGAGAAATAGACAATTTATTCCTCTACATAATACCCTTCAAAACACTAGATGTTGCAACTCTTAAACAAGAACTTAATCTCCTTACCTCTTGTTAGAGCTCCTAACCCTACTAAGCCTTTACCTCCTAATTATAGATAAAATGCCTTTTTCCATTTTCACCGACAAAATGGACATGATACAAAACATTACAAGTTTCTTAAACATATTGTGCAAGACCTCAGTGATTCTAATCACATTCAAATTGGTAGTGTCAATGATCAAGGTAATAAGTTTGTAGCCCCTCCTAACCAAAACATGTAAATCTTTACTAATCCTATGCCAAATCATAACATCTCCTTTGTCAAAGCTAGAGAAACAAAGAATGATGTGATGAATGTTGACATGAGTGATGATAATATGAAAAACATGGACAATCTGATTGGACTCATTGAAGTTCAATCTCGTAAGGGCCTAACCAAAATTCCCCAAGTTGACATTTATTTCTCACAACATGACATAATCAAACATGCACCTGATGTTCCTCTCTACATAGCTAGAAGAATCAATAACAAGCCTAATAATGGGATATTAATTGATCCTGTTTGTGTAGAGAATGTGATAACTGAAGAATTCTTATTTGTACATGAGCTGTTTTAAGATACTTATGAATAATCAAAGGCATGGATCAAACTGCATAACAATTTTTCTTGTCCTACAATAGGTTTGACAACTCTTCCTTTAAAACTTGGACCAAAAAAATTGTCTCATTTTTCATCATCCCACTGCCAAACCAATTTCGTGTGAAGTTAGGCTACCCATGGCTTCGCTCCATGAAATTCGTCCCATTAGTAGCGCATAAATGCTTAAAGTTTCCATTTGGCAATGAGATCTTTACTGTTCATCATAATGGATTTAATCCTATGTCTTCCCATAGAAATTTCTCATTGAATTTATTTTGGACCAAACCTATGGAACCTATTAGGCCTCGTGAGGAATTCTTTTTCAAATCTTATCAAAAAGTTTAAATAAAAGTACATAGAAGAATTATCCCTTAGTAATATTCCTCAACCCACGATTGAGCCTCCCATCTTTGATGAGACCATGATTGAACCAAAATCCCTTCCAAGTAACCAAGACCAATCTATGACAAATCCTTTATCCATTTCATATAAGAGACCACAAAATATCCAAATAAGTCTCATTTTTCATCGTAAAATCAAACAAGTTTATCAAGTTAAAGAGAAAGTGGTTGAACGACCTCCCATGGTTCCTTTCATTCCTCCCTTAAGGGAAGAAAAGAAACATATGTTTGATAAACCTGCTCCTACACAATTGTAACTTAAAAATGGAACAAAAATAAATCTAAATGCTAGAGAGCATAGGAATAGGCATTGTGCTATTTCTCATTTGTTACAAGAAAAAGAAAAGAATAATATAGAAAATATAAAACCAAACTTACCTCAAGTAATGCATGATGATTCTCCCCCTTCACCACAATAAGAAAATTCTATATCTTGACCACAATAAGAGCAAGAACCTTCCATGGATATTATCATAAGAGCTCCTATTATGATTAGCTTGGATGATGAAAATGAAATTGAAAAAAATGATGAGGAAGTGCATAAAGAGTTAAATTTATTATTTTCCTCTTCCATGAGCTTAAATGATAACAACCTTGATGTTCCTCCTACAAAGAGTGATTCACCATGTGTTGAACTTGGTGATTGTCCTAGTTTGGCACTTGACATTGTCCCTTTAGCCAGTTGTCTACCTTCCACATATGATGAACAAGATTGGGATGTAGACGAACTGGTATAGGTTGATTCACATGCACATTACTAGTCTTTTTCCTTTTTCTTATTTTCATGTTCTTTGTGTGATTGCATGTGTGTAATGTGATCCCCCATATTGTTCTATTTGACATTTCTTTTATTATGTTCCTTCCTCTATTTGTATATGCATTCTTCTATATGTCATAAAAAAATTATATTTTCTTTTGTCTTGTGTTTTCCTTTTGGGGATGACACAAGGCATCAAGGCATTTAGGTCTCTTCCATGTTGACCCAAAATATTTTCTTTTTTTTTCGTTATTTATGTATCATTTTTAAGTTCCATGAGTTATTTGGGGAATGATGACATTTCTAAGCTCTATAATATCATTGTAGTGAAGACATATGTTGACCCTAAATCTATGGATCTCTTATGTTTTTGGGATTTTATTTGGGGGAAACCCCTTTTTCATGACATAGCTTCAGTTGAAAACATATGCTTGACATAGGGTTTTCCAAATAAGCTCTCATGTATTCCTTACTGTTAGCATTTATCATTTGTTACTTTAAAGGAATTGATCATAGCATGGTGTTTAGCAATTTTTTTATAGTGGGGGCATACATTGGAATTTATCATCTTAAATTTTTTTAACAATACCTTATGTTTCATAGTGTGGTCATCTTACTTAATGTGATGTGTCTTCTTCTTAGAGGTGTCATTGGGTTTAATGTCCTCCAAGAGTGTGGCCTTTCTTGGCATACAACATTCCTCTTAGTGGTGATGCTACACATTGCATTCCCTAATTTGTGAATCTTTTATCTCTTATAGAAATTAGGCACGATGTTCCCTAAGAGGAGACCTTACATGAACTAAGTGAAACCCATTTGAACTTTCCTTATCCTATTTGAATTTTGTTGTGAAACCCCTTTGAACTTTCCTTATCCTATTTGTATTTTGTTCATAAGTGATTAGGATAATGTAGCTTGCTAGCCTTATGAAGCTTGAATTTACAATCATTTTTCAAGGCCACCAAGCATAACACACCTTCCTTGCAAGTGGAGCCATGTTTGTTCATAAGTGTTTAGCATAATATAGCTTGCTAAGCCTTATGAAGCTTGAAGTTCATATTGTGTTGTTCCTTATCAAAGTTATCAGGAGGTATAAATTTGGTACGGTTATTAGAGCCTAATAATATTCTCTCATTTTCCACTTCTAAGGGCTCACCTAGTGGACAACAGATTTCACTAGCCCATGTGAGTGTGTGTTTTTGTTTGCATAGTGGACAATGAGTTTCACTTGTAAATTTTTTTGGAAAAACAACTAAGGCTTAATCCACATCGAGTTGGAAAAATAGTCAAGGCTTGATCCACCCCTTGTTCTTTTTCTTTCTTTCTTTGATTTTTTGACATTGTATGATTGAGAATCTTGTCGGTGTTGCATATATATATATATATATATAGGCATGTGTCTCCTTGTGCCTTTGTTGATTTTTCCATGACATCTTAGATCTTGGGGGCTTGATCATCCTCCTCAACCTTTGCCATCTTATTCTTCCAATAATTGTACAATTATACCTCTCTCGATTGTCTACTTTAGTGTGAGTTTGACACAAGGTCATCCTCTCACTAAAGTGGGGGTAAATGTACTATAGAAAAATGTACTCCTTTACATTTTCACACTTTTTTTGTGCCCTCTTAATTAAAATGGAATTAATTAGGCCTTAATAAGCTTTATTTTACATCTACAAGCCAATAAATTACATTTTTTGATAGGGAAACCTGACAATAATTAATGCTAATACATAACACTTTACCTTGAGCAATGTGTGTTCCAGGAATAGGGACCTAGGACCCATTCACCCATGGTTGAATGGGTCCTCCCTAGGCCTTTGAACATAAATTTAAAATATGTTTTTGGAAATATTCTAGTGTCCCCAAATCCATGTTTCAATTTCATCTTGTAATATTTGATTTTTGGGAAATTAAGGATACATACCTATAAATACAAGGTTATTTTCTAAGTTTCACCTAGAAATTTTATGATATTTCAAGAGAAAGTTTATAAGAGAAACATTGATGATCAAGAGAATCCCAGAGAAAAATTATAAGAGATTTATTGCAACATTCAAGATCCAACCATCATGTCATTCAGTCTTCTTGCATCATGCATGTTTTTGGAGCTAACATTATGATGTAGGTTTCAAAGATCAAGTAGCATTCAAAGCATTATTTTAAGTATCAAGATCCACATCCATTGAAGCCATTTCATGCAAGTTGTAGACCTTCTAAGATCTACATTCAAAGGTTTCTACAAGGGTTTGTTGAGTGGTAACACAGCATTGTTCATTCTTCATTCATTTCATACTTTCATTATTTCATTTCAAGGTTTAATTACCCAAACGGGGTTTGACCAAGGAAAACCCCCATTCACCAAAACAAACATTTTTTCCTTTCTTGTGTTTGTGTTGTAGCAAGTTAGATTGAAGAAGGATTGAATACCTCTTGAAGTGCAAGATTGGATAAGTTGAAAAAGTTGAAAAAGTTGTGAAAGATGTTGTCAAATCATGGAATCTCACCTACAAATTTAATTTCCATCTTTCTGATACTAAAACTTGGAAAAATCAAAAGTTATAGATTAGTATCAATGGCTCTCGAAAGTTGTTGAAAAAAACTTGAAAAAAGAACCATTCGTCCATGGGAAAATGAGTCTGAGACAACCTCCTAATAGTGACTTTTGGTGACTATTAAACATCATTCTTCCCTTCTCAGATCTGCAATAATTTTGTTGTTTCTATCAATATTGAGCTTTATATTACCATTTCAAGTTTAAGTTGGCATAATTAGGTTGATTTTTTGTTTTTAGTTTTTCTCCCAAAACTGTTGTTTAAACTTGACCCCCATCCTCAAGCATGAGGAAACCTAAAGACTCTCACATTGAGTTAATTCACCTAAAGGTTGTTAGCCAATTCTTTTTGGGAATCTCATTTCCTAATGGATATAAAAAGATAGGTCCATCATATCCCTATTGTTCATTAATTCATTTTTGGTGAACCCCTACCTCTATATTTTTCTATGTTTTAAGAATATATTTAAAAATTTACATATATCACATAGATAGAAAAGGTCTACTACATAACACAAAGCAATACGTATTAGTTGAATTTATTTATAAGGTGGCATAATATGTGTGTTTTGGACAAGAGTGAATTTTAACTAAAGGGGTATCAATCTTGTATCCTAATGGGAACACAAGAAATATAAATTTTAAGCTATAGATTTTTAAAATATGATTTCAATTTATAAAAAAAAAAATTGGATTGGAAAAATACTAGAGTGGGTCGTAACTATCAATCTGATTATGAGGATGTTGATCTAATTGATCTCTATTTGTTTTTTAAATTTACCAATTAGATTCTTGGATCAAAATTTATAGATCAAGTTGCACCTCTCATGTTGAAAATGGAAGAACATTTATGGTGTGTAAGATAGCTATAAGAATGACTTTAAGTTGCTGACCCAATTTATAAAATATTATAGCATATGATAAGGCATATTTGAGTGGAGATAATGGATCCAAAATAGATCATACAATTTGGTGAGGATATTATGATGAGCTCAAGATAACTGGAAGGAATATGTAATATTTATCTTATGATCTCTTTTGATTTGGGTGTTGGATTTTTAAGTAGGGATTTGGATACTATATTTTAGGTGGTTTTAACTATTTTTTTTTCTAATTATCATTTGATAGTTTCATGTATTTCTTAACTATTTATTGGGAGATTATTATATAGGTTATCTATTGAATGCTGTAAGAATTATTATGTTAGAATTTATCTATCACTCTTATTAGTGATACTCCTATAAGGGTGTTTCCTTATGATTGCATTGAAACCTTTGTTTTTGAAAGAGGAAAAAATGGGTTTTATAGGGACCCAAAATCGCAAAGTTTACAAAATAAAGAGAAATTCAGTAAAGACAACACAGACAGAAAGGCTGTAAAAAAATAATAGTAAATGACCATAGCCATCAAAAAGGCTAGCGAAGGCCACATAACCAAAAAAATAGCCAAAAACCAAGCAATAGCTAAATTTGTATCTTTAAAAGATCAACAATCTCAGCTTCTAGCTCATTCATATCCTGAACCCCCCTCTTTAAGATCTGAACCATCTGTGTAGTGGGAGGATCTTTCCTTCTGAGGTTGGCCTGGGTCCTTTTTGAAATACCTTGGTCCTCAATCTTGCTTTCCTTTTTCGCTTCCAAGTCAACAACTAGCAAACCCTGTTGCATTTTTTCTAGCTTTTCGGACATAGTGTTTATAATAATGACATTGTGCCTAGCCATTTTATGGTTTTGTTCCACAACAGTTTTCAAGTTATTTTTATTTTAATCATTTCCTCTTCCAGAGACTTGTACTTTTCCTCATTGTCTCCTCCTTTCTTGCCAGTGTTGTTCTTATTTTGTTTCCCTTCTTCATTGCTAAGAGTGGCCAGCTTCCGCTCCAGCTCCTCCGATTTGCTATACAAAGCCATGTTTCTTTGATTGAGCTCATTAATTTCTTGGTAGGCCCATTTCAAGACATTGAATATGTCACTGATGTCATTTCTAGCAGAGGCTAGAATGTCACCATACTGAACCTGGTCTAAAATGAGATTAACATCACCTGAGTTGGGGGAGCTAGTAAATCTAGCACCTTCAAATCTAAAAGAGGCAAGAGGGGAGGGCATAGAATTTCTACTAGCTTCAGGGTTCTCGGCTTTGTCTTCCAAGGAGTCTATAGAGTATGAGATTAGTTTGTTGGTAGGGGAGACCTTAAGAATAGGATTCTTTAAGGGGGTAGAGTAGTTGGGGAAGGTCTCAAGGTTATCTTTAGCAAGCTGGGGTTTTTTAGACTAGGTTTTCTTACCAAACATCTCAGAGGATGGGTGGGTTTCAACAATTCTCTCCTGGTTTGGCTGAATCTTCGAACCCCCACTATCAGTTCATAGTCCTCAAACTCCACAGAGGCAACAGGGTTAGATAAAGTTGGCATGTTTTGATAGTGTTCATAAATTAACCTAATAAGACCAGGATGAATAATAGGGTATCTCCTGGGATTTTTCCTATGGTCTTCCAGGCTATTAGTCAACGAACATAATAGGTAGTGAGGCATAGAAATCTGTACCTTATGGTGGAAGTGGTTAAGAATGGGAAAATGGTGCCCATACACTCTGGTAAATCTCCCTTCTAGAGTGATATACTCCATTATTACATGAAGTACCTTTCTCCACAGTGCCTTGATAGTGTCAATTTAAAAATAGTTGTTAGAGATTTTAACCAGTTTCAATTTCTCCTTGTCCTTCAAAAATCTGATGACCGCCTTGTCAGAAAACTTTTTGTTGCAATAAAACTTCACTCCCTCGGTGGACATACCAGTAATATCCCCTATAATTTGTTCATCTAGCTTCACCTTCCTACCAAAGAGAAGTATTTCACCGTTGTTCTAGTTCTTCTCGAAGTAGTTCGTGGCCATAGAAACGGGCCCATGAAGTTTTTCCAGATATGGAATCAGGCCACCTCTTACAATCTGCTCCCAAACCTTGTCATTCCTAGTGTGCACCTCATAGCTATTATTTGGAACTTGATTTTTTATCTCAAAATCATTTCCCCACATAAAAATATATTTTTGTATAAGTTTCTAATGCATATTTCCTTGTAACTATTTAGATTTACTTTATTTCAACATTTCCCTCATTTTAGATTATATTTGAAATCATTTCCACACTATTTCGTCCTTCCATTTGGTATGAAACCATAATTACCTTATATTCTAAGTGTAAGGAACATGCTTTTGTGTACTATTAATGGATTGAGTGATACCTTACAAAAAATAAGATCTTATTACATAATAAAAATTATAAGCACATTAAGGATAGAAATGAAGAGGTTCATGAGCATAAAATTTAGACTCTGAAAGGTCAAGATGGAGGTTATGATTTTAAGTAGATATTTATGGGGTGTAACATCTACATCCAAACCTACTTCTGTTCCATAAGAATATTAAGACAAGATAGATAAAAAATATGAGGGACACATTAGGTTCTATTTAGTAGAATTCATATTGTTGAATATACATAAAGAAGCCACTATTGTGTCTCTTTGGAATAATTTGGATTAGATTTATCAAGCTAAATCTAAAGCAAACAAAATTTTCTTAAGAATGAAGTTGTATAGTCTCAAGATAGAGTACATGATAGTTATATGGTTGAGCACTTGAAATGTTTCAACATGATTATTAACCAATTGCACTCTATTAGAATGAATATGGAAGACAATATTAGCTGCATGACTCTCTAATGTTCTTTTACAATCTCTTATAGGATCACTTTTTTATTTAGTCAAAATAATTGAGACTCTAACATCAAAATGGATGATCCATGGTTGCATCATTGATTTAGGAGGAAATGTAAATAATAAATTCTAAATTATCCAAGGATACCCTAGCTATTCATATAGGACTAGAAGAAAAAGAAAAGAAGGATAAAAAGAGGCAAATATAGATTTAAATAAGGTGTAATATTTAAATATCCTTGAAATACTAAGGCTAAATGTTGGACTATTGAAAGATTGGGATTTCAAAAGAGATTGCAAAGGGGGGAAAATAAAAATAAGAACACTTAAAATAATACATTTGAAAATCCTTCTGAATATTGATATGATACCTTCATCATGGCCCTGGAAATGCATGCATCAAAAGCTACATAGTTATTCTAGGGATTCTATCCACATGGCCTTAAAAAGGCTTCATTTTTTAGATATCCCTATTTTGGTACTAAACCTATATTTGGATAGTAAATATAACAAGTAACTATGGTGAATTCTAATGGATTTTCAAATGAGAAGTTTATTTTAGTTGGATAAATGTATAGTTTTGTGCAGTAGTTATTTTTTTCTTATAGTTAAGGCATATATGTACAAGTAACACCTTTACTAATGGAACCAATTATAATGAACATTGCATCTACTTTTGATGGTCATGATTTCTTAGATACCAAAGTCTACTCTTACTTTAGAGACTAGGATACCTATTGAGAAAATGGTGTCATTGAATTAGAAAATGGGACACATAGGTGAGAAGAGTCTAAAGACACTGAATAACAAAAATATATATTAGAATTTTTAAATGATTATGCTCTTAAGATTAATTTTTTCAATATTGTATATTTAAAAATTAAAACAACATTTAGTTTTATCCAAAGCCTCATAATTTTTTGATAATTTTAAAGATCTAATTCATTCTAATTTATTTGGTTCTATAAATGTTCCTTTGAATATTTAGAATCAAATAGATATATTTACTTATAATAAAATATAAATATTTAGTCATTTTAGAGAGTATTTGGATCTTCTATCAAGTTTAAGTGGTAGAAAGATTAAGGTTTTAACAATTAATTGTATTAGTGATTTTACTTTGTATATTTTGATATATTTTGTAAGTAGAATAGTATAGAGAAACATAGAAACTCATATATCCATCAATACAATGAAGTTATAGAGAGAATAAATAAGACATTAATAGAGAGTGTTAGGACTATACATTTAGTGGACATAGTTTGCAATAGAAGATTTATGTAGAATTAGGGGTAAGTGCCCCAAGTTGTGACACAAAATAGGTACCAAATTGGAAAAAATGTGAAATAGGAATTTTGCATGCACCAAATTAGGTGAGTGCCAAATAGGCTTGGTAATACCAAGCCTATTTGGCAAGTGCTAAATTTGGCACTCACCAAATAGAAAAGTAAGATAAGAAAACAATGTTGAAACTTTGAACATTTTTTCCCTAGTCGCGACTTTTACCTGTTATTTTTTACCTTTGCATACCACACTCGCAAAAAGAAGACCATTTTTTACACTCTCAACCTATGAATCTTCACAAGGATTCTTCCAAGATGTATCATAGAGGTGAAAGATGTATCTATTTGTGTTGTTTAAGTTTTAAATATTAATTAAATTATAGATCAAATTAGGTTTTTTAATTAAAGTTTGTTTTATTTTTCCATGAAATTAATCTCCACCTCCAGATATTGATAATTCACAATCACCTCCTCATGAAAAGCTTCTCGAACAAGAAGAAGATCAAACCCCTTCCTCAATTCATAGAAATCCTATAGGAACTCAAGAAAATATTTTAAAGCAAATAGAAAACAACAAAAGAGAGCTTGAAGAATTGATTGCAAGATTAAATGAACATGTTGCAACACATCCTTATAAGAGAGGCATTGTTGAATCCCTAAAGTCAATTGTATCTCACGTAGGAGAAATGAGTGTACAAGTTAATTTTTGGTCAAATAAGAGGGAGGAATTAAAATGATTTTATGCAAGTGGACTTTCCTATGTGTAAGTGAAGAAAGAGAAAATTATAAAAGCTGACTTGTGTGCTCTTTTCATGGATGCAAGAACCAATGCACCTTTATCACTTGCATGCAAGAGGCTCCCCATCCATTGGTTCCACTGTGAATTAATTAAAAATAAATTTTGGGAGTGGTGGTGGATGGTTTTTGACCAACCTCCATTCAATAACTACAAGTTCCCACAACATTTTGTGAGAAAACTCTATTGTGAGTTTTTCCTCAATAAGATGTCAAATTATTTTGACTATCTAAACATTCAAGGTAGAGGTGGGGGTGTTGAACACTTTTAGAGACTGAGGGGGGAGTGAATTAGTCTACATAAAACTTAACCCCTTTTAAAAAATGAAATTTTGACACAACTCAAATTCCATTAGCAAATAAAGATAGAACTTTAAGCAGAGTAGTAACATAGAAGAATATAGCAATTTGAATCTTTAACACCTTCAACAAACCTTACCAATTTGAAAGATATAGAAGTAATCAGATCAAAAACAAAGAGAAAGAGAGAGAACACACACATGCACAAAGAGACACCAGATTTATGTGGAAAACACAATGAGGTAAAAACCATGCAGTTAGAGTTAACTCACAATATAAGGCTCACTTCCAAAATACTTTCAAGAAGGCTCATTGCCTTAGAGAAAGATACAAAAGGACTTGCAACATTGAAGTACCAACTAACTCGAGGAGCAAGATACATAGGACCCAATGAGATTCACTATCTTAGATCAGGATACAAAAGATTTATAAGAGAATTACAAAGATTGCAAACACAACTCTTTGTTGACTGAGGCATTCAATACTCAATTTATTTTCATAATATTTAGCACTATATCTGTTGGATATTCAATACAACTCATTCACACACTTTTTCACACTTGTACACTTCTCTTTGTTGCATCCAAAATGATCTTGCATTTAAATCCACCGCTTTGGGAAAATTAAATTTTGGTATTTAATATTGCTTATGCACTGTGCTTAGTCCATTTCACATGTTGCTGACCACGAGATTTAATAATGTATTAGATATAGAATTGAAATAAGTGCACAAATTTGATAAAGAATACATTTGTATTTATGGTCAATAGTTTAGAAAAGTAGAAAATATTTGCTTCATGTGCTTTCTTAAGCATTAAATAGACTCTTTACCATCCAAAGTGACAAAGATGGCCACCCATATAGTCACAAAGAAGAATTATCAACCACTACACAACAATCACTAAAATAATAAATAATAACATGTGCTAGATGTCTAGTTTTGTAGCATTATTTGTATCTTGTTGATAGTTACTCAAACCGCATAAAGAAAGTTACATGGAAGTTTAGAATAATATGTAGATGATAAAAAAATATATATTATTTTCCTATTACAAAATATTTATAATATCATTGATAGGTAGAATTACGAACTTACATTAAGGTAGAATAACTTCTAAAACAAAATTAAGTAATTAGAATTGAGGAGTTATTCTATATTAATGAAAGGATGGATTGTCATGAGTATTATGTAAATAAAGCTTTGATCTTTTCTAAAAAAACTTAATGCTCATTTCACGTTAATGGACTATTACCTATTTAATAATAAATATATAGATGATATCATTCGAAATTAAAATTAAAATAACATAAAACATAAAATAAATAAGTCAAAGTAAAAATTAAACAAAAGAATATTTTTTCTAAAAATAAAATCTAAAATTAAATATTATTTTTAAATATTCATAAATAAAATAAAATCATTATATACATAAAATAATAAAATAAATTATATACATCAAGTCGCTAAAATCACATCATAAATAAATTTTATATTATATCTATTTACTTTAAAAATATATATGTTGATGAATATCATTATTTTGAAATTCAATTGGTTGAAAAATATGATTAAAAAAAACCAATTATTTTGAACAAGTGGCACAGCACAATGAGATAGTTGTTCACTGCGGGCGCTTTTGAAAGCTATTTTGTTTTATTTGAAAAGTGACATTGGCAATTGCAAATATCTACGATTGCATGTCGTCTCCAAATATCTTGCATTACGTGGAAGATTTGTTAAAGCCGTGGGTTGACCATCCCGACGCCCTCAAATCATTGCACTTATCTTATATCCACGTGGGCTGACCAACTGGAAAGTTTATCAAACTCAACACCATTGCAACTAGCGAGGCACATCAGGCTCGATATGGAAAGGAAGAATTTCACATTTTTTGAAACTCTCTCATTTAAGGCCTCCAACAATCATAAACGATCACTGCTCTCTCACTCCTTAATGGAGGAGGGCTCCACTGAAAGTAGAATATAAGAGTTGTTTTCTTCCTAGATATAATGATATCTAACCTTCCACACAAATGCAAAGTACTACTTTTTGTTTTAGATTTATCAATAAATTTTTTTCATTTCATCAAATTTGGATAAAAAAATGTCAACAATTATTTTTGGATCATGTTATTACTTTTTGGACTCCCGTGATCCTATACTCATTGTATACATTACTCTCCATTTTAAACATATAATAGTGTCTAGTGCCCAACTAATCCTCCTCCCAGGGTTTAGTCCCCCCACCCTAATCTATTCTATTAGGTTGGGTGGCAGGATGATTCATCGGGCTCCTATCATTCTATGGTAGTTAGACTATTAGTTGAAGGTGTCTGGGACTCTCTACTACTTTATGGGTGGGAATATTACTTGTGGGTGGGCAGATATAATTGCTATTGCTTCCCACCCACCCACCTAAGATTTCTACATTTCAAGAATAGCCAAAATGTTAATATCATGAAGATGTTAAATATGTATATTTTATTATCTAATTTGTGTTTATTATGATTTGTTAATGTGATCTCTTTAAATTTAATCTATTCACTGACAAAAAATTGAAATAAATCATTTTTTTAATCTTTTGTTTTTTTAAGTGAATATATCATCTTGGATTAGAGTGTATGCGATGTCTTTTCTATTGCATGACATCACACATGTTGTCATAGTCTCCTAATTAAATTAGCTCCTTCCTTTTTTCAAGTAATCTCCTTGCTTATTTCAAGCTTAGCTTATGCAATTTAATTGAAGTAGATATCATATTTAACCTAACAAGTTTGGAGGACATTCATTTCAATGCATAATTAGATATGCAATATTATAATTCACATATTTCATAAGGGATATTTTATATTTAGAAAATAGAAAAGATATTGCTAGGTGTTAAGGATAGAAAGATTAATTTTATTAATATATTTATAAGGTTTTGAGCTAAGATGGTGGAAGGGGCTAGTTGCATTAAAAGATAAAAAATTAAGATTTTTCTTTTATCAATTTTGGTTTTTATGATAATATAAAGAAGATTTGTTATATTATTTATGTAAAGATTATGAACATATTCTTAAGTGTGTTAGTTGATGAATGTGTTTGCATGTCATAGAGGAGAAGTATGTTTGATTAAAGAAAAAATATTTTATATGTACACTTTGTAGAGAATATATGTTAGATAGAAAATGAATCTTCTTGTAAAAAAATCATTGAGAGGGTCTCATACATTAAATTAGTGTCTCAATTGCTAATGAGAAGAAAAATATAATTTTTTTTACCATGTTTAAGAATTTGTTTAATGGGGTGGGAGCCTAGCTCGATTGACTAAAGCATTGTATTGCAAGCAAGCGGTCACGAGGTCTAGTCTCCCCTCATCCCCATGGTATCGAAGGGCATGTCATGTCAATGCCACTGATCATGTGAAAAAAGTTTACCAAATGCACTGCAATTTATAGAGGGGCTACCCAATTATTGCAGTCTAAAAAAAAATCATGTAATACTTTATCTAACATATTGTGGAAATCAATACAATTTATTTAAAGATTATAACACTATAATGTTAAATACTAATTGTTTTAGTTTTGATGCATAAACATTAAATGGTTGAATTTTAATTTTTAAAAATTTACCCTATGCATAAGTATTAATTTATTTTCTCCATACAAATATTTTAAAGAAAGCAAAGAATGACCTATTGTTTATATCAACTAGTTACCCTTAAAGTATTTAAATTTTATTCTGCATTAATGAGAAATGTAAGATAATTATATCATAAGAAAATTATATTAATTTTTGTAATACTGAATCGAATTTTACTTGGATCTAGTCATTATAGTAACTAAAATTATGTTTTTAGTTGAAAATATGAGGAGCATAAAATTCAAGCAATATATTGTACATGCACTATATTTTGTTTCATTTTTTTAACAACAAAGAGTGGTTTCTTGTGGTCTGAAAATGTATGGATTGTGAAAGCATAGATGTTATGAAAATTCAAAGTGATCAAGGATAGTTACAAATGTTGAAGTAGTCATTAATCATGGTGATAGTAATAAAAATGACTATTTGCAATTGAAATGTTTTTAAAGAATAATAAATATGTTATATTTTTTAATTTTCTCTTTTATATTATAAAGGAGAAAATATTATGTACACTATTCAAGAATAAAGATGAATGGTACAAGGAATACCCTAAAATTTTATGTGAGGCCAAGCCTCAACAACAAGATGAAGCAACAACAATGAGAGGAAGCTACATATTTGGAAAGAGCTACACTACTAGTTGGGATGGAGGGGGTCATAGTCATTCAAATAGTCCATATATTAGTGAGACCAAAATCATTAGAAATAGGATTCCAACTACTAATAACACCATATTATTTATTGTCATCCTTAGTAGGTGGTTGATTAGCATGAATAGGAGATAGGTATATCCAAGAACAATAAGTTTCTAGAATTTATTCATCTAGGAGGTCCTTGATCATGAGACTAGGAGGATGCTAAATGTAGGAAAGAGGGATATGATCACCGAGAAGAAAAGTAGTCCCTAGCTCTTCTAGAAGATGGCTAGGAAGTTTGTAATTAGGAGTGATGACCACCTTGAGTATTTTGATTGCATTTACTTTATAACTCATGAGGGGAGTGAACCCTACGGGTAGTTGAAGGTAATGATACTTTGGAGGCTATAAAATGGGCACTACCCCAATGATCTAACAACACCTATAAATGTTCTAATTCTAGTGTAATTTTTTTTTTTGAGATCTAAATATTTGTAAGAATATTTAAATAAATCATACCACTAGAGTAAAGAAATAATTATATATCAATATACCAACTAGTAACAATAGTATAATTTTCATCTATCCAAATGCTATAAAGAGTATCCACCCTAAAACTATTCAAAATACAAGTAAGTTTAGTAGGAACTCTAGGTCAATCACCTAGTACGACCATATGTCATGAAAATATATTCAAATCTAAGTAAAGACTTTTTGAACTCTAAGAACAAAACTATGAAGGTGCTTTAAAATCTTTTGGTGTCCACAATGTGAGAAAAGGTTAAGGTTTTTTCATCTATCCAAATGCTATAACAATATCCACCCTAAAACTATTCAAACTATAGATAATTTTAAATTAAATCATAAGATACCAACTAGTAAAAGTAGTATAATTTTCATTTATCCAAATACTATAAAGAATAGCCACCCTAAAACAATTCAAAATATAGATAATTTTAGTATGGAAGTTATATTTTTATTTTGAACATATGTGTTCAAAATGATTCATCCCCATCACTGCATACACTATGCCCATGAGGCGGCACCTCCCTTATATCTGCTTTCCTCACACCACACCATTCAACTTAATTTATTATATTAGTTTGCTAGATACAAAATTATACTCCGGAGGCACCTGCCTTAGATCTGCTTTCCTCCACCACAGCATTCAAATAATTTATTATACTAGTTTGCTAGATACAAAAATTACAGTCCTCGATGATAAGACCCTTCATCTGGGAGTTTTGTAACTGTTTTTCTAGATTTATCTGTTTTTACAGATCTATGACCCTTTTTACTGTTCGTATAGATACTAAATACAGTGACAGCACTCCAAATCTTGAAATATCTTGATTTCATGCTCAGGTGATTATTCTGGAGTCTTCAGGATCTTTGTAACCGACCAAAAATATACTTCTTCCAACTTCATGAAACACGTTGTTTATACATAAATCTTTTACCCATTTGTTTACTTCAGTGTAGGTGGAGGTTGCGTATAAAACTTGTGAGTCCACCGTCTATCGTCATAGAAGAATCTATGAGCATCCCATTGGATTCATGTTACTTTCCCATCGTTGTCTTCAAGTTGAGAAGTCATCAATCGACTGTATCTCCGCATGCAAACTTCTGATAGCAAATCATCAGAGATTGGCCAGCATTAAGTATAACGTCGTTGTTTTCCCCAGCTCTTTTTGTCTTGTTTCTTTTGGCGTTTTGGCTGGAAAATACCTTTTCATAGAAGATACTTTTGGCTTTCCACCATGCCTCCTGTAACAGTAGATTCTACTCCAAGATTGGCAAAGAGACGATTGATTGATTTATAATAAGATAGAGCGTCAATGAAATTGATATCCCATTTGAATTAGACACGCCATAGCAACTATCTGGAGATATACACGCCACGCAATGGCAATCACCCAAATTACTCGATCATTGATGTTTTATAATTGTTTATCTTAATAGTTTTCGTATGTTTCTTTGATTAGGAAACAATCAAATTGTTGAATTGTGAAATATGAGCTGTCATGGCTCGCAAAAAGTGAGTGAAAGATTTCAAACCTCAAGAGCACGATCCTTGCATAATATATGATTTTAACCAAGTTACTAAGTTTTTTTTAATAGAATCTAAGTTTTAAAATTAAAAAAGTTCTTACTATATATAAAAAATTATTCTTCTTTTTTCAAGAAATTTTAAGTTTTATTATTTTAATGTAAAACTAGTTATTGGATTCATTATAATAAAACTGTTTATGTAAATAAATAGTTTTAAATATCAATATGTTACTATTCATTATTTAGTAATCTTTAAAGTAGATGTTAAAGATTACAAAATCAACAAATATAATTGTTAAATTTTTACTTTTAAAACTAAATATGATATTATATTAAGAATTAATTTTTAAAAAGACTAGAATAAAGTAGTTTTCTTTTTGAACTTTATGAGATGAGATTAGATTTTATAAAAAGGTTTTCTTGTTTTGAAATTAAACTCGAGAAGTAATCAATATAACATTAAAAGTAATATGGTTGTCATCTTTCTCCTACCCTCTTTTAAATCTAAATATTTAAAAATCAAAATGACCTAAATATTTATTAAAGATTTCTTATTCTTTTTATTTATAAAATTATATGTTATATTATTTAAATGTAAAACAAGTTATTGGATTCATTATAACAATGTAGTTAATGCGAAAAAATAACTTTATATATCAATATGTTGCCATTCATTATCTTATAATCTTTAAGGTTGTTGTTTACAAAATTAAAAAAATGTAATTGTTAATTTCTTACTATCAAAGTTAATTATGATATTATATTAATAATTGATTTTAAAGAGGATTGAATGAATTGATACTGTTTTTGAACCTTATTAGATTATATTAGACTTTATAAAAAGATATTTAAAAAAAATAAACACAAGAAGTAGACAATATAACATGAAAGTGTAATATAGTTGTCATTTTTCTCCCACCCTCCTTTAAATCTAAATATTTAAAAATTAAAAATGATCTACTATTTTACTAAAAACTTATAACTATTTTTATTGATAAAATTCTATATTATATTTATTAAATGTAAAAATAGTTATTGGATTTATTATAATAAAAGTATTAATGTAAAAATTTAATTATAAATATCAATATGCTGCTATTTGTTATCATATAATCTTTAAAGTAGTTGTTAAAGATCATCAATCAAATAAAACAAATCAATTTTTACCATTAAAATTAAATATGATATAATAATAACAAATATTATAAAATATTATAATAAATTAATACTCTTTTTGAACTTAATCACTTTATAAAATTATCTTTTAAAAATAAATCAACCCAAAAGGTGGTCTATATAACATTAAAGTGTAATATTGTTGTGATCTTTCTCATAGCCTCCATTGAATTTATATTTGGAGAATCATAGTGTAAATAGAGGAAGTAGATTTAATTGTAAAGTAATGTGTTTGACCTCAATTGCATCCTTCTATTATTATTTTTTTACTATGGTAAAATATTTTTTTTTGAAGGGGATAAAATCCTTTTAGAACATGATAGCCCAAAGAATAGAAAACTAATTCAGCAATGCATGGAACATCCAAACAAGATAGAAATAATGCAACTATACCTTGAAACATATAAAAAGGAATCCTAAGTCTAATGCAAAGAACCTAGAATCATTGTTTTATTTTTCTAAGGTTTCATTAGGATGCAAATCAACAAGGAAATTAGATAGAATTTCAACCTTGTAGGTGAGTTAATCTAACTGGGATTGCATATTTTGTTTGTGTGGCGGTCTTTGGGAAGTGATTATGATTGGTTAACCTAATTAGTCTATATGACCTAATATAAAAATGCAAGATTCTAATAATTTCAATAAATGGTAACAAAAGTTTGCAAGAAAATATAAGAAGGGCAAAGCTCTATGTACCTGTCTTGTAAATTTGAAGGTAGTTTGAATAGGAGGAGAGTCTTGCCCAAGGGTGACTATGTCCTTATGTTAGGGGTATTCTAGATTTGTTTTTGCAATCCTCTCATGTTGGATCTAACCTTCTTAATTATGCCTACAAATTTTTTAAATCACTATTGGATAATTCTATAAGTGAGTTTTGTGGCTTGACAAGGTGTAGGGCTTCCAATGCAATAATAAAAAATGTATCTTTAAGCTTCCTTCAATCTCTTCTAAACCTGAAATCTACACATTCAAAGAGAGAGCAAATGTTGTGTCATTTATAAGATTTCCTTAGTCAAACCCCGTGTTAGTGTTTCCACTTCCACAATGGTAATGTCAATGATATAAATATAAATGATAGGAAGGAATGATGAATCAAAAAAGTGTTGAAACTCACCATCCTTCAATGGCTCCCTTGAAGGATTGAAGTTATGCATATCACCGTAAGGTCTTGGATCTTGCTTAAATTTCTTGGAGACCTACAAAAGGGTTAGCCTTCACAAATAATGATAACATGAACATGCATAAACTCACATGGGAATTGATATGAAGTTTGGATCTTAAATTGTTGCAATAAATCTCTAAAATGCTACACTTTAATACTCTTGATTTTCTCTTGACAATAATTTTTGTAATGATTTCCTAGATAGCTCTTGTTAGGTTTGAAATGCTGCAATTACTAGGTATTTATAGGAATTTATTAAATTTACTTTAAATTAGATCCAGATAGCTTTCATTTACAACCTAAATTAGAAATGATAAAATACCAACAACTACATGCTCAAATTTGGGACCAGATAGAATAGGGGGAAACTATTGCATAGAGCAACACTATCCTGGCCCTATTTTCTAAAAACTAAGGTGTCGGGAGCAAAGTATCAAATGAATGTATTTTTGTTCTGCTTTCAATTTCTTGGTAATTGTTAAAAATAGGTCATAGAATGGATAATTTGGAAAATTAGGTGCTTAATCAGGTCTAATAAATTAAGAGGAGTAAAACATAGTGTGAAATAGTCAAGGGTGATAATTTATGATGCTACATTTAGCCTCCACTTTAGTGAGAGTGTTAAATTACACTCAAAAAAATGAGAAACACACAAGGTCTAGTGAATCCTGATATTCACTAGGTGTCCACGCATTGACAACCATACTAAGAGTTATACTCCTTGATAATTTTGATCAAGTGCTACAAAAAATGCTTGAAATTCTATGCCAATACAACACTAAGTTCAACGTGCATGAACAAACTAAAGAAAAAATTCCAACTCACCACTCAGTTCAATGTATGTGAAGAAAGTGAAGAAAAATTCCAAACTCACCTAAGAGGGTGCACAAACTCACCTAACAAGGTGTATAAATGATGAAAAGATAAGGCCAAAACCTCAAGGGGTGTTATAACAACACTATCACAAAAGGTGATTTACAAATAAAACAAAGGGGCTTTGCTCATTACATGAAAGGTCACACCTTAGGGAATATCACACATTACATCACCACTAAGAGAGGACTAGTCATGGCATAGAAAATTCACACCTTAGGGAATACTAGCCATAGAATTAACACTAAGGGTAATGTAATACGACAAGAAAGGTAAAACTCTTCGGGGATATCAATCCCCATATCACCACTAAAGAGACACTAGCATAGATTGAGAAGGCCGCATTTTCATTTCCAAGGTTGCACTTCCTAGGAGATGTATGCTATCATCACTAAAAGGGGACCGTTTCACATGTAAATAATAAATGAGGGACTATATTCCCCTTTTCAAATGTTAGTGTACTTGATACACTAAAATTTTAAGGAGAAACAAATGGGTCCCTTGCTAGAAGGAATGCACCAAACATAAGGCTACCTAACCCCTTGCCTCCCAAGTGTAGGGACAAAGATGAACCCAAAATGGATGATGATATGCTACCCTTTGTGAGATGATATATGATTGCATAAAGCTTATTTTATACCTACATGCATGGTAGTGAGTATCAAGTGTGATACTACAACTACCACATGGAAAGGAGTAGCAACTAATGTTATTTGTCTCTTGTATTCAACTAAGTGAAGATACTTTTGATGATTTTGAATGACAATAACCAAGACCTTTTTTGTTTCTTGCATGTTGAGATCTTTGGGGACATAGATGCCTTTTTTTTTACACCACATCCTTTTCCATTATAGCCAAATTGTTTCAAAATTTCATAACCTCTTCCATAAATGGCTTTCATTTCTTTAAAAGAAGGTGGTTTTTCATAATCACTTTTGTCATAATTGGATGTATAATTTTTCTTTTCCTCTTTGCTAGAAGTTATAGATATTGTGGGTTTTGATGATTCAGTTATATTTTGTGTTGATATCAATAAAGATTATTCCTCTTTTTCTAATTTTGATGGTGTAATCTTGTATTCCACCATGAATGTAGTTGTAAAATCTAATGATCCAAAATCATCATCTAATAGATTTTTCATGGATGAAAGACACTCACATTTGTCCTAAATTTGTGAAGGTTCCACTTTTGAAGTTGCTATCAATGTTCTAAAAATAATCTCTATTCTCATTTCAGTTTGTAAATAATTCTTAGATTTAGGATCAACTTTTATCATGTAAACCTTATTGTTGTATGTGTATTTCATTAAATGTTGAAGTGTTGAAGGCACACCTTTCATTTCATGAATCCCTAGTCTACGGAAGAGAATATTATATAAAAGATCATGGGGAATGACATGGATCCAAGAGTTTTCAATACAACCTTACCAAATTTAATAGGTAATGTTACCACACCAAGTGGTTGTCTTCACACATTATCAAAACCTTTCATCAACAAATCAATGGGTTGAATTTTAGTCTTGTCTGCTCCAATTCTATCCAAAATATTTACAATAAAAATATTAAGCCCTGAGCCATTGTCAATAAGGGTACACCTAATCCCAATGTTAAATATAACCATTACCATCAAAGCTTCATTTTATTTTTATGTTTTCAAGGAGGTAATTCACTTTGATGAAAGACAATTTCCATACTGGGTGAATTTATTCTCTCAATCAAAGTGGTCACATCATTTGGTTGCACACAAGGAGGTACAACAACTTTTTGTAAAGCATTTTAAAGAATTCCATGATAAATAGGTGATGTTTGAATTAAATACCACAAAGAGATCTTAGCAGAAGTGTTATGAAGTTACTCAACAAGCTCAAATTCCTTACCACTACATTGTGAAATGTTAAGTATGGGTGGAAGGTATGGCTGAGGTAAAGGGATGGATGCTAGAGTTTTTTTGGTTGCTTATTATTTCTAGTGTTATATGTGTGAGCAACAACACTTGTAATAACTTGGTTGCTTCGACACATGATTACTAGTGAATTGTTTTGCAAAGTTTGGGATATGGCCAAGAGGCTTAGGAGGACCTATAATGAGAGTTGAATTAGGAGGTCCAATAATTAGAGTAATTTTAGGAGGTCCACTAATTAAAGGGGTTTTAGGAGGTCCAACAGTTAAAGGAGATCTAATAGAAAATTGTGCATTCATAACCTCAATGGAGATAACTAACTCTAATTTTATATTGAGGGGGGGTTTAATGTCAACTTATCATCTTCATATATGTGATCCATCATATTATATTTTCAAATCAATTTATCAATGATTTCATCCCCTTATCAAATAATATCTTCCCAAGTATGAGAGGTAAGGGAGAGAAACAAACAAGATTCTTATGGTGCTCAATTATTGGATCTTCTAACACCAAGATACCTTCTTCACAAGTAAGAGATGTATCAGGAGAAGAAAAAACATTATTGTCACGATTTTCAATTATTTCATTCTCTTAAACAAAACTAACCTCACACATAGGAGATCTAGTGGAAGAGGGATCAATGAAAAATAGAAAAAGAGGAGAAATAAACTCATTTTGACATGCTTGTGATAAAAATTCCCCATGGCTAAGGGGTTTTTTTGTAGAAACAAACTCATTTTGAATGGGAGCCTATAATTTTTGGTAAACTTCATATTTTCCCCATGGCTAAGGGGTTTTTTGTAGGTAAGTTTGATATTGATCAAGATAGAAATATAATTTTATGTGATAATTTTTTTAGTTTAGAGGACAAATATTTGCTGATGATTAAGCCCTAGCACTTAGATTTCAACCCTACTTCTGAAACTTTTAACAAGATCCTGATTTGGGTTTGGTTGCCTAATCTTCCCCTCCACCTTTGGAGTGACTCTCTTCTGGAGGATGTAGGTGAAGCACTCGGTGATTTTTTGTTGGTGGATGATGAATCTTCTAACATTTTTCATTCCACCTTTTCCCATATACTGGTTGAAATTGATGTTTCAAAAGGGCTTCCTACTGAGGTTTTACTTAAATATTCTAAGGGTTCTTGGGTCCAATCTTTGGATTATGAAGGGATTCCCTTCCAGTGTAGAAGATGTTTTAAAATAGGGCATGTTGCTGCACAATGCAGATGTGAAAAAAAAGAAGAGACGACTACTTGGTGGAAAGGAGCATCTCAACAACATTATACTATTGAGAAGAAATCTGAACAACATAGGAGTTTTTCTGACGTGGTTGCTTCTAAATCATGGGGTCTTGGGGTATCCCCTCTGAATGCCTCAAATGGTGGAGCACCTATGGATACCCCTATTGAGCAAGTGATTAGGTCTCAAGCTGCCATTTCTGGTGATGGCGCTACGACTTCCATATCTGGCAGCTTTATAGTTAAGTCTTTTTCTGCACAAAGGAACAATGATGAAATCTCTAAGACTATGGCTGTAGGAATTCATCTTTAGGAAAATAGTGAGTTGGCGTGGCATGATAAGGCAGCGCAAGTGGAAGAATTTTGGATTACTATTAAGGGAAAGAGAGAAAAAATCTCTAGGCCTTCTTTTGACATGACTCTCTGCTCCCACAAGAGTAGTCTGAAATGTAAATCTTGAAGGGTCTTAATTGGGAGCTGGTTTTTGGTTGGTTGCAGGCTATCCTTTCAGCATCTTTATTCTTGGTTGTAAAGGGTTTTGGCTCCCTTCAAAACCTATTTTTTCTGTATTAAAAAAAAAAAATCCTTAAAATTCTTAATAAGATCTGACAATAGAACATGAATTATGATAAAAAAATATTTTTGTATGAGAACATGATGTTATGCCCTATGGATCAAGCTAGCAATGTTTTTAGTAAAACAGACAGTTACAAGATTGATATTCAAAAACTAGTGTCAAAGCTAAGGAGAAACCAAAGACAAGATTCTACACATTGAATTTGAGATCAAAATGGCACAACTAAGTTTCCATAAGTGGAATAATTATCCATATGGTGTCTATGTCCTACATCTATTTTTGTAAATTTCAAATTTTGGCTATTTTATATTGTTGAAGGATCTCGAGTCTTCTAGAAAATAGGTCCGTCAATGAATTTTTTTCTAGATTTTATTCAATTTATACAAATTTGATTCAAAATGCAACTGTGTAACAATTTTGAAAAAAATTGACAATTTTGAATGCAGTTTTTAGGTTTAAAATGCAATAATTGGCCAATTCTATGATGCCAAAATCTAAAAATGATGAATTTTGATGCTATTTTGAAACTAAACAATGTACTTTTTTCACTTTTTTGAACACTATGAAAGATTCCTAATCATATGAATTTTAGAATTCCAAATCAAAGGTCTTCAAAAAAATAGACTAAAGACACAAAGATAGAGAATTGAGTAAATTTTTGTTGAGCTACCAATAGGAGGATAAATCCGCCCAAGGGTGTCTTTATCCTGGATAGGGTAGGTGAAAACTAAAAGTTTGAATGTTTATTCTAACTAGAATTAAAGGTTCTATGTCTATGTGTAAATAGGTCTTAATGTCAATATTTCTCTAGAATTTGCTTAATTTAAGACAATGTACAACTCAAATGAAAATGTGTAATAATTCTTGAACAACAAATGATAATTATGAATGCAATTTTGAATGTAGATATGACCTAAAATGACTGAAACTAATCCTATTGCAGCCTATGATGTAATATCACATCCAT
Source organism: Sequoia sempervirens (assembly GCA_007258455.2). Lineage (NCBI taxonomy): Eukaryota > Viridiplantae > Streptophyta > Pinopsida > Cupressales > Cupressaceae > Sequoia > Sequoia sempervirens. The sequence continues at coordinate 26,909,672 of VDFB02252616.1, read as the reverse complement.
TTTTATTTTTATTTTTTTTTTTATGATACAAAAATGAAACCCTAAATGAACAATGCAAAACAAGGCAATGCAAAACATAGATCTAAGGTGAATTTTTAGAAGGTATATAATGTTAACATGTTGGGTATGAAACATAGAAAAAGGGATCCTAAGTCTAATGCAAAGAACCTAGGATATTTTTTGTCTTTTCTAGGGTTTCATTATGATGCAAATCAACAAGGTGAGTAGATTGACTTTCAACCTTGTAGGTGAGTCAATCATACATGGATCTACATATTTTGTGTGCAGGGGTCTTCGAGATGTGATTATGATTGATTAACCTAATTATTCTATGTGACCTAATATGAAATTGCAAGATTCCAACAATCAAAAAAAGATAACAAAAGTTTGCAAGAAGATCTGAGAAGGGAAGAGCCTATGTACCTTTCATATAAATTTGAATACGGTTTGAATAGGAGGATAGTATTTCCCAAGGGTAACTATGCCCTTGTATAGGTATTACATATCTATTTAAATCATAGTCCTCTAATTTCGGATAGAAGCTTCTTGATTCCACCTATAAATTTGTCAGATCATTGTCAAATAATTTTGTAAGTGACTTTATGTGGCTTGACAATGTGTAGGGATTTGAATGCAACAATGAAAAATGGATCCTCAAGCTTCCTTCAATCTCTTCTAATACTAACATAGGATTTGACACGATGTTTGGATCTTGAATTGCTAACATAAAGCTCTAAAATGATACTCTTGAATTCTCTTGATTTGGTCTTGGTAATAATTTCTCTAATGATTTCCTAGATAGATCTTGTTAGGTTTTAAATGATGTAATAACTAGGTATTTATAGGCATTTATTCAACTTCGCATAAATTGGATCTTGATAAGAAACATTTGCAACCTAAATTGGAAATGATAAAATGTTGACACCAACATATTCAAATTTGGGACCAATCATAATAGGGGTACACTATCACCATAGGGTGACACTATCCTTTCACTATTTTTCAAAAAGTAAGGTATCAGGGGAAAAACATCGAATGAATGCATTTGTTTTCTTCTTACAATTTCTTGGTAATTGTTAAAAATAGGCCATAAAATGCATAATTTGGAAAATTAGGTGCTTAATCAGGTCCAATAAATTAAGGAGAGCAAAACATAGTGTAAAACTGTCAAGGGTGGCATTTTTTATGCTACATACCCAAAGCTAAGAAAAGAATCACAAGACCTAGAGAGAAATCATAAATGATGTCAAACCAAACCTTAGACAACTACACACCCTTAACCCTAGTGTAAAACTAATAGACAAGATTAAGAAGACTTTTCTTGCTCATTTGAAAAAGTTAGTCCATGAAAAGAGTTCCTACTGTTGTTCTCTCCCCTCAGTTGGTTGTCCTTGATCACAAAGTCACAAATGGTGTTATGGTATTTACAAGTCCTCATATACTTACATTAAATAATTGATGCACTTTATTGATGGAATTCATGATATGTTGGTCATGATTCTGAGGTTACAGAATCTTGATGCTACTTCACTTTCAAATAAAGGGTATGTGCAGGATCATGATGGGCCAAAAAGTGGCAATATGATGGGTATGTTGCTGAAAACTTTTTTTTAACCCACAATTGATGAAACAAAAAGGGTTTTTAAAGGATATTCTTAGCTTTCCACCAATATAAATTATGCTTTACTTTGAATTCAATAAGTAATTATTATTCATTTTCTATTCAAATTACGACTAAAGTCCTAATTGATAGGCTGATTGAAAAAAGTCTATAGCTTTCAAACAGTATCACATTTTTTGAATCCAAAACATGCGTCACATTCTATGCTTCACATACTATAGGATTAAAAAAAAAAAATTAATGAAGTTTTGACCAAGTTAAGGTGGTCAGATTTATAATTTTTAAAAGTTGTAATAAAAAATTTCATAATTAATTTTATTTACTTGGAAAAAAATTACAAAAAAATATGCATCACATCGGGACATGAGTCCTCTACTTATATCTAAAATATTATAAAAATATTATTATTTTATTGTGGTTAGGGTGGTCAAACAGACACCTACTTATTTTTCCCTGAAATTTAAGTACTACTGCATTGAAATTTCAAATTTTCACCAAATAGATTTATTTATTTTTTAAACAAACCTAGTATTTTAGAAACTACATTAAATTTTTTATAGATTCTATTCTTACATATTTTTGAAATAATATAGATAACTAATTCAAATTTTTACGTCAAGTTGCCTAACTCTGATTTTTCTAATTTTTTAGCCACTTAAGGCCCTGTTTTTTCCATGATGATCCTGCACATGCCCTAAATTCATTTGTAGATGTTTATGATGATTCAAGTTTTGCATGTTGATATTACTCATGTGGCTTTTGGTTCAGATTTATGAATGTAATATATCTTCAGATGGTTATGGTTACTGATAGTGTGATAAAGCACTATTACAAGTCATTCAAGATGATCATGCAACAGGTTTAGGATATTCAGTTTGACAGGTATATTGTTTTAGTTGATATTATCAGATTGATCTTGGTTTGGCATCTTTCTATCTTCATGCTATCAATGGTTATGACTTTTTTATTGATAAATATGGAAAATGAATTCTGGTTCATTATTTATTTATATTGCTTTAACAAGCAATTACACTATCTAAGGATTCAAGCAGTTTGGTTATTGATTCACTTTGTTCTAGGAATCTTGGCTTATTGACATCATTGCACACTCATGTCTTTCTAAAGTCTCTAAAGCCATCTTGAACTCACATTACCTGGAAGCATTGAATTCATACTGGGCTCTAGTAATGTCACTTTTTTTATGGTTCTAATGATATCTATTTGGCCTACTACATGATTTGTTTACTAACAATCACCTTGTAAAGTGATTGCGCATCAAAGGAGGCATATAAAATAAGCCTTTATTATAAAAGGCACGGGTAGGTTTATATTATTTGCATTTTTGTTTGATCACACTAAAAATGTGATTCCAGAGCTATCTTTGTTAAAGTCACATGGCATCGGTGTTTTATTTTTTTGAGTGGCATATTCATCAAACCTTATCCAGTTGCATTGGTCACTTTATTTCGATGGGTATTGCTCACATTCTTTTTTGTTCGTCGCATGGCAGTGACATTTGACGTTTGATGACCATATTATGAGATATCGTTTTGTGATTTGAGTCGATGTGGCTGTGATTATCTTGTCGGCATTTTTAATGACTTTGATCATGGATTTTTGAGCACTATGATTGGTTGTTAATAATTGTATTTGATTTCATTTCGAACTTCAAAGTTTTATCCATCTTGGAAAATTCATCAAATAAATGGTGGAAGTGTTGATTAGGGTGAAGTCTTTTGTATTTTCATCCTTAGGTTAACTTGGAACCCTAGCCACCGCCATGGAAATAAAGTAACTATTTTTTCCTTGATGATTCTTCCTATTGCAACATTATTGACAGTTGTTGAAGCTCATTGGAAGAGCTATGTCGGGGTTAGGTTCTTGGTATGTCGTTTCTCATTAGGTGAGGGCACGAGCATGGAAGGTAGTTACAAGTTTAACTCAAATCTGGAAGGAGATTCGATGGTGTTACTCCAGGTAGGTAAATACTTCATTACAGGGTTTCATGCATTCCTTTAGCTTCATGCTTGGTAAGATATCTCCTTCATCATTTGCTTTTTGTTTCACAAAAGAGTGTTACTAGTTTTGCTCAAATCTGGAAAAAGATAAATGGTTACTAATTAATTATCTCTGTCAAAAAATCATGATTTGAGTTTGGTTATTCTTGACCTCGCTGTGGGAATTCAGAAAGCTTTGTTTATTTTTGGTATTTGGTGAAGATATGGGTTTGGTTAAAAAAAAAATTAGACCCTAAGCAGTGAGATTCTTTTGTGTTTATCAGCTTGAAAATTATGTGAAAAGAAAAAGATGCTCTGGTGAATTTTTTGTTTCCATCTATCATTAATCATTATGGGTTTTTTGAAAATATATCTATAAGGGTATTGTGTTTGATAAAAGAAATTTGAAAAAGACAAATGAGAATGATGGGTGCATACTGTTATTATATCTTTTTATTTCCTGGAACATAACTGTTATGGTATTGGGTATTATCAAAAGCTTCAGTGGAGGTTCCAAAAATGGGAATGTGTGCATCTTGTAAGGATATATATGTAGTGATTATGGACTAGTCGTTAGTGTTGATGACTCCTAGAAAAAACAAGTGAAATCTTCTGTAATTGAAAATCTACAAAGATGATGCAGAGAGATAGCTTTCTTGTTTTAATATGTCTAGTATTTTGAAGGCTCAAATGAAGAACATTTAGGATATTGGGGGTATTAGAAAGATAGGCATACTATGAGTTGAAATGTAAACAGAGAAATTCTCTGATATATGTTTGTAATAAAACTAAAGAGGGGTTGGTGCTCCTTGAGATTGGTGTCTCTAAATGAGGGGTTGGTGCTCCTTAAGTGGGTGCTCATAAATTAGCCTATAAGGCATTATAAGCAGTGGTTTTTGAAGTTAAGCCAATGAGGCAGTTTAGGAGTGGTTTTTCTACCCTAGGAGGTTTTTCCACTCAGAAAATTCTATCTTATGGTCTCTTTGTTTTGATGCCATAATGCTTCTTGATTGTGCTAATTTTTTGAGTGATTGTTCTTGTCAGTTTCAACATTGTTGAATGTTAGTTTCTTCATCTCTGAAAATGGTTATATCAAAATTTCTTGCACAAGTGTTCTATCATTGTTGAAAATTTTGATTCAATAGAAAGCATAAAAGCATTCATTTAATTCATAGCTCAAGAATTGTTACGATGTGCTAAAGGTTCATGTTGTCTCATTACCTATCTTGTGTCATTCTGTTGCACTATTGTTGCAGTGTCTTATAAAGTTGCATTGAAATCAGTTGGTTAAGAAGTGATTCAATAATTTTGGTCTACATGTGCATAGTCTTATGAGTTGCACATGTATTGTCATCATGCTTTGATTGTTTTTGAAAGAGGAAAAAATAGGTTTTACAAGGACCCAAAATCACAAAGTTTACAAACTAAAGATAGGATCGTTAAAGACACCAAAAGTAGAAAGGCTGTAAAAACAACAACAAGAAAAATCCACAGCCACCAAAAACTCCAACGAAGGCCACAGAACCAAAAAACCAAACAAAATGCCAACAACAACTAAATTTGGGTCTTTAATAAATCTGTAGTCTCAACTTCCAACTCGTTCATATCCTGAACCCCCCTCTTTAAAATCTAAACCATCTAGGTAGTAGGAGGCACTTTCCTTTTGAGGTTGGCACAGGTCCTTTTTGAAATACCTTGGTCCTCATTCTTTCTTTTATCCTTGTTCTCTTCCAGATCAATGACCAACGAACCCTGTTGCATTTTTTCTAGCTTTTCAGACATAACATTGATGATGATGGCATTGTGCCTAGCCATTTTATGTTTTTTTCAACAACAGTTTTCATGTTATTTTTAATTTTGACCATTTCAGCTTCCAGAGACTTGTACTTATACTCAATGTCACCTTCTCCCATTCCAATGTTGTTCTTTTTCCATTTTCCTTCTTTGTTGCTGAGAGCGGCCAGCTTTAGTTCCAACTCCTCCAACTTCCTATACAGAGCCCTATTTCTTTGATTAAGATCATTAATTTCTTGATAGGCCCATTTCAAAACCTTGAAAATGTCACCAATTCCATTTCTTACAGAGGAAGAATATCACCAGACTGAACCCAATCTAATATGAGGTTAACATCATCCAGGTTGGGGGAGCTAGGAAATCTGGTACCATCAGCTCTGAAAGAGGTAAGAGGGGAGGGCACAAAATTTCTGCTAGCTTCAGGGTTCTCAGCTTTGTCTTCCAAGGAGTCAGCAAAGTAGGAAACCAACTTATTGGTAGGGGAGCCCTTGAGAACATGATTCTTTAAGGGGACAGGGCAGTCAAGGTAGGTCTCGGGGTTAGCTTTAGTGGGCTATGGTTTTTTACACTGGGTTTTCTTACCAGACATCTCAGAGGATGGGTGAGCTTCAACAATTCTCTCCTAGTAAGGCTAATTCTCTGAACCCCCACTATCTGTGTCATAGTCCTCAGACGTCATGGAGGCAATAGGTTTGGATAAATTTGACATACTTTGATAGTGTTCATATATTAACCTAATAAGACTAGGATGAAGAATAGGATTGTTAAACAATGTTAGTCATAATTATTTTGGAAAATGCAAGATATCTCACTCAAATCATATTGGCATAAGTTGTCTAATGGACTGAGTTAATGTTGTCATATCTTTATTTACCCCTTCCATGAATGCTCTGAAAGTGATTACTTTGCTCTATTGTCAATAAAAAGGATATTAGAATTAAAAGTCTTGGTCGAAGTTTAAAAAGGTTCAGACACTGATTCACCCCCCTCTTAGTGTCTGTCCATACTCCAACACCTACATCCTTGGATTGAGGAGAAGAGGGACATAAATCACCATAATTGACACAACCATGGGTTCTAAGCATGGGGAAGAAATCCTAACTATAGATGTCATGCATCAAGAACTCTCAACAAGAACATGTAGTTGTCATGTTAGAACTAAGAGAATCTCAAGAGAAAAAAAATGGACTAAAAGCAATAAGTTGCAAATTATGGAAAGCCTACCAAAAAAAACCAAGGAAGCTATCTAGGATCTATATCAAATCTCATGGGAATAGTCACATGAGTAGGAATCAGTAAGAAAATATTGAAACAAGTCAAATCCTTTGAATTAGAGTCAATATCTTAGGAAAAACTATAAGGTGGTAGGGAAAAAATTCTACCACCACATAGGAGAGGTTTAAAAATTACAAATACAATGAGGCTAATATAAAGCCAAATGCCATATGACAAAGCAATGCCTATAGAAAAAGGAGATATTGCCATAGCTCATAAATTGAGTCTAATGTCATTCTTCAACCTAAAATATACTATCCTAAGGGAGAGCCTTCCCAAGGTCAATATTCCCTCCTTGCAATAAATATCAAGAAACTCAACAAATAAACAACTCAATATTCACCAACATTTTCTAACAATTATGAACTTACTACATTGAAAAAGCTCATGTTAATGATAATTAAATTTAAAAGATGTTATTCTCTAATTTTTTATGACAAAAAGAACCTTGAAGATGTTCAATATTACAATTAGCTTTCCATTAAATTGGAACCACATCATACATAAGAGAATAATTAATGGTTGGAAAGAATATAACCACCTTAAAAGTTACATTTGGAATGTTGGAATTATGAGACTAAGATAAGAAACAAATATTACTTTAAATACATTTCAATTATGGGTATGTGCAGGATCATCATGGAAAAAATAGGCCCTTAAGTGGCAAAAAATTCAGAAAAATCAGAGTTAGGCAACTTGTTGTAAAAAATTGAATAAGTTATCTATATTATTTCAAAAATATGCAAGAATAGAATTTTAAGAAAATTGAATGTAGTTTCTAAACTACTAGGTTTATTTTTTTTTAAAAAGAAATCCATTTGGTTAAAATTTGAAATTTCAATGCAGTAGTACTTAAATTTTAGGGAAAAAATAAGTGTTTGTCTGACCACTCTAACCACAATAAAATGATAATATTTTTTAATAAGATTTTAGATATAAGTAGAGGACTCATGTCCCGATGTGATGCATATTTTTTGTAAATTTTTTCCAAGTAAATAATTAATTATGAATTTTTTATTACAACTTTTATAAAATATAAAAACTTGTATGTCTAACCACCTTAACTTGGTCAAAACTTCATGAAATTCAATTTTTCTTTTTTTAATCCTATAGTATACAAAATAGAGAATGTGATGCATGTTTTGGATTCAAAAAATGTGATACTGTTTGAAAGCTATAGATGTTTTTCAATCAGCCTATCAATCAAGATTTTAGTCATAATTCAAACAGAAAATGAATAATAATTATTTATTCAATTCAAAGTAAAGCATAATTTATATTGATGGAAAGCTGAGAATCTCCTTTAAAAACCCTTGTTGTTTCATAAATTTTGGGTAAAAAAAAAATCATCAACCACATACCCATCATATTGCCACTTTTTGGCCCATCATGATCCTGCACATACCCTTATTTTATATGGTTACATGAAGTACATGCTTTTAGAATTCAAGTGGAATTAAATTAATATATATATTTATCATATAATATATGATTATGTAATTATAAAAAATTAGCTAGTTTATATTTTTACCTTGTTTGATCTATTTTAAAGATATAAAAATATAAAATATTAACTTGATGTTGAAATAAAATGTTTTGAGAGATGAATATTTAATGCATTTAAAATATGTATTTGGTGAAGCCTATACTTATGGTAGGTCTAGCTAATGTACATGATCCATATATAATTCAATTATTTTTTTAGACATTATATTATCCATAATCATATATGAAATGAAAATTATATTGTATTTTATCTTTTCTAAATTAATTTCTAATAATAATAGACTAAAAAGGATAGACTAATGAAATTTGATTAAATATTAGAATGATGAAAATGATAATTATATAAATACATGTATGAAATTAGAGAAAGAATTAGGACATAGAAATTATTCATAAATATTTGACGTGTTGTATAGACTTTGATTAATTTAATTTTTAAGTATTATGAATTTGATAAATAAAATTGTTAAAATGAGGATTAATGTTGCTAATCTATATAGAGAATTAATGCAGTATGAATTTCATAAGTCTTATCATACTGATTAAATAAACAACTAAACAAAATTCAATTTACATTTGAATTTAAATGAACTAAAATTCAAAGGAAATTCAATGATTTTGTATTTGTTTCATACTCCAAAAGCTACAAACATTTACAATCTACAGGTTTTAGATTCTTTCCAATTATCAAATTCTATGTTTATGTGTCCAACTTTGAACCTATAACCTTTATATCAATTCCTTATCACTCTAGGAAAACTCTATGTTCCCCTACATACTCCCCTACAAACCTCTAACTATGTGGAAATTTTTATTATGTGTTGAGCATCCAACAATATATCTGCTTCATACCCACACAACCCTTTTCCGTTCTCTTTAGCATACACTACATAGTCTATATGGTGCATTTCATTTTCTTTTTGCACAAGTCTATTTCACTATGAATGGCCCCTCCTTTTCTTTTTTTGGCACTGAATTCATTCAAAATTCTAATGTCTCCAACTTTTACTTGGTGCCCTTCCTCTTGGCTATGTTGATTTTTTCTCCCACCTGGACCCATTCTCCTCCCTTCTCATTCCTACCTTTCCACCTTCAAAAGGTATGTCTCCTCCTCTCCCATTCTCAACACAAGAAAGTATTTTTTGTTTCTACTATAAATAGTAAATTCTTTTACTTGTTTACCATTCATTTTGACTTTGTAGTGTGAGAGCCTCTTGAGTGGGTTTGAGCATTCTTTGGAGAAAATATACGATAATGACAATCATACTATGTTGCTAGGATAGAAGCCTTGAGATACTTCATCATGTAAGGATTTTCGCCATGATAGGTAAATCATGACTCGTGTTTTCACTTTCAATAAATTTAGGAGCTAAATTTCCAAGGTTTATAAAGGATTCAAATGACAAATATAGGTTTCCCTTGTCCAAATTAGGTGCCTTGGTCCAATGTGGGTGCCCTAGTCAAAAATAAGAACTAGGGTCCTAAATGGGTGCCCTAGTACACTAGGGGGCACCTTTGTCTAGGTAATTTTACTTAGACATGTTGATTTAAATTAAGATCATTTGCTATTTTTGGAGGAATCGATGATTGGATGTTTTGATGATTTATAGGTACCATCACACATGCAAGAGCATTCAGGAGTTTGCATTATAAACTCTTACATGACCATTTTGAGATAGTATCACCAATATAGGTAAGGCACCAATAGAAATGTGGGGTTATTGTGGGTGTTTACCACACCAACCATGAGATATCATGATGCTATTCTGATGGCACTCAGCTAGAAATGGCACACAAGCACCTCAACCTTCCATCTTCTAATGGGGAAGATTACCATGACACTTGAGGATGTATATAGGGTTCTACTATTTCTTATATAGTGTAGGACCATATGTCTTGAGGAGGGGAGGACACTAGATGATGTCCTAGCTAATTGATCACATATATTGCATTGACTTAGTTGTGCGAGATGGTGGAAAGGGAAAGAGATATCTACAATGTCTTCCATATGGTGATGTAAATATCCTCATTATACATCATATTTTGATTGCGACCATAATACTTATAGTAGCACCTGATGGGTAAGGCACACACCTTCATGGGGGTCTCTTACACACTATTCATGTAATGGAGAGTCAACATACCATGTTCACCTAGGGGAAAACTATATTAGATCACCTCTACCATGATATAGGTCATTATGTACATTTTGAGGCATAGGTTTTAATTATGTGTACTCTCCTCTAGGTATTGGCCTTCAAGAACATTGCATGGATGTGGCCTGTGGGGTATCTAATAGAGATAGCATGTAACCTTTTTTTTATCATATGCTTACCCTTTGAAGAGACCTTGGTAGTGTGGAGATTTACTATATTGTTGAGTGGTGTTTGATTGATTACAAGCTACGAGCATGACATGGAGACCATATAGAAGGCTACAATCCTAGTCCAGTCAACCTCAATACTTAAGAAATGTGTATTAGAATCAATTTTTTAGTTAGTATGAGTAATATCATTATGCATTTTATTATGATCAAGTGACCTGAAATTTTGATCATCTTTAGGGAGTCCCTGTTTCCCAACTGACCTATATCTAATCAACTCGTAGTGACACTAAACCTAAATATGTTGATCAACCTACCACCATGGAAATCACCTTATGAGATTCTGATAATGAGGAGTTAGACACCTTCCCATGTCTAATGTAGATGATGTCAGGGTGCTCGCATTGCATAAACTACATGTGGTGAAGCATCACTCGTGTATTTCCTACAAATGATCCCAATAGTGATATAAGGTCATGGCCATGTTGTAGAGCGGATTCCAAGGAGGAGGAGATAGAGAACGATGATGGTATTGAGAGAAGTAGTGATGAGGAGGATCAACTTACAACAACATCAGGAGGAAATATAGGGGAATAAGAGGATACCAATGATGTCCCCAAGGAGAGACCTAGGTCTTATCCTTGTGTACAACAAGCACTTCTTGCCAAATACGAGAGACTAAGAGTTCATGAGCATGAGGAGATGAGTAGAGCAGTTGTTATCATGCCCTGGAATCATAAGCCACTCCAAATGTAGCCATAGTTACTACACCCATAGATCATCACTGGAAATTTGGTAATCCAGTTGAGATGATATACATATTTGTTATGATTTCTTAGAAAATTGAAATGAAGTAAAATGGGTTAGGATGCTTTCGTATGGATTAGGACATAAAGCACACCCACTTTCCAATTTTATTCAAGGATAACCCTAGAGATCGACAATGTAATGGAGAAAGAGACCTTGCAATAAGGTTGTCCTACCTGGGTTGATTGTATACTAATGAGGGGTTCACCACCAAGCTAGGGCTTGGAAACTCTATGAAATGCAAGAGGTAATACTAAACCCTAATATGATGTAATGGTTCACTAAATGACCTAGAAAAGTATGTAAAACAAAACAAAAAGGTATAGGATGGAATGCATCCACCTAGGAATTGTAAGATAATTGATTGAAGATCTAAAATGCTAGAAATTATAACTTTAATGCTAACTGGGACTCATATGCCAAGTTGGATGAATCAGTCCCAAATCTAGGTTTTTGTGCAAAAATAGGAATCTGACAAATGGGTATTTGAATCTGTAAAATCCTAAATTTTGACCTACACTTGGACTCATACACCAAAAGTGGAGAATTAGTCTAGTTAGGTTTTTTGAAGATTCATGGTCTGAATCTATTCTTCAATGTTTTCTTTGTTCTTCCCAATTGATTTCTAGATCTGAAACCTTGATTTGCAACCTGTAGAAGTTCTCCAAGTATCTCCAATGTAAGGTGACAACTTTGATAACTTTAGGCACTTCAACAACTTTCCCCAAAATTTCTCTTCAATGTATCTTCAATCTAAACCTACAAATCACACGCTATAGAGACGGGAAAATGTTGTTTTGTTATTGGAAAGGGGTTTTCCTTGGTCAAACCTTATTTTGGTAATCAAACCTTGAAATAAGATAAAATAGGAATGGAGAATGATGAATGATGAATGAACAAAATATGATGTTGCAACTCACCAAACCCAAACAATGAAGTGTTGCAAACATGTGTGATATGGCTCCAATGGATGTAGACCTTGACTCTTGCTTGAATATGTTAGATCTTGAATGAAATGCTAGCTTGAATCATAAAACCCTACATTACAATTGTTAGCTCAAAAACAAGCATGATGCCTGAAGACTTTGACATGATGCTTAATGCTCTAAAATGCTCAATATAATATTCCCCTGAAAACTTTTGAATGCTCTATTGAATGCTTGAATGCTCTTTTGAACTCCAATTTGCTATTATGAATGCTCATTCAACTTGCTAGGTCATTTGATTTCTTGTTAGGAGAAAACTAGTGAAAGAAACTTGTATTTATACTTAATTATGCAAGAATTTCTAAAATTACAACACTAAAAGCTGACATCAGATCTAGGAGGATAAAATCCCACTAAAATTTTAAATTAATTTTAATTTTGGGCCACATAGGACTCATTCACATAAGGTGGAGAATGAGTCACATTTGGCATAATTTATGAGAAATTTTTTTAAAATGCTTAGAAAGGTGTGAAACCAAGTTCGGGACCCAAAATCCTAGGTGACTCATACGTCCAAGGTGGTGAATGAGTCCCATATCACTAAATCTAGGCCACACGACCTGTAAACACCTAAATTATGATTGGATGTTGATTTGTGTCAGGATTATCCTCAAAAAGATGCATTAAATGAGGCTTGTGGATGCAAAATAAGGCCAATTAAAGCATAAAGAAGACCAATTATTAAATAAAACCATAGAAAAGTGTGAAAGTGTGTTACAACACTCCAAATAAGGTACCAATAAGCTCATTTATTTTACAAGGACCCAAGACCTAATGTGAATATGTTAGACAAATTACAACACTAAATCAAGGTCATCTTAGAGGGGCCTTTTTCCATCATTACATCTAGCCCCCACTTTAGTGAGAGGAGGAATGTGTTTCCAACTCACACTAATGTATACCAAATGAATTAATGCTAGTAATATAGGATGGCCATGATCAAGAGGGGTTCAAATGTGCCAATGCTAGTAAGATAGGATGGCCATGATCAAGAGGGTTGCACAATCCCCCAAGACCAAGGTCCTATGGAAAACCAATATAGGCACAAAAGAACACACATAAAAATGATATAAAGAGCAAGAAAAAGGAAAAAGAATAAAATTCTAAGGACATGGAGAGGATAAAAATTAAAGAAATGGGTGGAATGAAAGCTTCGATTATTTTTCCAACATGATGTGGATGAGATCTAGGTTGTTTGTCCAAACAAATGCACACTCACTCTGAGGAAACAAAAATCTAGGTTGTTCGTTGGGTGAGAAATCCAAGAAGGTGAGACACATACACACATGGTTGGCATGTGCTCACACACACACATGAGTGGCTAAGGGAAATTCATGCTCTCATTTGGCTTCCTATCAAAACCATACCAAAGTTATATCTCATGATAACTTTGATAAAGCACCACAAAACAATGAACTTTGAGCTTCATGAGACAAGAAAAACTTTGTATGCTTGGAGCTCATGAACAAACAAGATGGCTCCACAGGCATGCAATTTTTGTTATGCAAGGTGGACATATAACTAAAAATACAAAATGCAAAGAACGTTCAAAGGATTCGAGTATGTGCAGGATCATGATGGGCCAAAAAGTGGCAATATGATGGGTATGTGGCTGATGATTATTTTTTTACCCAAAATTGATGAAACGAAAAGGGTTTTTAAAGGAGATTCCCAACGTTTCATCAATATAAAGTATGCTTTACTTTGAATTTAATAAGTAATTATTATTCATTTTCTATTCAAATTACGACTAAAGTCCTGATTGATAGGCTGATTGAAAAACATCTATAGCTTTCAAACGGTATCACATTTTTTGAATCCAAAACATGTGTCACATTCTATGCTTTGCATACTATAAGATTAAAAAGAAAAATTGAATTTCATGAAGTTTTGACCAAGTTAAGTGTCAGACATATGAGTTTTTATATTTTTAAAAAGTTGTAATAAAAAATTCATAATTAATTATTTACATGGAAAAAATTACAAAAAAATATGCATCACATCGAGGCATAAGTCATCTACTTATATCTAAAATATTATAAAAAAATATTATCATTTTATTGTGGTTAGGGTGGTCAGACAGACACCTACTTCTTATTTTTTCCCTGAAATTTAAGTACCACTACATTGGAATTTCAAATTTTCACCAAATAGATTTATTTTTTAAAACAAACCTAGTAGTTTAGAAACTAAATTCAATTTGCTACAACTCCAAATCTTACATATTTTTGAAATAATATACATAACTTATTCAAATTTTTACATCAAGATTCCTAACTCTAATTTTTCTAATTTTTTTGCCACTTAAGGGCCTATTTTTTCCATGATGATCCTGCACATACCCATTCTTGCTTAATTCATACAAGGTCTTAACTTAAGGAACATTGTGCCTAATGTCTCCAAGAGAGGACGAATCAAAGAATAAAATATTCATAACTTAGGGGATGCAGTGCATCGCATAAAGCCACTAAGAGGAATGTAATATGCTAAGATAGATCATGCTCTTGAAGGACATCACACCCAATGTCATCCAAAAAGTGAAAGATGCGTCGTAAAAAGACTGCACCATGAACCATGAAAAAGAAAGGAGAAAAAAATGCAAAAGAATCATGCCAATGTATGCCCCCACTTTAAAGAAATTGCTAAACACCATACCATGATAAATTAATCTAATTTAGGTTCACCAAAATGAAATTAAATAAAATGGGTTAGGATGCTTTCATATGGTTTAGAACATAGAGAACAACCACTTTCCAATTTCATTCAAGGATAACCCTAAATATCTCAATGCAGAGGAGAAAGAGACCTTGCAATAGGGTTGTCCTAGGGAATAATTGTAAACTAATGAGGGGTTCACCACCAAGCTCGGGCCTAGAAAAACAAATGAAATGCAAGATATAATGATTAACCCTAATTTAATGAAAACTTTAACTAAATGACCTAGAAATACATATAAAATAAAATAACAAGCTGCAAGATGAAATGTGTGCACCTAGGAATCTGAAACAGACTTGAATGAGCTTTGAAGCACTAAAAAACCTAAATTTTTTACCTGTTGGGACTCATACACCAGTCTGGGTGAATCAGCCTGAGATTTGGATTTCTACACAGAAATAGGTTTATGGGAAAAGGGTATTTGAATCTGCAAAAACCATGAAAAGAACCTATAGTGAGACTCATATGCCACTTCTAGTGTATCAATTTCATTCTGCTTTTTTAGGAATTTAGAGTTCATATTTGCACTTCAATACCTTCTCTTTTCTCCCATATTGATTTCTAGATTTGAATCTGTGAAAATACCTAGAAAACTAAATATAGAATTTTATTTTTATGGGGGGTTTTCCTCAGTCAAACCCCTAGTTTGGTAATTAAACCTTGATAGAAACAATGAAATATGCACATAAATCCTAACCTTAAGTGTGTCTAAGATTAGGAAATATGAAATGCAATGCAACCCTATTCTAATGTGTAAGAATGAGATGCATGAATGAAGTATGAAAATGAATGACTCACTTTAAGAGATCTCTAATCACCCAAATGAGTCCTAATAATGTGTGTACCTTCCTTAGATTGAATGTAGAGTGATAATGAAGGATGGAATCACTTAGGAAACAAGTCATTAAGCTTGGCTTGATGGATAGTTGCATCTTCCCAACCTAGAATCCGACATGATTCACCATAGACAACCATGATCAACCCTTGACAATGCTAGATCTTGAATGAAAGTGAGCTTGAAGACCTGCAAAAAAACTTTAATGCTGCTCCAATATTTCAACTATGCTTGCTTTTGAAACTTGAATGCTCTTGTGAAAGAATGCTTAAAGACATTGAATGCTTGGATCTTGAAATTGCTCTTGAAAATTCTTGGTTAGATGAAAATTTGACTTAGAAGCTTTCTTATATAGGCATTAACACCTAATTTACCATTATTTAGGTCTCAAAAGCTGGCATCAACTAAAAATTTGAATTAAAAAGATGATTTTCCCACTCAAACCCTAAAAAATCCCCAAATGGGACTCATACGCTAGTCTTGGCATATGGGTCCCACCTAGGGGGACTCATTCACCCAAGGTGGCCAATGAGTCCCACCCTAGATTTTTGGGGTGGGATTTTGGAATTTTTTATGTTTTTAATGATTTTTCCAAGTTTTTAGCTGAAATAAGCCTCAATATTTGAAACAATAGGTCTTAGGGGCCTATTAATGATGAATTAAATGGTAATTAATGCAAGGGTGCTAAAATAGGTCTAGATTATATGATAAATTTCCCTATCTACAAGAAGGGGGTCTATTTCCATCATTCATCTAGCCTCCACTTTAGCACCCATATGACTCTACATGCATATGCAAGCTAAAGGAATCTAAACAATACACTTCATTTCATAAAAGGATACTCATATAGGTTCATTCACAACATGAGAGAATGAACCCCCCATTGTAGCTATCTACAAAACCACAATGTTAGGAACCACATCCTACAACACAAATTTTCTAGTTGTCCAAAAATCCTCTTATCTAACTTCTAGAAATCAAATTCAAGGCTAGATGTATGCCCCCTTGATTCTACTTGCTTTACGGAGGTGGAATCAAGGTAGCATTCTAGCCACATCGAATAAGGTAGGTAACATCATAGGTTATTTCCAAGTACCATACCACATAATGATATACATTTGATGAGGACAGGAGAAGAATCATAATTCCAATGCAACAAATGGTGTTGAAAATGGAGCTCTCTAGCTTTCATTATGTTAATTTGAATGAAAGCCACTTTTTAACCCTAATATAGTAAAAACCCTAATGTTAACTTATATAAGAGTAAAAAGTGGAATAATTTCTAACTATTTTTCCATTTACCTTCTTATAGCTTGAGTTTGGTGAAGAGTGATTGAAGATTCTGAGTCAATGAGAGTATAGGGCCCCAACACTAGATGTCCTATGAGATCAGGTAGCCTGCGGCGAGCATCATTATCAGGTGAGTTGATTTTTCCGCCATAGCTTTGTCCTTATGCATTTATTTTATGATTTGTATGCATTTCTAGATTAATTTAGGGCCTTGGAGAAAAAGTTCACAAAGTGTCCCTTTTTTTCACAAAGTCTCCACTTTTTTTGTAAAGTGTCCCTTTTTGTCGCAAAGTGTCCCCTTTTGTCGCAAAGTGTCCCTTTTTGTTGTAAAGTGTCTCATTTCTTCAAAAAGTGTCACGTTTCTTCACAAAGTGTCCCAAAAGGGGTCTAAAGTGTCTAGGACCCTTAGAAGAGTACACTAGAACAACTTTAGTACACTTTTTTTTGGTTGATGTATAGACTTAAGATTTTTAGAATGCTTATAGAACATATTTTTTATTTTTTGTTAGATTCCTCCCCATTCACGGTAGCCTCTTGGTACTTCCTCAAATAGATTAGTTTCCTTCAAGACCTAGCCCCTACACTTTTAGTAGAGGATACAGAGATATTGCAAACCATAGGATTGTATTGGGTGTACCTCATGCCCCCCATTAGGTACCATGATGCTATGTTAATAGAATTAACAGAGCAGTGGAATGTAGACACATGCATGTTTCATCTTCCCACAAGTGAGATGATCATCACCTTAGAGGACATCCATTGCATACTCTGAGTTGCGATTTGGGGTGAGAGGGTACGATTTCTAGTGGATCGGTCATTTTAGGAGATAAAATACGATATGAAGTATTATCTTGGAGGTCTAATTCATGATAGTATCGTGAGGCCATGAATCAATCTAGCAATGTTGCTATATTTACGAGCCCCATTTGTTGCATGAATTATGATGTTCATTGTAACACTAGTAGTTGTCCCTAACATTTGGGGAGCACACTTAGAGGGTGGACTAGTACATATGATTCAGGGGATGGTATAGCACAAGACCATGTATTCTTAGGGGCACAACATCCTCACACACTTATATTATGATCTTGGATTATTTTCAATTCTTGAGGTTGACAATATGGTACACTATATGCTACTGTAGGTGTGGTGCTTTGAGCATATTACATGCACCAGGCCAATAGGATTTGCATGTGCATCAGCCCTAGGGTATCCTCGCACATTTAGCTATCCGCTGCAGTGGCTATGGTAGTATGGTGACTTGCATTTTTAGAGAGTATGATTCAGCTGACTGGATGAGGAGTGGTTGGTATATGGAGCCTAATCAAACTTAGAGACTAAATTTTTCTCCACTTTTATCAACGCAATTTCCCCCCAAATTATTTAACAAGGGTTTGGGGGCAATGCCCCCAAGACGGGGTCAAGGGGTAGCGCCCCTGGTGTGCTCCCTGTCGTGATACAGGGCAAGGTCGAGGGGAAATTCCCTTGAAACCTCTCATGATTTTTTATTTTATAAAGGTGTCAGGAGTTAATTTTTTCTATTGGCTAACATAAAAAATCCTATTTTGTAACCAAAATAAGTCTTGATAAAAGGCTAAGGGTTAGGGTTTCTATTGATTATCGTATTGTAGAATTTGCAGTAGTATCGAGTTATAAGGATCATTGGATAATAATATTGGACTCTTTGTTGGTGGATGTAACCCGAGTTTGGGTAAACCACGTTAAATATTGTTTCTCACTATTATTATTTATGTTTTTCATTCCTTTGTTTAAGATTTATTTACATTTAATTGATATTTTTTGCATGCAATTCCTAACAAGGAGAGCATATGGAGACCTTACTAGCTTATACCACAGTGGTCAGATGAGACTGGTCAAATGAGGAGATTGTGGATGGATAGAGTTTTGATAGGTAGAAATGATTACATCATATGGAATTTCTACTATGATCATGTCATGTGACAATTTAAATAGGTCCAAATACCACCCATGGCATGGTCCTTTTTCAGGAGATCAGTACGGAGTACTTGGAGGCTTGATGATATTAGACAATTCACTATTGGCGATGTCATCTATAGTGACTTTGACTACAAGGATCATGATTTTCCTCCAATTTTTGACACTAATGATGTTGATATCATAGATTCCTATGAGGAGTGGTGGTCGACAACATGATTGGCTCCTATATTCCCAATGGATGATTCGATCGATAATGCAAGGCCACTCACAGATCAGGTAGAGGAGGAGGAGGATAGAGTTGAGGAGATATGCTTCAAGGTTGTAGACATAGTCACAAATGTGATAGATGAGGAGTATGATGAGATTGCATATCCTAAATATGATGGGTAGGAGGAGCAAGAGGAGGAGGAGGAGGAGGAGTAGCTAATGAGTGAGAGTGATGAGGTAGTGGATGAAGATTCACTGGGCCACGAGTGGCGAGAGCCAACTCCTATTCATGTTTCTAGATCATCATTGGCAACTATTGTAGGAACCAACACCTACAATCATGGAGACGCTAGCACATCCTCCATGCCCCCTACACATGATGAGGCTATATTTACACAGCTAGTCAGAGAGCTAGGTGATGATATATTTTATTTATGGATATGTGCAGGATCATCATGGAAAAAACAAGCCCTTAAGTGGCAAAAAATTTAGAAAAATTAGAGTTAGGAAACTTGACATAAAAATTTGAATAAGTTATCTATATAATTTCAAAAATATGTAAGAATAGAATCTGTAGAAAATTGAATGTAGTTTCTAAATTACTAGGTTTGTTTTAAAAAAAACTATTTGGTGAAAATTTGAAATATCAATGAAGTGGTACTTAAATTTTAGGGAAAAAAAAGAAGTAGGCATTTTCTAACCACCCTAACCACAATAAAATGATAATAATTTTTTATAATATTTTAGATATAAGTAAAGGACTCATACCCCAATGTGATGCATATTTTTTGTAATTGTTTTCCAAGTAAATAATTAATTATGAATTTTTTATTACAACTTTTAAAAATATAAAAACTCATATGTTTGACCACCTTAACTTGGTCAAAACTTCATGAAATTCTTTTTTTTCCTATATTATGTGAAGCATAGAATGTGACATGTTTTGGATTCAAAAATGTGATATCGTTTGAAAACTATAGATGTTTTTCAATCAGCCTATCAATTAGGACTTTAGTCATAATTTGAATAGAAAATGAATAATAATTACTTATTAAATTCAAAGTAAAGCATAATTTATATCGGTGGAAAGTTGAGAATCTCCTTTAAAAACCCTTTTCGTTTCATCAATTTTGGGTAAAAAGATAGTCGTCAGCCACATACCCATCATATTGCCACTTTTTTACCCATCATGATCTTGCACATACCCTTACTACCATGATTTATGCTTATGTTCATGCTTTATGCTTTAATTTATGTCTATATATATATCCATCATGATGTGTATTGATTATATTTATGATTTCTATCTTGCAGGAGCTAGGAGAGACCTTTATCATCTCTATCATCAGGTGGCTGCCGAGATAGTTCCCCCATTAGTCTATGAGGAGGTTGGTGATACAAACTATGTTCCCCCACCCATCATGGAGTGGGATCCAAAGTTGTTTGAGCCATACATTAGATTGTGGGTAGCATATGAGAGTGTCAGGAGGTGCGCCCAGTGAGCCGAGGCTGCCCAAGATGTTTAGTCATTTGGAGCCCTAGCAAAGGTTGAGATACTTCAGTCAGAGGTAGCCAGACTACAGGTGGAGAGAGATTGCCTAATGGAGGATCGTTGGGATGCCCTTGGATAGGTACAAGTTTTACAATATGCTCTAAATTTACTCAATGGCTCATGATCATGATTGCATACCACTGTCTCCTAATAGTCTGCCTCTAGAAAGACACAAGCATCAGATCCTGAGGGATCTAGTAGCACAAGCCTCATTAGCATTGTATATATTGATGACATCTATACAAAACTTTGATATATATGATCATTTGATGTTTTGTTATTTATGTTTATGTGTTAAATGTTAAATGGCAATGTGATTGATTAAATAATCTTTGAAAGACTATTTAATGAATGTCTTCATGATTTAACATGTTCTATGTGATCTAATTAGAACTTATTCTAGTTTCTCTTAGATGCAACAATGTGATTAAGTATGTTATGTTAAATTAAATGTACCTATGATCTAATTAAAGAACATTAAATGCATATAAGGATCTAATCTAACATAACACACAAGATGAACTTGAATAGCTTGAAATCTAAAGTAATCATATTAATAATAGCTTTAGCATCCAAGACACACAAATAATTGTTTGTCTAGAACAAAGCAATACGAGAGCACATAGACTGTCATCTAACAACTATAACACCATTGATTTATAATTCACACTATTAAAGACTGTTAGACATAGTACCAATGTAGATGTGTGGCATTTATAGGTTCTTTAAGAGGTGTACCATCCATTTTTGTTACCATATAATCTCTGAATCCATAATTTTCATTGATTATTTAAGGACCTAACCAATTAGGGCTGAACTTTCCTTTTTTTGTCAGGTCAACTTTGACATTACACTAATTCTCGCATAACACCAAATCACCTTTATTAAAGGAATGGGGTATTATGTTATCATTGTAACTACATTGCATTCTTTTAGAATAACCCTAAAGGTTCTCAAGAGTATTGAGGCATTGTTTGTCGAGCATTTCAAGTTAATGAAACAATTGTTCTTTATAAGTATTATAATCAATAACCCCTTGAAGAGTGATTCGTAATGAAGGGGTCTCTAACTCCAAGGGCATTATCGCCTTAGTTCCATAGACGAGGTTATAAGGGGTATGTCTAGATGATGCTCTAACATTCATACAATAGGACCATAATGCATATGTTAGCTATATATGCCAATATTTATTGTTTTTGCTTACTATTTGCCTTAGGATTTTCTCGAGGGTTCTATTAGTTGATTCAACTTGACCATTAGATTGTGGGTAGTAAGATGTTGAAAAGCAATGTTGTATGTTAAAAATTTCTAATAATTTCTTCACATCCTTATTCTTAAATGGTGTCCCATTATTCAAAACCAAAGCGGAAGGGAGTCTGAAACTTGAGCAATAATGTGTTCCAATATGAAACGACATATTACATCAGCAATTGTCAAATGAAGGGGAATTTCTTCCCCCCACTTCGTGAAATAATCTGTTGTAGTAATTATAAATGTATGTCTGGTGAAGCAAGGAGGGGAAATTTTTCCAATGATTTCTAGGTCGGGCCACAACAAAAAAGGCCAAATAGGGACTTGTGTACGAAGCTCAGAAGTAGGAGCATGAATTAGTCTACTACATGTTCTTGAGATTTGCAAAATTTCTTAACATATGCAAAGCACTCTTGTTCCATGTTTCTCTAGTAATATCCTATATAAATTAACTTTTGCACTAGCAATCTTCCTCCACAATGTCCTCCACAAGCACCTAAATGAGCTTCCTCAAATGCTATTGGGATTTCAGATTGTTTAAGGCACCTAAGCAAGAGACCATCAAAGGATCTCTGATACAATACATTGGCAAGAATTATATACTTAGATGCAATTCTCTAAAGCTCTCTTCTAGTATTCCTAGCTGTGGACTCAGGAAAGGTACCAGTTTTTAGATAATCAAATATTGACAGATACTATTCACTAGAGTGTTATGTGGTGATTACTAATATCTCATCTATTTTATGCTCAATCAATGGTTTCATAATTATGTGGATAAAAAATGTAAAGTATTTTGAGGGATTATGATCGAATATTAGAGAATCAATGATTGCCATTGCATCTACATGTCTGTTATCTTTCTGTGGGATGATATAAATGTTAAACAAATCAAACTTCTATAATAGATTCATTGTAAGATCTTTGCATTTTGATAATTTTTCATGTTGAACACTTTATATGTTCCATTTTTTTTAATGATTATTGTGAATCACTGAATATTTTGATGTCTGGGGCTCCCAGAGTTAAAGTGGCACATAGTCCAACAATTAATGCTTCATACTCTACGGTATTGTTTGTACATAAGAAATTTAATTGATATGATAAGGGAATAGGTTTTCCTCCAAGAAGAGCTATTATAACTCTTGAGTTGGAGCATGTTCTACACTTAGATCCATCAAAATACAATTCCCATGCATTTTCATGTTCTTGAATAGTCAATACACTCTCATCAAGAAATGCTTCTTGATTAGGTAATTCTAGGGGAGGAGTGTCAGCTAACTAGTCAGTCAAGGCTTTTCCTTTCATTGATTTTTTGTGAAATAAACTTCAAGTCAAACTCAGTCAACAACATAACCCATTAAGATAATCATCCTAATAGATCTGTTTTAGCAAAAATATGTTTTAAAGGATCAAATTTTATTATCACATGTATTTTAGCATTTAATAAGTAATGTTGCAACTTACTAGTAGTGAATAAAAGTGCCAAACATTGTTTCTCTATTATTGTATATTGTTTCTCATAATCAATCAAAGTTCATCTAATATAATAAACAAGATGCTCTTTATTATTTTCATCTCATTGATCCAACAATGTTGCAAGAGCATGGGTTGATGTTGTTTTATATAAGATGAATGGTTTGTTTTGCATAGCAGGTTCTAAAACAAGAGGAGTAGCAAGATAGTCTGTCAAACTTTCAAAAGCCTATTTACAATCTTCATTCCCATTACACTGAACTTATTTCTTAAGGAGATGTGTAAATGGTAATGTTTGATTCACTAAGGACACCACAAAATGACAGCTTGAATTCTTCCTTGTAAGGTACATGATCTGATTTAGGATCTAAGATGATTGCTTTAAGAATTTAAACTAATTACAACTTCAAAACTCCAAATTACAAAAATGAAATCAACTACACATAATTAATTGAACAAAATCATAATTCAGAATGAGATGAGAAAGAGAGAGAACACAAACAAATTGATAACAGAGTTCGTCGTAAGAATGACTATGCCTTCGGAACCCTCTCCAAAGAGTAGACCGATCCGATTGAAATCTTCAAAAATTCACAATTACAACAATTTGCAAGCTCTTCCCTTCAAGCACAACGGAATTCAAGCATTCTCTCGATGTACAAGAACAACAAAATTATCTCTCCAAAATGCTCTAAGTCTCCAACACCTGAATAATTCCCAATGAATCCTCAAGCCTCTAAACCCCCCTTTTTATATTGAAAATTTAATCAATTTGGTTACTAACCAATTGATTTTACAAAACAACCTTATCTCTCCATTTTTACAAATACACCTTAAAAATCTTCCTTATTTACACAAAAATTTTCAAATATCACGTTTTACATTATTTTTAAAAAAACATATAAATTCCCTAAGCCCCTTAATTTTTGTCATATCCGGGATTATGTTGTTTATGCGAGTTTTTTTGTTTCATCCTTTTACAGGACTTTTTTTTAAACTTGGGCTTATTAATTATTACTTACCACCCATTAATTTAGTGGTTATTTTTAAGGGGAATATTTTAGTTTTTTTCTTTTACTTGTTTTACCAAGTAAAGCCCACCTTTTCCTCCTTAAAATTTTCCCCAAGTGAGCATGCAGTGGAAAGTAGGTGTGGATTTTGTTTTCTTTGTTTTGAGGCTTATTTTAGCCTTGTTTTAAGGCTTAGGATTATGTGCATTTTATTATTATTATTATTATTATTATTATTTTATTTGTCTAGATTTTGCCACATGTCAACATGTGATTGGCTAATGATGATGACTGGATGCTGACTGTACCATGTTGATGTTAACAAAGTCAACCCAACTTTGACTACTCATATCTCATGCAAACAGACTTCGTTTTCCATGAAACGAACGTTGTCAAAAAGCTTACGACAAGATATTCGCATTGATGCCAGTCTTGACCACTTTTGAAAATATCAATTTTTGACCTTTTTTTCCTTTGACCTAGCTCTAGGGTTGACCAAGGTTTGACTGTGCATATCTTGGACTCCACAGCTCCGTTTGACTCTGCTCGAGTTGCGTTGGAGTTAGAATTTTGACCACTTTCTGATGATGCCATTTCTAAATATAAATGAGAAACTTAAATTTTTGGTGAAGATCCTTCAGATCAATCCTCCCCACTAGAGAGCTTTTAGTCCTCTGAAAGTTGGTTACTCAAAAATTGAGGGTAAAGTTCCCTCACTTTACCAATCTCCATCCATTTTCTTTGCTTGGATTCATCCCCTTCATTCCCACTCTGAGGTACTCAACTGCTCCTCTTCATGAAGTCCTGGTTTTCCTGTCTAGTATGACATCTTCAGGAAACTCTGACATGTACTCTGGTGAAAGATCATCAACTAATGGAACCTGTATGTCATTCTCCTTGTCCAATATCATCAGAGGTTCATAGAATTTCAAGTTCTCAACATCAACTGAATAGATCTGCATGTATGGAGGAAGATTGAGGCGGAAGCATTGGTTATGATCTTTTCCAAGATCTCAAAGGGACCATATCGAATTGGCTTGAGCTTCCTTCCTTCGCCTTGCATTCTTTCCTTGCCGATATGTAACCAAATGTGGTCACCAACTTGAAAATGATGATCGGTACGATGTTTATCATGTTGAGCCTTGTATTTAGCTTGGCTCTTTTCCAACTGTGCTTCTACTACCTAATGGATGGCTTGGACTTTTTGGATGAACTTCAAAGCCTTCTCTGAATCATAGTGTCCATCTTCAACATCATCTTTCCCAAAAGAAAAATCCATCAGACTCTTAGGCATATAACCGAAACAAGTCTCAAAGGGAGACCTCTTTGTAGAAGAGCGTGTCACATGGTTGTAAGCATGCTGCACATAATGAAGACTCTCATCCCATAATTTGGGATGCTTGCTGCAGTAGCCTCTAAGTAGATGTACAACTGTCATGTTTACTACCTCTATCTATCCATCGGTCCACAAATGGAAGGTTGTACTCTTCTTCAGTTTGGTGTCCATGAGTCCCCACAAAGCTGACCAAAATTCTCCTAGGAATTGAGAATCTTCATTTGATACAATAGAAGTAGGTAACCCAAAATGAACCCATACAAATTAGAAGTACATTTGAGTTGTCAGTTCAGCAATGACTTGTCTTTTACATGGCATTAGGATACACATCTTGCTGAACCGATCAACTACTACATAAAGATAGTCATGGCCCTTCCTAGACATAGGTAAACCCCCAAAAAAATCCATAGACACACTTTCCCATGGATGGGATGGAATAGGTAATGGTGTGTACAACCCCAATTTTTCGTTACTTGGTTTACTAGTTGCACACATGTAATACAACCCTTAATGTATTTGGTGATAGTTTCTTGTATTTTAGGCTAGTAACAATATTTTTGCAACTGAGTAACTATTTTACTTACCCCAAAATGTCTTGCAGTCAAATAGGTGTGAGCTTCACGGATTACATATGCTTGTTCATCTTTCAGAACACATAACTTGCCCAAATGATACAAAATTTTATCCTGCACATAGTAATCTTTCTCTTCTATCTATTTTCCTGCAATTAAAGTTGAATAAATATCCTTAAAGTTTTCATCATTAGCGTATTGTTCCTGAAAGCTTTCATGCACCATGGAACTACCTTTGAGGATAATCAATGCATGCATAATGGGAGGCCTAGAAAGAATATATGCTACTTTGTTATGGGTACCTTTCTTGTACTTAATTACTAAGTGAACTGTTGCAAAAATCCCATCCATCTAAAATGCCTACTTTGTTGCAGTTTAGACTATGAGTGCAAGTTTTGTAGTGGGTGGTGATCAGTGTGGATTATAGTTCCTTTCCCCATTATGTAATGTTTCTATTTTTTAACACTCTAAACTAATGCATAAAGTTCCTTATCATAAGTAGGATAGTTAATAACTACACCTGAAAAAGTCTCTGTAATAGCAGATTGGTTTACCTCCTTCCATAAGAATAACTCCCATGGAAAACCTGCTTGCATCAATCTTGATCTCAAATGGTTGATGTAGATCTAATAAAGCTAGAACTGGTGCAGTGCTTAACTTTTCCTTCAAAGTGTTGAAGGCCTTCTGCTATGGACCTCCCCACTAAAAACTTGTCTTTGTACTTGTCAATACGTGCAATGGTGATGCAATGTAGGAGAAGTGTGCAATGAACTTTCTCCAGTACTGGATTGCGCCTAAGAAACTTTTGACTTCTATTACAGTACCTGGCTTAGGCTAGTTTACAATAGCTTCGACCTTCATGGGGTCTACTTTCAATTGACCATTCCCTACGACATAGCCTAAGTACACTAGAGATGTCTTTGCCAATTCACACTTAGACATCTTTACATAGAGTTTTTCTTTTCTCAAAACATCAAAAAATTTCTTTACATGACTTACATGATCATCCCAAGACTTACTAAATATAAGAATATCATCTAGATAGACAATGACAAAATCATCAATGAAAGGACAAAAGACATCGTTCATGACTCTCATGAATTTGGCAGGTGCATTACAAAGCCGAAAGGGCATAACCAACCATTCATAAAGTCCCTGTTTTGTCTTGAAAGCATTTTTCCAAATGTCATCTTCTGCAATTCTAATATAATGATAACCACTTCGCAAATTTAATTTAGTGAAATAAATTGCATTTTTTAACTGATCAAGCAAATCATCAATTCTTGGAAGAGGGTACCTATTTTTTACTGTTATCTTGTTCAGGGCATGGTAGTCAATGCACATTCTCCAAGATCCATCTTTCTTTGGAACCAGTACAATTGGAGAACCACAAGGAGATGTACTAGGATGGATGACTCCTTTCTCCACTAACTCCTAAACCTGTTTCTTGATTTCCTCATTCTACATAACGGACAAATGGTACAAGCCGATGTTAGGGAATGGCACATCCTACTACAACTGGGTTTCATGTTGTATTTCCCTCTTGGGTGGCAACCCCTTTGGTTCCTGAAATAATTCATCGTAAGCGGAAACAATTTTGACCATTTCAACCTTATGTTTTGAGTCACACCCCTTAAATGCCTCAGATTTATCTTCTTCTTTGGCTTTTACAAGCATTAACACAAAGTTCTTACTAGATTTGACTAATATTTTCATTTTACCAGATTAACTAGTGTGAGATTAGTCTTGACCTTGTGTGCATGTACAATATATTCTACCCCATCTTTAAAAAGATGATACTTGTTCTCCCCTCTATAAAATATTTCCTTTCTATCATACAGATAAGGAATCCCTAACACAAGCCTGCAAATATCTAGAGGTACAACATCTACTTCTACTTCATCAATGAAATTAACACTGATGGCAAAACACAATTTGCATTCTTTTGTCACCTGCAACTGTGCATCATTACATACCCATCCAAGTGGATAGGGCTTAGGATGAGGAGTAGTAGTTAGATTCAATTTTTTTAACAACCTCTTCAGAAATCAAGTTGACTTGAGAGCCCGAATCAAATAGTGTATCAATCTTTGTGTGTTTAGTTACCACACAAATGTGAAACAGTTCATTCTGTTGTTTATCAACTTTAGTAGTGGATACTTGTACTTGCATTAGAAATACTTGCATCAGAAGAGAGAATTATACCTTTCCCTTTACCTTGGATCCCGGTAGCAATGACCTTTGTCTCATCTCCGGAATCAAATCCAAGATCTTGTTGAATGATAGCAGCAGTAGTCTTTTGTTTGCCTTTATTGCCTCCAAATATTTTTGGCCTTGCCTCTAGATATAGTTTCCAACACCTCGATTCAACATGCCCCTCTTTCTTACATTGTGAGCATGTGGTTTTTTCACCCTCTTTCTTCACTATAGTTGTCTTCTTTCCTTTACCTTTATCTTTTTCTTTATCTTTACCCTTAGACTTTCCCTCAAACTTAGATGGCTTTTTATTAAACTTATTAATGAATGATCCCTTACCTCTAGACTCTAAGTGGGTAGCTTGGACACAAACTTCGTCAAGTTTATATTGGGATTCAAAACCAAAATTGAATGTCTAAGGTAGGAATGAAGACCTCCTATGTACTTCAACAAAGTATCCTTGGTGTGCAAAGGAACATCTAATGCAATATCCCTTTTACGAAATTCATGAGTGTACTCCTGAATAGACTAACCTTTCCCTTGCCTAAACATCTGTCAGTTCATCATTAACTATTGCATGTAGCCTAAGGGATAGAATTTCTTTTTAAGAGCACTTACAAATTATGTCCAAGACAAGTTGACTTTACCATGTTGGGAGATTTTTTCCCTAGTCCCACTCTCCCACCAAGTAAGAGTTGTACCCCCTAACTGAAGAGTAGCAAGCTGGATCCTATCAACATCATCTATGAGGTTTTGGACTCTACAATAGACTTCAACCTACTGAATCCAATCATCTATTTTTTTAGCATTTAATTCACCACAATACTTTGGTAAGTCAAATTTTACATCCAACTTAATTTTGGGCTTATGTGCACCCTTAAAAGGATTAAAAGGTATAGAATGAGTAGAAGAAGGAGAAGATGGAGAAGATGGAGAAGACAGAGAAGGAGAAGAGGGAGATGTCTTCAAAGGCTCGAGATCATCTCCTGATTTCTTTCCTTTGCCTACACGAGCTTCATGTATGTGCATCCTTTCTTTCCTCTCTTGGAATAAGACTTTGACCATGGCCTTCATGTCGAGAAAAGCCTTCTGAAATTCCTTCTCACCAAGCTTTGAACTTTGTCCATTATTTGGATCTTCCATCTGTGTTCTTGAATGAGCTCTTCGTCTTCCAATCTCTAGATTATACTCAAGTTTTCCTTTGCCTCGTTGAAGCTGGGAGTGTGTAAGCATTTGAATCTGCAATACTAGTCAAAACATAGCTCTAATACCAATTTGATCTGATTTAGGATCTAATACGATTGCTTTAAAAATGCAAACTAATTACAGCTTCAAAACTCCAAATTACAAAAATGAAATCAACTACACATAATTAACTAAACAAAATCAAAATTTAGAATGAGACGAGAAAGAGAGAGAATGCAAACAAATTGATAACGGAGTTCGTCATAAGAATGACTACGTCTCCAGGCCCCTCTCCAAAGAGTAGACTGATCTGATTGAAATCTTCAAAAATTTGGCATTACAACAATTTGCAAGCTCATCCCTTCAAGCACGATAGAATTCTAGCATTCTCCCAATGTACAGGAATAGCAAAATTATCTTTCCAAAATGCTCTAAGTCTCCAACACCTAAATAATTCCCAATGAATCCTCAAGCCTTTAAACCTCTCTTTTTATATTGAAAATTCAATCAATTTGGTTACTAACCAATTGATTTTACAAATCAACCTTATCTCTCCATTTTTACAAATACAACTTAAAAATCTTCCTTATTTACGCAAAAATCTTCAAATCTCTCATTTTACATTATTTTTAAAAAACATATAAAATCCCTAAGCCCCTTAATTTTTGTCATATCTAGGATTATGTTGTTTATGGGAGTTTGTTTATTTCATCCTTTTAGAGTTTGATTTAAATTTGGGCTTATTAATTATTACTTACCACCCATTAATTTAGTGGTTATTTTTAAGGGGAATATTTTAGTTTTTTTGTTTTACTTGTTTTACCAAGTAAATCCCACCTTTTCCTCCTTAAAATTTGCCCCAAGTAAGCATGCAGTGGGAGGTAGGTGTGGGTTTTGTTTTCCTTGTTTTGAGGCTTATTTTAGCCTTGTTTTAAGGCTTAGGATTAGGTGCATTTTTTTTACTATTATTATTATTATTATTATTATTATTTTGTCTAGATTTTGCCACATGTCAACATGTAATTGGCTGATGATGATGACTGGATGCTAACCATACCATGCTGACTGTACCATGTTGATGTTAGAAAAGTCAACCCAACTTTGACTACTCATATCTCGTGCAAACAGACTCCATTTTTCATGAAACGAACGTTGTCAGAAAGCTTGCAACAAGATCCTCGCATTGATGCTAGTCTTGACCACTTTTGACAATGTCAAGTTTTTCCCTTTTTTTCTCTGACCTAGCTCCAAGGTTGACCAAGGTTTGACCGACCATATCTTGGACTCCATAGCTCTGTTTGACTCCATTCAAGTTGTGTTGGAGTCAGAATTTAGACCACTTTCTCATGATGCCATTTCTAAAGGTAAATGAGAAACTTCAATTTTTGGTGAAGATCCTCTGGATCAATACACAATTAGGAGATGTTTTTAGGAGGTGGAATGTTAACTATAACATCAATTTTCTTTGTGTCCACCTAAATGCCTCTTGAGATATGATAAAACCTAGAATTTTTCCCCTATCTACACCAAAGTCACTTTTTTGGATTCAATCTCATGTTGTATTTTTGCATTCACTCAAAGATTTTCCAAAGGACATTCACATTATCTTGTCTTGTTAAATATTTGGTTAGAATATCATTAACATAGTCTTCCAAAATAGTATGTATGTAATCGTAAAATATTAATGCCATAGCTCATTGGTATGTTGCGCCCATATTCTTCAATCCAAAAGGAATCATTACCCAAAAAAAAATTCCCCAAGCTATTGTAAATTCTTTTTTATATTGGTCTTGAGGGTTGATAAATATTTTATTATATCCAAAAAATCCATCCATGAATGACAAAAAAGCATGTCCCACAGTCAAGTCTACTATCATGTCAATATTAGGAAGATGAAAGTCATCTTTTAAAGATGATTTATTCAAATCGTAAGTACATACACATCCTAATACAATTGTCGAGTTTTGCAATTATGAAAATATTTAAGATCCAAGGAGAAAAATCTATAGGTCTGATAAAACTAGCTTCAAGGATTTTTTCAATCTAGGCTTTAACTAATAAGGCTACCTTAGGTTTGATTTTTTGAATCTTTTGTCTAATAGGCTTAGCATTTTCAACGAGGAATATATTTTGTGTTATAATCTTAGGATCAATTCTCAGCACATCTAAATAAGTCCAAGTGAAAATTTCAAGAAATTCATGAAGTAAAGTTGCATGGTCTTCTTGTTCTTCATCATCGAGGAACTTTCTTATCTTAATCATATTTTCTTCATTGTTAACATCTGTATGTCCACGGAATCTCCTAAAGGAAGTGCATTTTGTTTCAGAAATTTAGGATTGTAAATTCTTCTTTGTTCATGTCAACTTCACTACTTTCTTCTTCTTTTTCTTTTTTCTTGGTACTAATCATAGCACATGTAAGTTGTTTCTTTTTAATGGGAGTAAATTTTTTATCATAAACTCCTAGCATTTCTTTCAAGGCTTCATCATCTTTGAAATACTTCAATGATGCTTCACAAGTTGTATCAATCAATTCTGGATGCTTCAAGGTGAGAGTTATTTTAGGATTACACATGTGATGGTGTTGATGTTTAGCAAGGGTATCTTTGTTGCTTGCATAATCTTAGAAGGGTAATACCCCATACCACTTTTTTATTCTTGTGTATTAGGTTCTATAGGAACATGAATACCTTGTTCTTTCTTGCCACATCCTTTTCCACTATAACCAAGTTGTTTCATGAACTCATATCCTTTTCCAAAGTCTTACCATTTCTTACGGGTTTGGTGGTTGTTGATGATCTATCTCATCAAATTTGTTGTATAACTTGTGTCTTATTCTAGAGAAGATGAGGTAGATGCTTGTGATTTCTCTTTTGAATTATGTGTTGACATTACCATTGGTTGTCTTTTCTTGTCATCTTCTTTACTTGTGATTATGTAGTCTCCCATAAATGAGGGTGTGAATTCTAAAGAACCCTAATCATCAACCAATAATTTTGACACTTTTTCAATCTCTTGTTTTTCCTCTTTCATAGGTTCTATGTTTGATGTTTGAATTAATGTGCTTAGAGGACTTGTCATTCCTTTTTCAACTTGTAGGCAACTTTTAGGCTCTGGGTCTATTTCAACTTGGTATACCTTGTTGTTATAGACATACTTCATGATATGATGAAGAGTCGAAGGCACCAGATGCATCTCATGAATCCAAGGTCTTCCTAAAAGAAGATTGTATGAAAGTCCATGAGGCATAACATGAATAGGATTTTATAAGGTAGCCTTGCCGACTATAATAGGTAAAGTAATCACACTGAGTGGTTACTTTCCTACATTGTCAAATCCTCGAATCAATAAGGAGTCAGGTTCAATTTTTTATTTATCTACGTCTAGTCTATCTAAAAGATTCACACTGCACACATTAAGGGTTGAGCCATTATTGACAAGGATTCCTTTTATTCCTGTAATGCTCTATCATAGAACCCTAGAGGACAACACACTACAACACTTAAAAAACATAAAAAAAAAAAAATTGAAGTGCAACATACTAAAGATATCAGATTTTACAATAAATTGTATTCTAAACCTAATACCTCTAAGGTTCCATGACTATTCTACTAGAATCCCATTATCCAAACTACAAGAATTATGAATCATCTCATTAAACCAAATTTTATCTAACAATATAAAGTGCATTTAATCCATCACATTTAAATGATCTACCAATAAGAATCATCCATATCATATTAACAATATCGTAACATTCATGATCATTACAATTAACTAACAATTGCAAGATACAACATTTTCATTATCCATTATAAGAGAGAGATTTCAACAATTAATTACAACATTACAAATTCTGCAACCATGTTTCCTCAAATACATATGCGGAGAGTACATCAAAAATATAACATATGATATATTGATTACAATTCAATACAAGTACATGGAAGATAGTCAACTCAACCTAGAACAAGTGAAAAATTCCACATCACCATGAGAAATCACCACGAACACAAAAACAACAAGGGAGCCCAATGGAGTAAAAAGCACATTCCACCTGACCTTGTGGAACCCTAAGGTCCACCCCTATTGTAGGAGACAATAATAATGTCCCACAATAGAAAAAATACAAAGAGACCACAACAGATATAACATGGCTAAGAAAGACTCCAATATGACACTACAATGACATTAACATCACATAAGAACATACATTGCTTCCATATGTCATCACACACCAAGGGGAGAGAACAAATAAAGGAATACTAGTATGTAGAGGGAAGAGTGTCATCACATGGTCTTGGCATGGGTTTCCCTGATAGTCTCTCACTAAACGTCGGCCCCCATCTATGGTTACCATGCAACCTCTCACTAGGCACTGGCCACATAGGGTGACACATGCGAAACCAATATTCCTTCCATGAGGAAAAGGAAGTTGGTCTTTCCAACCAGGCCTTCTCAACCCATCCTTAGCCTAAACGAGCACTACAGCCATGGGTGAGAAATTCACTTATCTTGATTAATGTGTAAACTACCCAAGCCCCTAATTTATTTTATCACTAAGTTAAGAAACTCCCACATGGGTTACCCCGGTGCCACTTTGTGTGTCGGCCCCCATTGAGAGCCACTCCCCCTACTAGTAGCTAGAAGACCCAATAAAATCAATAGGGTAAAGCCATCATGCACATTAAAAAAAAGACCACAATAGTATAAAACCCAAGCAAGGCATGGACCATCTCACTCTCAAACACAACTGTAATAACAAGTAGTGCATGAATAAAGACCCATTACAACATATCACAATTATAATATCAACTAATTCAAGGCTCAAACATAATGATTCAACCAATAACATAATCTCCCCAAACCTCCAGAAGACTTCCAATTCAACTAACCACAAAAGTACTCCCATAAAAGAAATACACAACCATCATCCCATCTTACAAGAAGTTTACACAACAAAACATTAACTCTCAATAACTATAAATTAAAGAGTCTACAAATCAACTAATACAAAATAAGAGAGGGCTACTACTCCAAGGATTTATCAAATTCATTTCATTAAACAAATTCCACAATGATCTAAAATAAGTTCATAAAATGAATCCTCCTTCTTATCATTCCCAAATTTCAAATTCATTACTTAATATAATATTTCAAATCTATTTACTCATGACTTTCCTTTAAATTATGAAGCAAGAACACTCTATTACTAACACCATTATAAAAAAACATATACAAATATTCCTATACATATATAGATATATACATATGTATATAAACATATACATATATAGGTATATGCTTATATATATATATAAATATTTATATATGTATATGTATATCTAAATTCTATTTACAACCATGGTCTATAATAAAACTACAATTAGTTATGCACACATATACCATAAAAAGGCAATGAATTCCTTATTCATCTAATTTCAATTTAGTTCATTACATGACCAGCTGCACATACACACAGTAGCACATATGAAATCAAACGTTCTTTCAAATCACAATCTATTGAATTACAAGGAGCGATTAACCAACATGTAGTTTCCAATGGTTTCCAAATGAGGTCTAAGGTGAATGAAAACTTCTATCAAATAACAATTGAAAATAATGTACATCATATGACCATCAAAACCTAAGGCATGAAGTAAGGAGTGACATATGCATAGAGTTTCAACCATATCTTATTTATGGATTACTATCATGCAGAGGCAGCACAAAACTATTTGTTTAGAACTTTTTAGAACAATAGCGATAATGAATGCCACCAGAAGTATAAATAGGTCCATCAATATCCATCATATTAATCACATCCATCAATGATAATAGACAAATGTTCTCACTGCCATGTGAAGAAGCACAACAAATTATAAGATTTATTACTATTCTGATGATGTGTAATTTGGGTCATCAAGTTTCAGAATGCACTATCAAAATTCCTCTTTTCATGCCATGTTTTGCAATTGAATAATGGGGGTTAATGGAATAACAAAAATGGTGGTTGCTATATTAATTGCCTT
The DNA here is from genome assembly GCA_007258455.2 of Sequoia sempervirens. Lineage (NCBI taxonomy): Eukaryota > Viridiplantae > Streptophyta > Pinopsida > Cupressales > Cupressaceae > Sequoia > Sequoia sempervirens. Next base: position 26,873,750 of record VDFB02252616.1, on the reverse strand, counting down.
TGTCATACCAGATAATGGAAAATTAGAGTTATGATGTATAAAATGTCACTCAGACAAGGAGGAAATGGTATTATCCATATCTCAAACATGTATTCATCAAAGTTTGGACAAAGGTAGGCACTGGTTAAAGAAATATCATTAGCAAAGTAGACTGGCCATGTCCAGATGTGGTGCAAGTTAATTAGTAAGGAAGTAGATGAAAGTTTAAGGGAATGAAAGATACCTTGATGCAGCTAGATTGAAAGCCATAAAATGGTACATGCTATTTGTGTAGGAAATAAATTGCACCCACCAGCATGGGAAAACGTATGCAAAGTTGGAGAAGTTGGCTTGGCAGCTGAAGGTAGTAGGGTATTTTTAGATTCAAGAATTTTACTTAATGCTATGAAAAATAAGAAAATAGATTCATTAATCTGCCGCCATCAAGAAAGATTAACAAATGCATTTGGGTTTGCTAACATGGGATTCGTACAGCTATTGGACTTGCTTAAAAATACCCTCCGAGTAAGAATAGATTTCCATTAGCAAAAATACAAGGAGACTTGAGAGACTCGCAAAAGAAAGCAATGGTTACTAGGTATATACGTAATGGGTTTATTTAAAACTTCAGGAAAGCAATCAAATAATGAGTTACCGAATACGCACAAAGGAATTTGTATAAAGAATCCAAAATCTTCCAAGATTTTCATTTGGAATTTTTTTTGAATTCAAGACTAAGCAGAGGTAAGAAATAGTAAGCAATGGAACCTAGTTTCTCATGCTTGACAGGGCTGAATTCTTGATGTTGAGCTGTCCCAAATGTAGCTAACGGATCCAACTCTTCTACAAATTCCAAAAAAAATCTCTACCAAACTCAATTCAAACTTTACCCAAAACTATATGAGAATCCTCCAAGAAGAAACATTTTTATGGGAAGAAGAAAAACAAGATTAGTTTCTAGATATTGTGAAAAGCCCTCTTTCTTTCAACAAAATAACCAATTTATTTACCACTTCCCCAATCTCCATTGCTGCATGCACTTCTTTAATTTAATTATTTTATTTTATTTCCCATCCATTATTAACTACCACTATTCAAATATATTTATTTATAAAGACATATGCTTGTTTATTTTACACTTAATTAATCAACTTTAAAATATTTAATTTATTAATTTTAACTTTACCTCTTAATTTTATTTGCACCATACTTTAATTAATATATTTATTTTAATATTTCTATATTAAGACACAAACTTTATTTATTTAAACTTAATAAAGGAATTATCAATATTTTCATTTATCAACACCAAAAACATATTAAAGCATTTATTTCTAATTATTAAAAATGCCTTTAACTTTAATAACTCTATTTTATTGTAATAATAAATCAAAGCACTAATCGACCAGATTTAAATCAAATGTACAAAATACCAAACAATACTTGACCTCACAGTGAAGACAGAAAACAAGATCATGACAATAGAGACGAACCAAAGGATGATCCCACAATACTGGTTTACAATTTTTGGCCAAACTAGACATTGAACTGATTTTTTCTAACTAAATCTTCACTTTCAGGAACTTATAGTAGCTAAACCATGAAAAATTTGAAGATGATGCAAACTAGTGATTTGTGACATATTGTCTGTAGATTCTAAATATGTTTTTTTCAAAAAAAATTGGAATAAAATTGTACTTCTTTTTCCATCTCCTTCAAAAATTAGTTTTTTTCAGTAAACACCATTTTTAAGGAGTGATGTTCACCGTATACAACATAACTTTTTTTTCATGAGGGATAAAATTCTTTTTTTTTTTAATTTAAATTTGTAACTACAATATATCTAGTGCTTTCATTTTTTTTCATAGTGTTTTATAGAATATTTTTTCCTTAATCAAGTTTCGAAGTCAAACCAATTACAATTCAGACATAGGCGGACTATATACAACATAACTTTTTTTGTATGTATGGAAATTCAAATTTTTTTTTGTTGGATAAATGAATTCAATATCTAGTGCACTGATATTTTTCAAAAAAATTGTTTGATAATTTGCTATTTTTTCAAATGTACAGAACATAGAGCTTGATTTTTGGTGAAAAACCTACATTCACAAGAAATAAAAAATAAATATAATAATAAAAATAAATTTATTTAAAATTATACTTTTTGGGAAGAATATAATAAGGACTACATACATACAAAAAATAAATTTTAAATGAATTCATTTGATCCCCCAAAAGGTAAATCAAATGTGGTTTTTTTATCAACATTTTGATAGGTGTAAAGGAGACTTTGTTATATAGGTAGGTTTAAAACTAGCGAGGTTCTATCCAAGGGGGTTTGATCTAAGGTGGTTCAATCAAACCCTCTTCAATTGGAATCCTTTAAATGGAACTTTTCAAGGCTTACATCATTATATTTTCTAAAAATATGTGATTTTAGAAAAATTCAGGATCTCCCAAAAATTGTAAACCGATATTGTGGGATCATCCCAAATCACAAATGAACAACACTATCAAGGTGAAAATAGATACTCATCCTCATCAAGGATGATGGCTCAACAAGAGACCAAATGCTATCTCCATCAACAATATCCATTGGGTTTAAGGAACACTCAGACCTGTCAATTTAGGTGGAGTCGATGTCTGGTACCTGCAACCTATGAAAAAATAGCATAATCAAGCATATACATAGTCATATAGTCGAACACACCGTGAAAGGAAAGTCACAGCATCGCAGGGCACTCACAATTGAGTGATGTGACACTATTCCCCTTCACCAAAATACATCAACACACAATAGTCAAATGCTAACAACATGATAAGAACATACATCAGATAATCATATGGTGCCCATAGCAAGAATAATCCACACAATCAATTAAATTGATCTACTAAGCATGGCATAAGCATAAAAATCAGTGGTAAAGTATCATCATATAACTGTGAAACTAACACCAAGAAAAGTATCATAATGTCCAAATACAAACAAGTAACTATCAATAACAGAAATAAAATTGAGGGCCCGCACTACATCCTCCCCCATAGAACTAGGCTTACTCTTGGAAGCCTGCAAACAAATATGGGTACAACTCTCACATTGTGGATGCATCCTCTCAAGTTGCAGAAGATTCATTGTTAGGATCCCACTAGAGCCTCACCTACTCAACGTCTCGACCCCTAAGGGCGAGTCTCCTATGTTGTAGTATTCCCATGGGCTCCAAAGCTAGCTACCCGTCCTCTACCTATAAGGAATTCCAATCAAGAACATGAGAAATATCTGGATAATGGGGCCTAAGAATAGAAATGTGAAACACATCATGAATGTGTGATAGCCTAGGTAGCAAAGAAAGACAATATGCAACAAGACCAATCCTCTCTAACACCTTAAAAGTCCCAACAAAGCATAGTGCACTTGAGCTTAGATCCTTTTCCATAACGGATTAGACTCTTTCACGGATGCACCTGCAGGAATACCCAGTCTCCAATTGAGAACTGATGGTCAACCCTACATGAGCATCTACATATTTCTTCTTCCTATCATGGGCTGCCACCAAATTCTCCCTAATGTGAACCACCTACTGCTCCATCTCCTTAAGCATCTCTAGACCAAGAATGACTCTCCTCAAGATGATCCCAACTCAATGGGGTCCGACAAGGATGAACATATAATGGATGAAAAGGAGGCATACCAATAGAGTTGTTGTATTCATTATTGTATGCAAACTCCACCAAATATAGGTAATCCTCCCACTGAGACTATTGATCCATAACGTACATCTGAAGCATATCCTCGAGGACCTGGTTAACCCTCTTGGTCTACCCATCAATCTTTGGATGATAAGCTAAACTAAAGTTCAACTGAGTCCCTAATGCATGTTGCAAGGACGTCCAAAGAGCTGAAGTGAACACTGAATCTCTATCTGAGATAATATTGCAAGGAATCTCGTACAACCTGACAATATCCTCCATGAAAATTTTGGCCACTGATGAAGCATTGTATGAGGATCAAATAGGAGAAAATTGTGCCACCTTAGTCAACCTATCCACGATGACCATGATGGTGTCATGCTAATGGGAAGACACTCGAAAAAAAATAATAAAATCCAATGATACATTAGGGGAAATTTACATAAAAAATGGGAACTCTAAAAAAGCAAAAATTATCTCATATAATACAAATTATTTAAATATAAAAAATATAAATTACTTAACTACATGAGTTAAGTGGGGACACACGTTTCTATTATAATTCCTTAAAAAACTAAAGTCCATGATTTTTTAAAAGTGGTAACATATATTTCTATTATAATTTATTAAAAAACTCAAGTTCACTTTCCTCGTTATTTATTTTTTATTTAAAAACTCTTAAACTCAAGTTTGGTAACTTATATTTCTATTATAATTTATTTAAAAAGTCGAGTTCACTTTCTTTTCTTGATTATTTGTTTTTTTAAATTATTTAAAAAGTAGCAAATTGAAAATTAGCAAAAAAGAAAGTAATCTTTTAAACAGTCTTTCTTTCAAAAAAAATTTAAAAATATATTTAAAAGTTTAAAATATATTTTAAAATATATATATTTAAAAGTTTAAAATATATATTTTTTTTAAATAAAAAATATATTTAAAAGTTTAAAATATTTTTTTTTTTAAATTAAAATAGTAAGGGGGGCCACTAAATGTGAGTGCCCCCCCTTAAAAGGAGGAGTGCATCATATAAAGTGAGCACACCCTTATAAAAGGCCACCGAAAAATTTAAAATAATAAAATTTTGATATTAGAATATTTAGACGATAAACATTTAAATATTAGAATATTTGAAATTATTAAAAACAATTAAAGATAATAAATTTTTGATATTATAATATTTAGATGCTAAACATTTAAATATTAGAATATTTGAAATTATTAAAAATAATTAAAGAAATTTAAAATAATAAAATTTTGATATTAGAATATTTAGATGCTAATTAGAATATTTGAAATTATTAAAAATAATTAAAGAAATTTTTATTTTTGCGGCACTTCATAAATGATTTTTATGATTTTTTAATACTTTTTATATTTTTTTCTTAAAGAATAATTTTATTTTTTGAAAATATAAAAATTTCTATAATAGAACTTAAAAATATAAATCTAAAAAACAAAAAAGAATATTTTATATTTAGAAAGATGAATGAGATAGAATAGGATATGTAGCTCGTTAAATTAACCATCATGACTTAGTTCATAAGATTTTAGAAAACTATTTTATTTTATAAAATAAATAATTTTTTTTATTTTGGATGATGTCACCATACAGGTTGATGTCATCTATTAGTTGATTTTTGATAACTTAAAAATCTAATGATGTCATCCTTAGGAGGCCCATTTTTTATATAAATTTCCCCTAATGTGATGTCCCAATTCCACTCTGGGACTAGATGGGGCTGCAAAAGACTTGCAGGATGTTGATGTTTTTCCTTCAATCTCTAACACTCCAAATATCCCAACACAAAATCAACAATATCCCTCTTTATTTCAACCCAAAAGTATAGCTGACGGAGGTATGCATGCATCTTCTTAACACCTAGATGAGTTGAATAGGGTGCCTGATGTGCCTCTAACATGATCAAAGTACAAAGATCCCCTAATGAAGGAACATAAATGCCACCAAATTTCCACAAAATACCATCTAACTGAAAGGAATAACCCAAAAATCTACCATCCAAAACTCTTCCTGACTTAGCCTCAAACCTCACCTCCCAATACCAATTTTCTAAAGGAAGCATTGTAAGGATCTGACTCCTCAAGTCTACTCCAAGAGACATTGCTGAAAGCTCATGTCTCTATTGACTAAGAGCATCCACCACCACATTCTCCTTTCCTTGGATGAATTTCACCTCATAATCATACTCACACAATAACTCCATCCACCGCCTCTATCTAACATTTAAATTTGGTTGTGTGAAAATATACCACAAACTATGGTGATCATTGTACAACTCAAATTGATGCCCCAACAAGAAATGCCTCCATCTCATTAAAGCATGAACCACAATGGCTAAATCCAAATCATGTGTAGGATAATTCAACTCATGATCCTTGATTTTGTGAAACTCATAGGAAATCACGCAACCATCCTGCATCAACACTGCTCCTAAACCCTCCAAGGATACATTTTTACACACCACAAAATCTCTAGTAGGATCAGGAATTGCCAAGATAGGTGCACTAGTCAGCCTCTCCTTAAGAGTCTAAAAAGCTACCTGACACTATTCTGACAAAATAAGCTTCTTCCCTTTCCTCTGAAGAGAAGTGATGGGGTGGGCTATCCTTGAGAAACCTTGTACAAACTGTCGATAATAACCTGCCAAACCCATAAAACTGTGAACCTCAACAAAATTAGTGGGCACAGGCTAATCAATGATAGCTTGGATCTTTGAAGGATCCACAACAATACCCTCACTAGAAATAACATGACCCAAATATTCCACCTCTATCTAGAAGAACTCACACTTTTCCAAATTTGCATACAACTGGTTCTCCCTCAGACACTGTAGCACCTAACACAAATGCTCCTCGTTCTCCTCCATAGTCCTCAAATAGATCAAAATTTCATCCAAAAACACCAAGACAAATCTATCAAGGTAAGTATGAACACACCATTCATCAAACTCATGAATACAGATGACACATTTTTCAACCCAAACAGCACAACAATGAACTCATAGTGTCTGTAACGAGTGTGAAATGTGGTCTTATGGATGTTTTCCTTGAAGATGCGCAACTAATGATACCTTGACTTTAAGATCAATTTTCAAAAACAACATAGCACCCTTGATCTAATCAAAGAGATCATCAATCCTTGACAAAATATATCTATTCCTCACCGTCACCTTATTCAACTACCGGTAATCAATGCACAATCGAAGGGACCCATCCTTCTTCACAAAAATCATTGGTGCTCCCCAAGGAGAGACACTAGGAAGAATAAACCCCTTCACCAACAACTCCCTAAGCTGCAACTGAAGCTCCTTAAGTTTCTGAGTGGTCATCTGATAAGGAGCTCGGGAAATAGGCTCTACTCCAGGTACAAGGTCTATCTTGAAATCAATGTCACACTTAGGTAGCATCCCTAGAATCTCACTAGGAAAGACATCTGCATATTGTCTAAGGATAGGATGATTGTCAAGGGACACCTCTCAGCTCTCCCCTAACTCCAAATCATTAACTGTCACTACAAATAACTAACATCCCTAATGCATACACCTCTTCAACTACATAGTAGAGATCATACAAAAGGAAATAGGCCTCTGAACACCAACTACCTCTACCTGACTGCCTAAATCATCAACACACTGCACTGGCTTACGCCGACAATCTATCATTGCCCGGTGAGCATCTAACCAATCCATGCCCAACACAATATCATAACACACAAGGGGTATAATACAAAAGTCTACTATGGTGCAAAAAGAACCAATCCTCAAACCACAATCATGAATAAGAGACTCATCTACTACTTTAGCGTCAAAGGCCAATTCAACCTGCCACCTATCATCTTTCTTTACTACCATCAGTCCACATTGTGCCACTATAGAAGGGGAAATAAAAGAATTTGAAGCACCAGAGTCAAAGAGGATAGAAAGAATATGACCCTGCAACACACCTATAGTCTGGACCACTGTACCTCGATGCTTGGCCTGGTGGTTATCAACCACTGCAAAAACTCTATTTGACCTACTTACATCCCCTTCTGTCAGCTCTAAAGCTATCAACCTCTGACTAAATCCAGTTGTGCCCTTCTAAGGACACTGTTTAGCAATGTGACCCTACTAGTTGCAAGAGAAGCACCCTATACCTCTATTGAATCCTCTACCACCTAGGGGTGCACTAGATTGCTATAAACTACCTTTGTTAGCTACAGACTACAAACTTTGAGCTGACTGATCAGAATGATAACGCTTTTTTCACTTCCAACTTCTATCCCTCTTGGATTAAGACCAACCACCATGCTGAGACTAAGAATTCTTATGTTTTGACTAAGAGAGTTATCGTTGCTTTTGTTGTCCACCCTTAGTGAGTGCATGGTGGCTCCCAGAGGAACCTATTGCCTGATTTTGGCCACCCTAAGAATTGAAACCTGTTGGAGGTTCCCTACCAATTTGTACACCTGCATGACCACTTAGTGCCATGGCCAAATTCTCCTCTCCTATTTGAGCCTTCTCTACAGCCACCTCTATGGTTTTTGGGCTCAAAAACACAAACACCCCCACTAATACAGGAATTCAAGCCCCTAATAAAATGTTGCACCAACATAGCCTTGTCATCACCTATTCCAGCATACTGCTTAAGCTCATAAAATTTCTACTCATACTACTCAACTAACATGGCCATCTGCCTCAACTTATGAAACTCATTCGCTCAACATTGCCTCCAATGATCAAACAAGAAACAAGATCTGAATCTCTCAAGAAAGATCTCCCATAAGAATGATCTTATATCCAAATGTAGGTTCTACTCCTCCAAATGCCACCACGTGGAAGAAAAACCTCTAAGGTGCATGATAGCGCACCTAGCCTTGGTGTTTCTACCATATAGATGCATGGCGAAACACCTTTTCAAATAAATTAACAATGTCTTTACCTCCAAAACACTACCAGTCCCATCAAAAGTAGGAGGATGTTCCCTCAAAAGATCCCTCATATGGCTGGCTAAGACAACCTCCTGCTTCACTGTAACCTCTCTCCTCTTAGGAGACCTCTCTTTCTCCCTAACCACCAATTGATAACCCTCATGTCTAGGACCTAGGAGGGAAAGAACCTCCTCAAGGAAATGACACAACTATGCGCCCTCCAACCCCAGCTGATCTAGATTTTGTCCTCCACCTCCCTGATTATTCCAGGAACCCTATTGTTTCTCATGTTCATACTTGTGGGAACTCTAAGGAGGGGTGTTCTATCGCTTAGCCCCACAACCACCACCATGACCTCTACCACGTCCCCGACCTCAACCTCGACCTCTAGGCATTATCCTACACAAACACCACCAAGGACAAGTTTTAGGGTGTTAGGCGAGGATAACAAAAAGGGAACATAAACTTCATAACCTATGCAACTAAGACAACATAATGGTCTCTTGTATATACCCAGAGTACCTAGTGTTAGAACTTGGGCTTTGATACCATGTGTAACGCCCCGCCACAAAACCCTAGAGGACAACACACTACAACACTTAGAAAATGGAATTTTTTTTTTTTGAAGTGCAACATACTAAAGATTGCAAATTTTACAATAAGTTGTATTCTAAACCTAGGTCCTCTAAGGTTCCATGACTACGCTACTAAAATCCCATTAACCAAACTACAAGAATTATGAATCATCTCATTAAACCAAATTTTATCTAACAATATAAAGTGCTTTTAATTCATCACATGTAAATGATCTACCAATAAGAATCATCCATATCATATTAATGTCAAAGTGATCCCACAAAGCTGGTTTACAATTTCTGGAGGAATAAATTTTTTGAAATCATATATTTTTAGAAAATATAATGATTTAATCCTTCAAAAGTTCCATTTAAAGCATTCCAATTGAAGATGGTTTGATCAAACTACCTTAAATAAAACCCCCTTGGATAGAACCCCGCTATTTTTAAACCATACCTATAATGGAGTCTCCTTTACACCTATCAAAATTCTGATAAAAACCCACTTTTGATTTACCTTTTGGGGGATCAAATGAACTCATTTAAAATATATTTTTTGTAAGTATGTATTCCTTATTATAAGCTTCCCAAAAAGTATAATTTTAAGTAAATTTTATTTTATTATTATATTTGTTTTTTATTTCTCGTGAATGTAGGTTTTTCACCGAAAATCAAGCTCTTTGTTCTTCACATGTGGAAAAATAACAGATTATCAAAAAAAAAAAATTAAAAATATGAGTGCACTAGATATTGAAGTCCTTGATCCAACAAAGAGAAAAAAAATTAAATTTTGTTACATACAAAAAAAGTTACGCATTAGACGGTCGCGCTATGTTTGCATTATAATTAGTTTGACTTTGAAACTTGATTAAAGAAAAAATATTCAATAAAGAATTATCTAACCAAGTGGAGGCACTAGATATTAGAGTTATGAATCTAAATTCAAAAGAATTAGAATTTTATCCTTCATGGAAAAAATTTATGCATTATACGGTGAGCGTCACCTTTTAAAAATGTTGTTTTCTGAAAAAAATTAGTTTTCGAGGGAGATGGAAAAAGAAGTGCAATCTGATTCCAAAAATTTTGAAAAAAATATATTTAGAATCTATAGACAAAATTTCATAAAATTCTAGTTTTCATCATCTTCAAATTCCTCACGGTTTAGTCGCTATAGGTGTCCGAAAGTGAAGATTTAGTTACAAAAAAATATTTGAGTGTCCAGTTTGGCCAAAAATTGTAAACCACTATTGTGGGGTCTGTCAAGTTCAATATCGCAACATTCATGATCATTACAATTAACCAACATATGCAAGATACAAAATTTGCATTATCCATTACAAGAGAGTTTTCAACAATTAATTACAACAATACAAATTTTACAACCATGTTTCCTTGAATACATATGAGGAGAGTACATCAAAAATATAATATATGATATACTGATCATAGTTGAATACAAGTACATCCAAGATAGTCCACTCGAGTTAGAACAAGAGCAGAAGTCCACATCACCATGAGCATTCACCACGAACACAAAAAACAACTCAAGGGAACCCAATGGAGTAAAAAGAACATTCCACCGAACCATGTGGAACCCTAAGGTCCACCCTCCATGCTAGGAGATAGAAATAAGGTCCCACAACAACAAAAATACAAAGAGACCACAACGGATATAATAAGGCTAAGTATGACTCCAATCTAACACTACAATGACATTAACATCACATAAGAACATGCATTGCTTCTAGAGGACATCACACACCAAGGGGAGAGAAAAAATAAAGGAATACTAGTCTGGAGAGGGAGGAGTTTCATTGGATGGTCCTGACATGGTTTACCCTAGCAATCTCTCAATAGACCTCGGCCCCCATCTATGATTACCCTAGCAACCTCTCACTAGGCGCCGACCCCATAGGGTGACACATGCAGAACCAATCTTCCTTTCATGAGGATGAGGAAGTTAGTCTTTCCAACTAGGCCTTCTCAACCCATCCTTAGCCTAAATGAGCACTACAAGCATGGGTGAGGCATTCACTTATCTTGATTAATGTGTAAACTACCCAACCCCCTGGTTCATTTTAAGTTATCACAGAGTTAAGAAACTCCCACATGAGTTGTAACCCTGGCGCCACTTTGTACGTTGGCCACCATTGAGAGCCACTCCTCCTACTAGCATCTAGAAGAACTAATAAAATCAACAAGGTAAAGCCATCATGTACATAAAACAAAAGACCACAATAGTCGGAGCAAGGCATGGACCGTTTTTCTCTCAAACACAACTGTAATAACAAGCAAGTGGTCATGTGACTAAAGACCCATTACAACATATCACAAGTATAATATCAACCAATTCAAGGCTCAAACATAACTATTCAACCAATAACATAATCTCCCCAAGCCTCTGGAAGACTTCCAATTCCACTAACCACAAAAGGACTCTCATAAAAGACATACACAACCATCATCCCATTTTACAAGAAGTTTACACAAAAAGACATTAACTCTCAATAACTATAAATTAAAGAGTCTACAAATCAACTAATACAAAATAAGAGAGGGCTCCTACTCCAAGGATTTATCAAATTCATTTCATTAAACAAATTCCACAATAATCTAAAATAAGTTCATAAAATGAATCCTCCTTCGATTATCATTTCCTATTTTCAAATTCATTACTTAATATAATCTTTCAAATATATTTACTCATGACTTTCCTTTAAATTCTAAAGCAAGAAAATTCTATTATTAACACCATTATAAAAAACATATACAAATATGCCTACACATATATAAATATATACATATGTATACAAACATATACACATATAGGTATGTGCTTATATATATACATATTTATATATGTATATGTATATCTAAATTTTGTTTACAACCTCAGTCTACAATACAACTACAATTAGTTACACATATACATGAATATATATGTTTGTCTGTTGCCAAAAAGTGTATATCTTGCTTGATATGGGAATAATTAATGATAAATTAGTCTTAATGACTCCTTGATTTAGTGTTGTGAGGTTTTTTACACATCCACACTAGGTCTTGGACCCTTGCAAACAGAATAAAATGCACTTAATGATGTATTTTAAAGGTGTTGTAAAGTGTTGTAAAAGACTTTCACGCCTCTCTAGACTTAATGGACCCATCTTTCCCTAATTCAATGTTGCAAAATGTATTTAATGGCATTCTCACATTAATCTAGAAGGCTTGTGAATTAAACTCAGCTTTAATCTAGTGTTGTAATGTGGCTTATGCATTCAAATTGGATGTTGTGTCTTTTTAGGCTATTTGGACCTCATTTTAATGATGTAAAGTGCACTTTCACATTGAACTTTGTGTCCCTAGCCCTAATTAACCCTTACATCATCATTAATAGGCCCCTATGGCCGCATATTATGCATCCCAAGGCTTGAATTGATCAAAGACCCAATAAAATCATCATATAAACCTAATATATGCATTCCCCAACAATCCATCTATCAAATGAACCCCTCTAGAACTAAGTCACCCATATGGGAGAATGAGTCCCCGCCACGTGGGACTAAGTTTCCCATAGTGGTGAATTAGTCCCATTTGGGTTATTTTTGAGTTTTGAGCAAGAAAAGTTGGAATTTAAGTTTATTTTTCCTTCATGTCGGCCTTCAGGATACAATTAATGAGAAAATTAGGTGGATTTCCTATAAATACAAGCCTCTAAACCCTAATTCATAATTCATCATCATTCATTCATCATTCATCATGCATCATGTTGTCAATTCAAGCAAGTTAGGTTTTTAGCATTACAAGTCATCAAGATAGCTTTCAAGGACATTCAAAGACATATTCTTCATTCATTGTTGCAAAAAATCAAGATCAATCATCATGGAAAGGTATTAACTCCATTATTTCATGCTTCATTACATTATTTCTTCATTTTGGTTTAATTACCTTAAAAGGGGTTTGACCAAGGAAAACCCCCATGCCCTAGCATACAACATTTCTTTCTCTTTCCTTGTGTGTTTGCAGATTTAGATATCTTAAAGACTTGGAGATCATTAAAGGTTAAGTTGCAAAGTTATTGAAGACATCCCCTTGCTTGCAAAGCCAAAATATCCACTAAAAATCCCTTTCAGACCTAAAAATTAGAGTGTCACAAGCGGACACCTGTCAGGAACCGAAGTTCAAACCAAGGGCTTTTGTTTCCACTTTTAGATTTTTAGAAATTTAGAAGTGGACTAAATCACCAACAGTGGTGACTTAGTCCCACTAAACCTATTTTTTAGAGGTTTTTGTAGATTTGGATGCCCATTTGGCTGAAACGAGCTTCGTAGCAGTTTTTCCAAATTTGGGACTAAGTCTCCCAGATTGGCACAAGTGTCCTAGTTGGATTTTACATCAGTTTTATCAGGATTCCAGACCTTCATTCCATCCTTTTTCAGCCTCTAGGTCCACGTATTCTATTTTATAACTTTTTGTCTAGTTTTGTTTGCATTTCTGGGTCATTTATCACATGTTTACATATCACAATATGTTTTCAAACATCCTACATTTCAATATTTTTGCATTAATAATCCACATCTTTTATCATTTTATTACATTTAGATCATTGCATTTAGGCATATTCCATCCATTCTTGCATAATCTTGAATGTAGAAATTACGCATTTTGGGTCCATTTCTCTCCTTTTAGGTGAAAAACCCTAGAAGAGTTAGAGAACCCTTGGATACCAAAATCAGTGTCCACATTTTGGTGAACCTACCTTTAGATTGCTTTCTTTTTTAATTTTGGAGTCATCATCCTAGATATAGCTTGCATTGACTTTGCATTTGCATTAGTTAATTGGCATTTAGGGTTTCAAAATTTTGCATTAGTAAAAGTGCATAAAGGTTGCATTTTTCTAGCTTGAATCATTGAAAATTTCTAAAATTTTGAATTGGCATATTAGGTCTGCATCATATAGCACAACAAACATCAAAATCCATCAAAAAAATCTCAAAATTCTCAAAAAAATCCCTACTGGGACTAATTCACCACCTTGGGCGACTTAGTCCCTATTCAGCCCTAAAACTGCCTTTTATAGAGTTGAAAACCCTATTTTTAAGCTTATGTTTGCTGCCCTTACCCATCTGTATCATTTGGATGAGTTTCTGTAACATGCATTTCATTAGATCTAGCTTAACATAGCTCATTTCATGCATGGATTAAATTTCAAGTTTGCATTCTCATCTTGTTACATTGCATAATCAGTCAATTGTCATCCTTAAAATATGAAAAATCACATTCCTCTTTTTCATGTTTTCTTAGCATGGTTACATTTCAAGTCTGTAGAATAATCATTACATCATGTATTTTCATTACAAAAATCTATAGTTATCATCTTTCATGTTCTATTTTTAGATCTTATTGTGTATTGTAAGAAAGTTTTGTTAGGTGCATATGAATATGAGGTCCTTTTCCCTCTCTTTTTTTTCATCATCAATCCCTCTTTTAGTATCCCTTATGTGTGAGAGGTTAGCCTAGTGGAATAAACCTGGGATATTCATAACAATCACATTTGTTCTTCTCCTATTATCTCCCTCACCTCTGAAGAAGAGATTATAGTGCTAGAAGAAGTTGTAATACCCCCATGCTACTGACACTTTTTGCTACTATTTGTTACTCTTGTGTGTGAGCTTGATACTAGTTGTAATGGTGATTAGTTCACCGTCTTGGTGTGTGAGGATGCCCCCTGTATTAGGGAATCTTATTTTCTTTTGTTTACCAGCTTCTAGGAGTAAGCCAATTTTATTGGAGGGAGGATGTAATACCCCTCCTCTTACTGTTTGGATTTATTAATTTCTATGCTTTAACTTGATACGTTGATACTATGATGATACTATTATGGTTTGATTTGGTTGATTTGAAGTTTGATGATGTTATTCCTTTAGTGGACATGATCATTTGATATGACATTATTAGTATGATTTATGATACTTTGTGTGTTGATTGGATTATTGTTTATTCAAATAGTTGTTCATTAATGTTTTATATGTCGATATGATGATTCTATGGTGATCATGTTATTTGAATTCAGTATTATTTTATAATGCAATGGTTTAATAATTAGTTATGATGCAGTAGTTAAGTATCATGTTATCTTATGATCAATTTGGTTAGAAATGTTAGTTTGTCATTGATATTGTAATTGTTAGAATAGATTAGGTGAGAGGACAGTGTAGCATCATTCGTTCACGAGTGCCCTACTACACTGCAATTCCTTCTAACGATAGGATGTTTGATTTTATATATACATGTGCTACTTGACGTTTATTTGGATGTAGGATTGCAAGAATAAGTCTCGATTCCACCTGCTTCGGCAGGACAGGGCGAGCAACAAATTAACCCAACAGGTAAAAATGTTGAAAAAGGGAGTAGGTTTGGAAGTGTCCCCGTCCCAAGTCCCAAGTCTTGTTGTACATTATTGTGTCATGACTGAATTGTTTGTTCTCGTTGATCGTGTAGTTTGATTGTTGAAGTATTCATTTTATTTATGGTTCATGTTTATTTAATTAACCTTATTTTATAAGATAATTGATTAAAGTTGTCTAGTTGTTTTGATTTAATTGTGTGTTAGTTGAATGTTAAATTTAAATATATAGTAAATTAAAAAGTGATTTAATTTATTAAAAGAGTAAATAATTATTTTAAATTAATATTGTTGATAATAATTAAATTAAATGAATATTGATAAGGATAATTTAAATATTATCTTTTTATTAATATTAAATTAGAAAATCATGTGGAGATAATATCTTGATTAAATAAATTATTTTAATTAAAATTTTAGATAAGTGTGCTTTTAAAAGCTGGAAAAAGGACCAATAAGAGAGAGGCTTTTTGAGAAAAGAAAGCAGAGAAGCTTTATTGATTTTATTGATTCTTTTATTATTTTCATGAGGGAGTTATTGACACACAGAAGTTTTCTCTTCGTTTTGGATCTGGAGATGAAAATAAAACAAAAATAAAGATAGTTTTGGGTTGGTGTTTTCTGGGCAAAATTATTGTGGTTTTGAAGAAAAGTTAGATTGGAGAAGAACGTTGAAGGAAAAAGATCGAGAAAAGAGCTGAAGGCAGGAAGTCGAGAAGAGGATTCAGAAAGGATTCTTCATCGAACGAAGGACTCCAGGTTTTATTCTGTTAATTTATTATTATTTTATTATATATGTTTATATAAATTTTTAGTAATTTTTATATTAAGTTTTAATTAATTATTTTTTTTAATTTAATTATATATATATATAATTTTTATTTATGTATATATGTATATACGTTTAATAGGTGTATATACATATGTACATATATATAAATATGTATATACATATATTGATTAGCTATTTTTATTATGGGAAGAATTAGGTTGATAATTTTCTCAAGTGGTGATATTATAGTTATTTGAGGAAAATTTGTGAAGCTATGTGATTGTAATTAAATTGAGTAGTGCAATGTTATAGTGTTATTGTGTGAGGTAGAAATAAATTGTGTTTTGAATTTAATCAAATATTCTCGAGTTGTTGATATATTCATTTGATGAGATTTGTTGTTCATTGTAAATTGTTTTATGGCATTGTTGATGTGTCGGTTACTCTCAAAGTTATTCATTTTATTTAATTTGATCTTCTTTGATTTGGGTTTAGGTCATGTGGAAACCCTAGAGTTAACTTTTCCAGTTATAGGAACCTAAGTAGTGTTTAGAACTTCCAGAGGCAGGGATACTGTGAGTTGTATTTGAGATTGTAATTTGATGGTTGATTTTATGTTTTGGCTTTGGTTAATGTACACTGGGATTGTACAACTTTGTGAATGTTATGCACATGATTGTGGGAAAGATGGTTAAGCCTCGCAGATGAATTATTAGTATGGTTCAGTATTTCTGGTGGTACAATCCTGTTCAGTTGGATATTCTTGTGTTAAAGTGTCTAGAGAGAGTGGCTCTAGTGGGGGTCGGCGCACAAAGGGGCTGTCAGGGTAACCCACATAGAGTTAGATTAATCAGTGATAACTTAAGTAATAAACCACGGGTGGGGATTAAACACTAATAAGATAATTGTGAAGCCTTGCCTGCCTGTTAGTGCTATCACAGACTAAAGGGGACTGAGAAGGTTGTGGTTGGCAAGGTCATTGCCTTGTCTTCACAAAAGGTTAATGACTCCGCATGAGTAACCCTATGGAGTGGCGCCTTGAGATAGGCTGTCAGGAGAACCATAGATGGAGGCGGCACCTTAACTTGGTTGTCTGGAGAATCCATGTAGAGATGGAGGTGGCACCTGGTGATAGGTTGTCAGGATAATCCATGTGAAACCATGCGATGACACTCTACTATAACATTTTGTTTGTGTTGATTTACTGAAGTCCTCTAGAAGTGATTTATTGATTTGTCTTTGGTTATTGTTGGAAGTAGTCTTTCATATTATGTCTTGAGTTTCATTGATGTTGTGATTGTGACTTGTTGCTACGTTCTGAAGTGGTTTGTTGTTGTGCCTTTTGGATTTGTCGTTGTTGAGTTTCTAAGTGGTCTTTGATGTTAAGTTGTCTGTCTGAAGTTAGTTTTGTGTTATTGTTAGACATGCTTGGTCGGGGATCCTTCCTTGTCTACTCCCAGCATGGGGGTGGTTGGGTGGAACATGCTTCGCACCCCGTTGGGTTCCCTTTCTATTGCAGATGTATCTTTTATTGCAGGGTTTTGGCGGATGTTGATGATCCAATAATTCTTTGTACCAGATGAATGTTATAGATGTAATGTATTCATTGATGTATTGTCTCCTACATGTGTTGGGATGACCATGTTGTAAATTGTATATGTGGTTATTGAGATGTATGTTCAGACAGTTGTATTTTACCATCATTTGGATGTAATGCATATTCAAGCCATGTAATCATTCTGGAATGATTGTTTGTAGTAGTTGTTTATGTAGTGCTATATCTGTGGAAATATAAATGCTTCATATCTTTATAGTATCTTTCATTGTCTTATGTACATATGTTATGAATATGATTATTGATTAATAGATATTTTAAATGATGAAATGGGAATGAATAGATTTACGTAATTGTTTAATTATTGTTATCTTATTATCATTGTTATGGGTTAGTATAGTAATGTCACTTCGTGTACCCCATTGGAATTAGTCATGCAAATTAATACATTGTTATATTGGAATATTTAAATACAATCTTAAGTTCTTTAAAAAAAAATTATTCCGTTGTTATTAGTTCCTTTGGGGTTCGCACGGCGGGGCATTACAGAAGCAATTGATGAGAGTTTTGAAAATTTGAGTTGTTTCTCTCCTCTTACCTCTCCCATTAGACAAAACATTACTAAACAAGAGGACATAACAATAAGTAATCATGATGATTACAAAACACAACAAGAAGATGAGATCGTAGAAACATTTCTAGACATTACCTTACCTAGTCTCCATAATCATGATAATCAAACTTGTTCTTCTCCTAATATCCCTCCTCGATGCAAAGAGGATAGCTTGGTGTTAGAAGATATACCTATTAAAATTCATGAGAATATTGTCCCTCCCTTCCCTAATGTTCCTATCCTATGGGAAGATCTATTTGGTAAGCATGAAGATCATACTAGTCCTTCTCTTGATGCCTCCCCTACTTGTGATGCAACTACTTTACAAACTTCAACCTTGGATGAACATATTACAAGCTCTCCTACTCGGATAGCTAATATGTAACAAGATAATGAGCCCTTCAACAACCACATAGAACCTTATCCTAATCATCCCACTATTGATAATCCAACCATTCATCATTCCCCTACTTTCGATGCAGTCATTTTAGAAGAACCAATCCATAAATGTCAAGAACATTTGATTCGAAGTTCTCCTAAAAACTCTCCTCTTAGGGAGATTATCATGGTGCTAGAAAATGGCAACAATAGTAATGAGTCTTCCTTAGATAAAAAGGTGATTCTAGATTTCCCTTTATTAAAGATACATCAAACCAAGGCCGCTAAGGTTATGAATGTTCAAGTTTCCAATAGATCCCCCATGATCAATGGACCTCATACATACCCCATGGGGCATCCTAATAATCCTCTCATTCTCTACCCACCTTCACACAAACAAAAAAATCAACACCAACCTAAACTCACCTTTACCCACCATCACATAAACCTCCACCTCCACCTAAACCCAATTTTACCCTTTACCCACCTAAGCATGATGTCGTTTCTCACACACACTACACTAAAAGCTATCCACAACCACAACAACCCACCCCAACACCATTACCTTTTCCTAATCCCATCTTGCCTAGTGCTCCTCGACTAACTCCTAAGGAGTATGATCTTGTTGAACAAATTAAGAATACTCCTGCCAAGATATCCCTATGGGATTTACTTCATAATTCACCTACCTATCACACTACACTCCAAATTTCCTTACAACAAATTCCTATCCCTTCTAATTTGCAACCGAAAGACATAGCAACCCTCATTCAAGGATTGAATGCTGACATTGTTTTCCACCAAAGAAAACTCCCCTCTTTAGAAGTACAAAAACAAAATGAAGCTTTCATAATTCTATCTCAATACAAAAGAATAGGGATAAAGTGAACCCTTGTCAACAATGGATCCTCCCTTAATGTGTGTAGTGTAAATCTTTTGGATAAGCTACGTGTGGGAAAATCATAAATTCAACCTGATTCCTTATCTATCCTGGAATTTGACAATGTAGGTAAACAACCACTTGGTGTGATCACTTTGCGTCTTACAATTGGGAAGGTTACATTAGATACACCAATTCATGTTATTTATAAAAATCTTTCCTATAATCTCATTCTAGGCAGACCATGGATTTATGCAATGAATGGTGTGCCTTCTACTCTTCATCATAAAATGAAATACATCTATAACAACAAAGTGTATGCACTTGACTAATCTCAAGCCTTATAGTGTCCTCCAACTTGAGGAAAATAAATAAATCCCCTTGAACACATCAACATCAACTACACAAGTGGAACTCATACAACAGGACAACAAAATAGATGATGATTTGGGTTCAATTAAACTTCACAACAACACTCATGGGTGAGTACAAGATCATAAACAAAGACTCAACTGAGGGAAATGAAAATGTAGTCATGACAACACAAAACTTAGAAGACCCTTGAAAACCATCCACCTTAACCATGTTAGACCAAAACATAACAAATTATACAACAACCTATGACAAACACAACAACGACCAACAACCTGATCCAAAAGCAATGAAAAAGCTTTATAGAAAAGGTTATGAACTTATGAAACAACTTGGCTATAGTGGAAAAGGATGTGGTGCTCGAGAACAAGGTATTCATGTCCCCATCAAACCTAACACACAAGAAACGACTCATGGTCTTGGTTATTGCTCTTTGATAGAAATAAAAAATCCCTCACTCAACACAACACTATCACAAAACACCCCTCTAAGACAACTTTAACAATTGTCCATTCTGAACTGATAGAAACTAGTGGTCTTGATGGTTATTCTTTGTGAACAAAGACATCTTCACTTAATGTAAATTTCATCTCGTAAAACACTAATGATTTGAATTTGTTAGATTTTACACCCTCCTATAAAGGAGAGAACAAAATCTCACAATATAAAGAGTCTTGTGTAGGTATGACAACTAATACTAAGCAAGAGGTATCATTTTTGCACACTACAAGACCACCTTCTATCATTGATCAAGAGGGTATCTTGTCGAGACTTCTCTAAAATCACTTGATATCCCTTCCTCAAAGAACTTGAAATAAATTCTATTACAAGACTTCATTTTGTGCCTATCACAGAGTTCATGGTCATTCTACTAATGAATGTAAAGCTTTGAGTAGTAAAATCCAACATTTTAAGGAGTTTGGTGTTCTTCCTTATGTGTGGTCACCTACTCCCTCTATTTGATACTGATTTTCACTCTCGCTTGCATCTTATCAATCATTTTGGCTCACCCTTGTTCTCTACTCAGTGGGGGGAAGGGGGTTAAGGCATTGTTTTGTCCTCGTATGTCACTTTTCGTTGCTTCTTTTGGCTAGCCATTCACCTTTCATGAACATATAAGAGCAAGCTTGGGATGTGGATGAGATGCCTTAAGTTGGTTCATATGTGACATACTACCTTATTCATGATGTAGCTTATCAGAAACATATGAGTTGGCATAGGGCTTTTTGAATAATCTCTCATTTCTTCTTCTACCTTAAAACACTTGCTCATAGTAATGGTGTTAGCAACTGCTTTAAAGTGGAGGCATACACCAACACTCATATTTCATTGCATGATTTCTTTCTTGTTGCAATGAGTCCTTTTCTTGGTGGAGTCATTGGGCTTGATTCCCTCCAAGAGTGTGATACTTCTTTGACACATCCTCTCTTGGAAACATTAGGGACAATATTCCCTAAGATGAGACCTTGCACGAACTAAGCAAAATCTCTTTGAACATTCCTTTCACTATCTTGCATTTGCAATGTCTATGAATGTCTAGCATACACATTTTTTCTTACCTCATAGATCTTGAAGACCATTTTCATGCGGTGCCTTATTAAAGTTATCAAAAGGTATAACTTTGGTATGGTTGAGCGGGAAGCCCATTCCAAGGCATGACTTTCCCCATAGCCACTCATGTGTGTATGATCACATATCGATTGTATGTGTCTCACCTTTTTGGACTTCTCACCTAGTGGATAGCCAAGAGTTTTGTCGCCTCATAGTGAGTATGCATTTTTGGACAAATAGCCTAGATCAGATCCACAACATGTTGGACAAACAGTTGAAGCTTGATCCACCTTTTTATTTTTTCTTTTCTCTTCCTTCTAGTCCTTGCCATTGTATGATCATGTATCTTGTCTTGTCGCATATTATACACCTCGTGTGTGTCCTTTCATGCTTATGTTGGTTTGACTTAGGATCTTGGATCCTAGGGGCTTGACCAATGCCTTGATCTTTGTCATTATCAGTCATCCACATTAGTACGATTGGACTCTTCTTGAATGTCTACTTTAGTGTGAGTTTGAAGCAAGTTCATCTTCTAACTAAATTGGGGGCTTAATGTGTCACCAAAAAGTCTACACTAGGTCTTGGACCCTTGCAAACAAAATAAAATGCATTTAATGATGTCTTGTAAAGGTGTTGTAAAAGACTTTCATGCCTCTCTAGACTTAATGAACCCATTTTTCCCTAATTCAATGTTGCAAAATGTATTTAATGGCATTCTCACATTAATCTAGAAGGCTTGTGAATTAAACTTAGCTTTAATCTAGTGTTGTAATGTGTCTTACACATTCACATTGGATGTTGTGCCTTTCTAGGCTATGTGAACCTCATTTTAATGATGTAAAGTTTACTTTCACATTGAACTTTGTGTCCCTAGCCCTAATTAACCTTTACATCATCATTAATAGGCCCCCTATGGCCCCATATTGTGCATCCCAAGGCTTGAATTTATCAAATACCTGATAAAATCATCATATAAACCTAATTTATGCATTCCCCAACAATCTAGCTATCAAAGGAACCCCTCTAGGAATAAGGTTCCCATCTGGGTGAATGAGCCCCTGCCAGGTGGGGCTAAGTCACCCAAAGTGGCAAATTAGTCCCATTTGGGTTATTTTTGAGTTTTGAGTGGGAGAAGTTAGAATTTAAGTAACTTATTTTTCCTTCATGTCAGCCTTAGGGATCCAATTAATGAGAAAATTAGGTAGATTTCCTATAAATACAAGCCTCTAAACCCTAATTCATAACTCGTCATCATTCACTCATCATTCATCATGTTCTCAAGTCAAGCAAGTTAGGGTTTTAGCATTACAAGTCATCAAGATAGCTTTCAAGGACATTCAAGGATAGATTCTTCATTCATTGTTGTAGAAAATCAATATCAACCATCATGGCAAGGTATTAACTCCATTATTTCATGCTTCATTACATTGTTTCTTCATTTTGGTTTAATTACCTAAAAATGGGTTTGACCAAGGCAAACCCCCATGCCCTAACATTCAACATTTCTTTCTTTTTCTTGAGTGTTTGTAGATTTAGATATCTTGAAGACTTGGAGATCATTAATGGTTAAGTTGCAAAGTTATTGAAGAAATCCCCTTGCTTGCAAAGCCAAAATATCCACTGAAAATCACTTTCAGGCCCAAAAATCAAAGTTTCAGAAGTGGACACCTGTCAGGAATCGAAGTGTAGACCAAGGGCTTCTGTTTCCACTTTCAGATTTTTAGAAATTCAAAAGTGGACTAAGTCACCAATAGTGACAAATTATTCCCACTGAACCTATGTTTTGAGGTTTCTATAGATTTGGATACCCATTTGGCCAAAATGGGCTCTAGAGCATTTTTTCCAAATCTGGGACTAAGTCGCCCAGATTGGCACAAGTGTCCCAATTGGCTTCTGCATTAGTTTTATCAAGATTCTAGACCTTCATTCCATCCTTTTTTAACCTCCAGGTGTACATATTTTTTTTAAAAAAAAAATTATAGTTTTGTTTGCATTTCTATGTCATTTATCACATGTTTGCATATCACAATATGTTTTCAAACATCTTGCATTTCAATGGTTTTTCATTAATAATCCACATCTTTTATCATATTATTACATTTAGGCATATTCCATCCATTCTTGCATAATTTTGAGTGTAGAAATTATGCATTTTGGGTCCATTTCTCTCCTTTTAGGTGAAAAACCCTAGAAGAGTTAGAGAACCCTTGGATACCAAAATCGGTGTCCACAATATATATATATACACATATATCATAAAAAGGAAATGAATTCCTTATTCATCTAATTTCTTTTTAGTTCATTATATGCTTAGTCACACATACACACACTGACACATATGAAATCAAACGTTCTTTCAAATCACAATCTATCGAATTACAAGGAGTGATTAACCAACATGTAGTTTCCAATGGTTTCCAAACAAGGTCTAAGGTGAATGAAAACTTCTATCAAATAACAATAGCAAAGAATAGACATCATATGACCATCGAAACCTAAGGCATGAAGTAAGGAGTGACATATACATAGAGTTCCAACCATAACATATCTTATCTATGGATTACTATCATGTAGAGGTGATGCCAAACTGTTTGTTTAGCATTGTTTAGAACAATAGTGATAACGAATTCTAATAGAAGTATAAATAGATCCGTCAATATCCATCATATTAATCATATCCATCAATGATAACAAATAAATGCTCTCACTGCCATGTGAAGAAGCACAACAAATTATAAGATTTATTACTATTATGACAATGTGTAATTTAGGTCGTCAAGTTTCAAAATGCACTGTCAGAATTCCTCCTTTCATGCCATGTTTCCCAATTGAATAACAAGAGTTAATGGAATAACCAGAATGGTGGTTGCTACGTTAATTGCCTTTGTCGAACTAGACAATGGAAAAGTAAAGTTATGATGTATAAAAAGTCACCCAGATAGGGAGGCAATGGTATTATCCATATGTCAAACATGTATTCATCAAAGTTTGGACAAAGGTAGGTGTTGGATAAAGAAATATCATTAGCGAAGTAGACCGGTCGTGGCCAGGTGTGGTGCAGGATAATTAGTAAGGAGGTAGATGAAAGTTTGAGGGAATGAAAGATACCCTGATGCAGCTAGATTGAAAGCCATAGAATGGTACATACTATTTGTGTAGGAGATAAATCGCACCCACCAACACAAGAAAATATATGCAAAGTTGGAGAAGTTGGCTTGGCACTGAAGGCAAAAGGGTATTTTCAAATGCAATATTTTTACTTAATGCTACAAAAAATAAAATAATAGGATCATTAATCTGCCACCATGGAGAAAGATTAACAAATGCATTTGGGTTTGCTAACATGCGATTCGTACAACATTGCACTTGCTTAAAAAGACCCTCCAAGTAAGAATAGATTTCCATCAAAGAAAATACAAGGAGACTTGAGAGACTCACAAAAGAAAGCAGTGGTTACCAGGTATATACGTAATGGTTTTATTTAAAACTTTAGGAAAGTACTCAAATAATTTTTTACCAAATACACACAAAGCAATTTGCAAAAATAATCCAAAATCTTCTAGGATTTTCATTTGGAATTTTTTTCTAATTCAAGACTAAGCAGAGGTAAGAAACAGTAAGCAATGAAACCTAGTTTCTCTTGCTTGACAAGGCTAAATTCTTGATGCCGAGCTCTTCAAAATGCAGCTAACAGATCCAACTCTTCTACAAATTTTAAAAACAATCTCTGCCAAACTCAATTCAAACTTTACCCAAAACTAGATGAGAAGCCTCCAAGAACAAGAAACATTTTTACGAGAAGAAGAAAACAAGATTAGTTTCCAGTTATTGTGAAAAGCCCCCTTTCTTTCAGCAAAATAACCAATTTATTTACAACTTCCCCAATCTTTGTTGCTACATGCACTTCTTTAATTTAATTATTTTATTTTATTTCCCATCCATTATTAACTACCACTATTCAAATATATTTATATATAAAAACATATCCTTGTTTATTTTACACTTAATTAATCAGCTTTAAAATATTTAATTTATTAATTTTAACTTTACCTCTTAATTCTATTTGCACCATACTTTAATTAATATAATTATTTTAATATTTCTCTATTAAGACATAAAATTTATTTATTTAAACTTGTGAAGACCAAAATATGCTTTGAACAAAGACTAAAAAATATGGGTTAAATCTGTCAGTTTTTGAACAAGTGAGATGAAAGCCCTCCCTATGAAATTATTGAGTAAATATAAAGGAAATAATAATATTATCACAATAATCTAAAATCATAAGAAATATAATCATGAAATGTATTCCTAAATTACTTCAAACATTCATCTCATAGGGGGATTGGTGTCACATGTGCTAGTGACCCTTTCCCAATCACTTTAGATAAGCTAAATGTTGCAAATGATGAAGATAGTGTGGACAAGATCAATTTTCAAATGAAGAGATTAACCTTGTATCAGATTTTTGTGGATGATTGTGAAGGATTTGATAAGAGATGAAGCCTCTATTTTATAGATTTTCAAATGCTAAGTGTTGAAGAGGGACCAATGTGGGACAAAGATCAAGCCAATAAGATAAGGCCGCTTGTCAAATGGTGATTGGTTGATGTATGTGCAAGATTTGGGAAGAGTGCCCATGAGACGGAAAATTTGAATTCAAATTTGCAATGAATGCTGAGTTTGACCTTGGAAGGGGACATGCAAGAGACATGTAAGGCCTCATAAATGCTTTGTTGGGTGTACATGTCCACTTGGGGGGAGATTCAAACTTGGAGAATATTCTTCCTTTATGCCAAGCTGAAAATAAAGATTTTCATAAATCAATTAAATGCAATTTCATGTGCAAGTGGCCAAATCTAGAGAATGCAAGTGGGTGAGATTAGTATTTAATTAGGGTTAGATTAAATAGATGATGATTATGCTGATTTAATGCTGATTAGGTAAGTTGACTTTTAAGACTTTGATAATTGATTTATTTGAATTAGAAAATGATGGAATATGATTTAGATTTGATTTAAATGAAGTCCTGATTTATTTGATGAATGGAATATGATTATGCATGATGTAAATTTGACATGTCTACATTTTGCCCCTCTTTGAAGCAATGTACTTGTTGTGTTGGTTCAAAGAATAAACTTGCCACGATCGAAATTTAAAATTTTCTATTTTTTTCGGATGCCCTAGTGGAAAGAAGTACACTGGTACATTGCCCCCTCGAGAGATCGAGTGAAAAGATTCGATTTGAGGGTCAATCTCACGATAAAGAGGTTCAAAATGGGTGGTTATGGATGATGATGCAAATGAGATGATTTCAAGATGCTTAGAATAACAAATCTATATTATCCTAAACAACTTAAATGACGATATGATATGAGATGGATGATGTGATATGCTATGATTATGCAATGGATGATTTATGCAGATGCTTAGACTAACAGATCTATATTATGATGATGATATGTATGTGAGATGATATGCAGAATACTGATGATTTATGGATGCAGGATGAATGCATAATGGATGCATGATGGATGCATTGGCGATGACTTGGTGTTGTTATGTTAGCACGGAAATGAGATGATGACAAGAGGATCAACAAGCCAACATTATGAGAGATGATGATGAGAAATGATGATGAGAGATTATGATGATAGATGGATGATTTGCTTATCAAGGATTGGGGTTTTCAAAGGGTCACTTACTTTATGTTTGATAACACGCCTAAGCATGATGCATCAAGGTATAAAGGACCAGGATGGCGTTGTACTTAGTGTGATGGACTTTGACTCGACAAATAGATACGAGTATTCTTGTTCACACCTGACATACGGAAACCTTGTTAGGATGCACTTTAGAAGTTTCAAACATCTCGGACCAAAACATGGAAAGGTATAACCAATCAATGCAATAGTCAACAAGCTTCTAAAACATCCTCCATACATATCTAACAAAGCACGTATTCGCCAATTTATTTTACAAGAATGTCCAACAAGCACAGCAGACAAAAGAAAATGATCGTTGCCCCATTCCTATCTCTCTAAATCCTTTGTTCAGATATCATCGAGAGGTCCTTGGAATGAGCGCAATAAGATAAATCAAAAGAAAAAATCAAGTACGCAAATAAGCCAATGTTCTTCATACCTTCAGCCAAAGGGATTTGTTTTTAAGGATAAGAACTGAAACTTATTGCCAAAAGATAATGCCCATTGTAGGAAGGATATATCCTAGGACATGTTAGTGGATGGCAGCACGTCATTTCATTTATCCAAAATGTTATTTCTGATAAATAATTCCCCCTTGTAGGAAGGATTCATCCTACGACATGATGTTATCAGATGATTGATATGAGACTGTTTGGATGATGGACTATCGAAACAAAGACTTGACCAACTTGTTTACGTACTAACTTAGACTTGAGACTTGACGCTTGAGTTTTGCTTTTAACCTGTTAGACTTGTTTCTAACCGTTTCACCAAAGGTTGAGGATGACGATCAGTTTATTATGAATGGTGTTTATTGCGGGTGCAAGCGAGATGCTCGACGGATGGATTTTTCAAAATATTTGGATGTTTTTGACGTTTTGAAATGTTTTGAGGCTGTTTTTGGTGTTTTGATTTTCAAATGTTTTGATTTTTGATTTTCCAATGTTTTGGATTTTGATGTTTTTGAATGTTTTTGGATTTTGATGTTTTTCAAATGTTTTTGGATTTTGATGTTTTTCAAATGTTTTTGGATTTTGATGTCTTGGGGGCTGATCAAAGATTAGCCTTGCCTACGTTAAAGCTCAGAGATGACGTAGTTCGAATTCCAATGTTTTTGATGTTTTTTAGATTTTTATGAATTTTTTTGGATTTTCGCATGATTTTGACGATTTCGATATGGATATGTGATGATATCAATGCTCTATTTGGGATTTTGCTGAAAACCAAGCTAAGTTTGAACGATCGAGTTGATGGATTGATGATAATGATAACATTGTTGAGGATGCACAACAATGCAAGGACAATGTTAAGAAACACAAGGATTGAGATGGATATCCCAAGATGATGACGGATTGATTGGATTCGATTTGATCAGGATTGTTGAAGCTTGGTTTGGAACAAAAGTTGTTTGAATGATTTGATGTGATGTCTGAAGGGTGCGTTAGATGCAACTGATATTGATTGTTTGAATTGATGTTTGATGAAAGATAAAGATTGATATGGAATGTCTTTTCGTCAAAATATGCCATGGGCTAGTGATTTGGATTTCCGCTCACAAGTGGTGGACCAATCTTATTTCATGTTTTCCAATGTTCAGATCGCCACATAAGTTGGAGGATATAGATCAAGATCTATTCTTAAAGCAAGATGTACATATTTTCCCCCAATGTCTAGCAATGTATGGAAAGTCGTGGATAGATGCTTAGATGGATGTATGGATTGATGGATATGGTAAGCATGCAAAGGATGCCAAGGATTATCTTGCGATAAGATAAGGTGTTTAGATAACGAATGCTCATTGGATAATGCTTCATAGCTCAGATAATGCTGCATAGGATGGGATCAATGAAAATGGCCCATGTCAAGATGTTTTACCATAAGCAAGCGTAAAGTGTGCCCCAAACTTTGTCAAGATCAAGATAACTTGTATGATGGACGTAGATGGATAAAGATGGATTGGATAAATGGCTTATGGATGAATGGATTTATTATGGATAAGATGGATGGAATGCTTAATTTATTATGGATGGGATGAGATGCTTTCATCTGAATTGGCACACATAGATGCTCGATTCTACACATGACACCTGTTTGCCAGGTTTTCAATCATGGTCTTGCCCAAAGCGCCACCGTAGTGGTTTTCACTAGAGGACAATTTTTATCTTTACTATTTTCAATCCTTTTTTTTTTTTTGGATTTTCATTTTTTTTTTTTTTTTTCTGAAAGATTCATGTTGAACCACCTGGTGGTGTTGATGTAGATGCCTCTGTCATGATGTGCCATCGATATCCTGCCTGAAGGAGCTTCTTTAGTAAGATACGTGCACTTGTATGCAACTTTTGGGATTCTTGATCTGCTTCATCGATACCAAGGTTAACTTTGTCTTGGTGCGCACATCGCAATAAATTGCCTTCAGAATCCTTATGATGAAGGGTCGTTGCCAATACATGGTCAATGTAAGAATTGGATATTATGTGTGGAGGCATGGATGGAGTGTGTTTAGGGATAAGAGATGGATTGGTTGACAGTTTGGAACCTTTGACTCTCCAAACTTGGGAAGATGATCAATGATGGGTGGATATGGAAGTGTGCATGGAATTAGGACCAACTGCTTGATACACTTTGTACGTTGCTTGAAAAACCTGCTTTTTCTTTTGCAGACATTCTTGATGGATACTTTTCCCTTTTTGATTTTGCCCCATAGTTTCTTTGACTAATGGAGTGTGATAGGGATGATCTTTCTTCGTATTTTTTGGTATCCATTTGTATATGATTTTTCCATTATGCTTCTCAGCTTCTCTTGATTTGATAACATTCTTCGTACTTTGATTCAAACCTTTCTTTCAAAGTTGGTCCCAATTCGTGGATGGGGTGATGGGTGGATGAAGATTCATGACGTGGCTAGTTGTAGTATTGGCAATGGTTTCATCATAAGAACTCTTCGTGCTCCCTATGTTGACATTTGCACAAGATGAAGTTGCCCCCAGTATGGTGGTAGTAGTACCTTCATGCTTTGACTCTTCCTGTTCTAAGATGTCTTGTTCAGTAAACATGCTCTGACAAATGACCACCGTAGTTGACGTTCTTTCAATTTGCTGCTCCGCTAACTCTGGATGTTCTATCTGACTTATTTTGTTGAGTGGATAATGATGGATATCTTTATTCATGATGTCCTCAATCTGAGTTTGGGACATATTTGATCCTGATATTGACAACTCTGTTTGATTGTAGGAGTTAAGAATCTTCTCTTTTTGTGTAGCAAAATCTTGTTCTAGATGAAGATCATCTACGTGCCCATCTGTAGAAAGCATCTCATGGGTAGATGGAGGAGTAAGTGCTATGTGGATGTGATCATCTTGTATGGATAGGAGAATATCCATTAGATCATTGTAGTATCTTGGAGATACAAATTTTTGATCTTGATTTATTTTGGGCGCCAAAATGTGAAGACCAAAATCTACTTTGAACAAAGACTGAAAAATATGGGTTAAATCTGTCAGTTTTTGAACAAGTGAGATGAAAGCCCTCCCTATGAAATTATTGAGTAAATATAAAGGAAATAATAATATTATCACAATAATCTAAAATCATAAGCAATATAATCATGAAATGTATTCCTAAATTACTTCAAACATTCATCTCATAGGGGGATTGGTGTCACATGTGCTAGTGACCCTTTCCCAATCCCTTTAGATAAGCTAAATGTTGCAAATGATGAAGATGGTGTGGACAAGATCAATTCTCAAATGAAGAGATTAACCTTGTATCAGATTTTTGTGGATGATTGTGAAGGATTTGATAAGAGATGAAGCCTCTATTTTATAGATTTTCAAATGCTAAGTGTTGAAGAGGGACTAATGTGGGACAAAGATCAAGCCAATAAGATAAGGCCACTTGTCAAATGGTGATTGGTTGATGTATGTGCAAGATTTGGGAAGAGTGCCCATGAGACGGAAAATTTGAATTCAAATTTGCAATGAATGCTGAGTTTGACCTTGGAAGGGGACATGCAAGAGACATGTAAGGCCTCATAAATGCTTTGTTGGGTGTACATGTCCACTTGGGGGGAGATTCAAACTTGGAGAATATTCTTCCTTTATGCCAAGTTGAAAATAAAGATTTTCATAAATCAATTAAATGCAATTTCATGTGCAAGTGGCCAAATCTAGAGAATGCAAGTGGGTGAGATTAGTATTTAATCAGGGTTAGATTAAATAGATTATGATTATGCTGATTTAATGCTGATTAGGTAAGTTGACTTTTAAGACTTTGATAATTGATTTATTTGAATTAGAAAATGATGGAATATGATTTAGGATTTGATTTAAATGAAGTCCTGATTTATTTGATGAATGGAATATGATTATGCATGATGTAAATTTGACATGTCTACAAAACTTAATAAAGGCGTTATCAATATTTTTATTTATCAACACCATAAACATATTAAAGCATTTATTTCTAATTATTAAAAATTCTTTTAACTTTAATAACTCTATTTTAATGTAATAATAAATCAAAGCACTAATCAACTAGATTTAAATCAAATCTACAAAATACCAAGAAATACCTGACCTCACAATGAAGATGGAAAACAAGATCATGAGAATAGAGATGAACCATTTGAATCACAAATGAACAACACTACTAGGGTAACAACGGATACTCATCCTTGTCAAGGATGATGGCTCAACAAGGGACCAAATGCTATCTCCATCAATGATATCCATTGGGTTTAAGGCATGCTCAGACCTATCAATTCAGGTGGAGTTGATGCTTGGTACCTACAACCTATAGAAAACAACACAATTAGGCATATACATAGTCATATAGTCAAACACACAATGAAAGGAAAGTCACAGCATCGCAAGGAACTCACAAGTGGGTGATGCGACACCATTCCCCTTCACCAAAATACATCAACACACAATAATTAGATGCTAACGACATGATAATAACATACATCAGATAATCACATGGTGCCCATAGAAAGAATAATCCACACAATCAATCAAATTGATCTACTAAGCATGGCATAAGCATAAACATGAGTGGTAAAGTATCATCATAATTGTGAATCCAACACCAAGAAAAGTATCATAATGTCCAAATACAAACAAGTAACTGTCAATAACAGAAAGAAAAGTGGCAGGCACTACAATTCATGTTCTATTGAATTTGGCTATTATCATGAAGGCATCATTTTTCTTTCTTATCTCCAAGGGAGGGAACTCATGTTGGTAAAAAGTAATGTCTACATTAATTGTATTCATTCCAATAATTAGAGCTGCCACATCGCTTACATTTTTATTATAAGTCATCACAACTTGTTGTAAGGATATTTTAAGCATGGTGTGATGATTAGGAGAATTTTGAATCAAATACCATATGGATATTTTTGTGGGATTATTCTTAAGTTCTTCAACAAGATAATACTCTTTTCCACTATTTGAAGGAAAACAAGGGGCACTAGGGAAAATGGAGTCGGGTAAAGGTAAAGATGTTGGGGTTGTTTATTTTTGTTGTAGATTGTTTCTAGTATTATATGTATGAGCAATGGTATTATGACTTGATTACTGTAAAATATTGTTTTTAGGTGGTTCAAGAGTGTAAATAGGTTTGTTTTGAGTTTGAGTTTTCTGTGAAGGTGGGTAAAGGATAAGTTGAGGTTGAATCAAATTAACATATTATCTTGGTTTTGGTTTGCCATAACAAGCCTTAGTGGATGAACTTTGTGAGATGAAATCCTTAAGGGCTTCATCTAGCATGTCAAAGTCATCACTGCTAAAAGGCTTGAGGGTTAGGTTAACTTGGAAAAAGATATTTGACATAGTCAAATAACTATACTCTCTCCAAGTGGTTTAGCTATTTGGTCTTGTTTTTTGTTTTCTTTTCTAATGTATGCCAAATGTAATGTAATGTAATTGAACTTTGAACTAATGATGAAAATGAAAAATAGAAGAATCTAATCCTATCCACAATTGCAATGAATGCAAATTATGCTAACTCTAATTATTTCGATGTAATAGAAAGTATGCAAACTGAAACAGAAAGATTCTAATAGCAAACAAAAGCTCAGAAATAGGGAATCTAACTCTAAAAAATGTAGTGCAAAATCTGCACTAGGATTGATTCACCCAAATGGGCGTATGAGTCCTAGGTACTGGGGATTTTTTTCAAAATTTTCAAAAAAAAA
Organism: Sequoia sempervirens; assembly: GCA_007258455.2. Classification (NCBI taxonomy): domain Eukaryota; kingdom Viridiplantae; phylum Streptophyta; class Pinopsida; order Cupressales; family Cupressaceae; genus Sequoia; species Sequoia sempervirens. The sequence goes on along the minus strand of VDFB02252616.1, from coordinate 26,840,154 downwards.
TAATTGATTTTTATGCTTTTATGTTGTATAATCTATAACCTAAGTGTAAATGTGGATTTTGTATAATTTTCAATAATTTAAGATGCAAAAATACAAGCTATATGAACTTTCACTAATTCAGAATTAGAAAGCCTAGAATGCCTATTAACTAATGCAAACCTTAATGCAATGTTAATGCAAGCAAGATTTAGGATGATGATGCACTCTAAATTATAATTGTATTGTTCTAAATACAGGTTGATGAAAATGAAATGAAATAAAATGGGTTAGGATACTTCCATATGGCTTAGGACATAGAGCACACCCACTTTCCAATTTCATTCAAGGATAACCCTAGAGATCTCAATGCAATGGAGAAAGAGACATTTCAATAGGGTTGTCCTAGGGGTTGATTGTAAACTAATGATGGGTTCACCACCAAGCTAGGGATTAGAAAATTGTATGAAATGCAAGAGGTAATGCTAAACCCTAATATAATGCAATGCTTGACTAAATGACCTAGAAAAGTATGTAAAACAAAACAAAAAGCTATAGGATGGAATGTATGCACCTAAGAATATGAAGATGACTAATTGAAGCTCTAAAATGTTAGAAATTATAACTTTAATGTTGACTGGCGCTCATATGCCAAACTGGGTGAATCAATCCTAGATCTAGGTTTCTATGCAAAAATAAGAATCTGGAAAATGGGTATATGAATCTGTAAAAGCCTAAATTTTGACCTACACTAAGACTCATACGCAAAAAGTGGTGAATCAGTCTAGTTAGGTTTTTATGAAGCTTCAATTTTTTAATCTGGTCTTCAAGGTCTACTCTGCACTTCTCAATCGATTTTCAGATCTGAAACCCTGATTTGCAACCTATAGAAGTTCTCCAAGTATCTCCAATGTAAGGTGACAACTTTGATAACTTTAGGCACTTAGAAAAATTTCTCCAAACTTGCTCATCAATGTATCTTCAATCTAAACCTACAAATCACACACTATAGAGAGGTAAAAATGTTGTTTTGTTAGTGGAAATGGGTTTTCCTTGGTCAAACCTCATTTTGGTAATCAAACCTTGAAATAAGATGAAATAGGAATGGAGAATGATGAATGAACAAAATATTATGTTTCAATTCACCAAACCCTAACAATGAAGTGATGTAAACATGTATGAGATGGATCCAATGGATGTATAGCTTCACTCTTGCTTGAATATGATAGATCTTGAATGAAAGGTTAGCTTGAATCATAAAACCCTACATCACAATCGTTAGCTCAAAAACAAACATGATGCATGAAGAATTTAACATGGTGCTTGATGCTTGAATAATGCTCTAAAATTCTTGATAATCTGCCCTTGAAGACTCTTGAATTTTCTAGTGAATGCTTGAATGTTATTGTGAACTCCAATTTTCTATTATGAATTCTCATTCAACTTGCTAGATCACTTGATTATTTGTTAGGAGAAAATGAGTGAAAGAAACATGTATTTATACTTAACTATGCAAGAATTACTAAAGTTACAATACTACAAGCTGACATTAGATCTAGGAGGATGAAATCCTACCAAAAAATTGAATTTATTTTGATTTTGGGCCACACGGGACTCATTCGCCCAAGGTGGCAAATGATTCCCATTAGGCATAATTTATGGGACCATTTTTAAAAATGATTAGAAAGGTGTGAAACTAGGTTCGAGACCCAAAAAAATAGGTGGGACTCATATGCCCAAGGTGGCAAATGAGTCCTGAAAAATCACTAAATCTAGGCCACACAACCTAAAAATGCCTAAATTATGATTGGATGTTGATTTGTGTCGAGATTATACTCAAAAAGATGAATTAAATGAGGCTTGTGGATGGAAAATAAGGCCAATTAAAGCATAAAGAAGCCCAATTATTAAATAAAACCCTAGAAAAGTGTGAAAGTGTGTTAAAACACTTTACAACACTCCAAATAAGGCACCAATAAGCTCATTTAGTTCACAAGGGCCCAAGACCTAATGTGAATATGTTAGACATATTACAACACTAAATCAAGGCCATGTTAGGGGGGCCTTTTTCTATCATTACAAAAACTACATGCTTTATTTTATATCAATTTTAATTTATATGATGAGATATCTAATTCAATGCTTTTTTAATTTTTGTAGTTGGTACTTAGGATTGACTCAAATTTATGGGTCAAGTCATGGTGGAGGTTATCCCTAATTTATAACTTTAGTAGTGAGTGCATAAGCTAATTATAGACCATAGAAGATCATAGGGCGACATGTAGAGATATTTGATCCTATGATTTGACTGAGAGCTATGTTGCGGAGATTAGAGTAAAGAGAGATCTATCCCTAGATTATCATTGTGAGTTGAGAGTAGGTGAATCATCTTCCATTGATCACCCTTAGATAGTCCTATAGGAAGAGGTAGAAATAGTTTGAGTTGTAAGAGATTGACTATAGCAACAATATATAGAGATTTGAGAGGCAACCATAAATCTTAGAGGTGAGCTTAGGGTTCTATAGGCATTGAGTATCTCTAGGAGTTGCTCATGATTTACTATTTCAAACTAAGCACCACCACTAGGCCTTGATGGATTTGATAGTTATAGCCATATAGGTTGATGACATGATTATGTATGATACACCATATTTTTTAAGAGATGCTTTAATGTTATTTGTGATTTAATTAAAACCATGTTATATATTACTTTAATTAAATTCAAAAAATATGCACTAATACAGATTAATTGACCTGTATAGAAAATTAAAAATACTTGTGATTTAATTAAAAAATCTAATCAAGATTATTTAATAAATACAACAATGATCCAACTGATACATGAAATGGTTGTGTGATTATTTGATATAACTAAAAAACTTAATTAAATTATTTAATTAGATTTAACACATTTTTTCCTCGTCCACACATGTTGAATTTAATGCAACTATGATCTAATTAGACAATATAAATAAATGCAATAATGGTCTAATTAACATGGTACATAAAATACTAAATTGTATGCTAACAAGTAATTACACCCTTAAGAAAAATTACTCAAAAATTTAACACACATTTTTTTGTCATGGACGAAGCAATGTGAAGCTAAATAGGTAAAATGTGTTAACTATCTAACATACATTCTTTAGACAATAGCATATCATTCAAAAATAAGACTAGATGAATTAAAGCATAAAATCTACACAAATTCATATCATTAATAAGTTCTCTGAGAAATGTACCACCCATTCTAGATAGCTTATATGCACCCAATCCATAGAATTTTGTTATGATGTAAGGTCCTAACCAATTTGGACTAAATATTCATTTTTCACCTAGCAAAATGTTCGTGTTGTGTTGATTTTAATTAAGCACAAGGTCACTAACCTTAAATGAACTATGAATGACATGCTCATTGTAGTTGCATTAAAGAATTGTTGATGAGCTTGTAGATGTTAAAGAGCATGTATATGTTGTTAATTAAACATCTAAAGATTTGTTGAATCCATTTTTATTAATAAGAATTTTCATCTAGGATGCCATTGAGAGAAATTCATAATGAAGGACTTTCTAACTCTAAAGGCATGATCACATTGGCATCATACACAAGGTTGTATGAAGTGGTATGCATAGTTGTATGAACACTTGTTTGGTAAGCCCATAATGGATAAGAGAGTTGAGTATACGAATATTTACCATGTTTTTTGATAATTTTCTTAGGATTTATTCAAGTTTTTTATTAGAGGCTTTTGCTTAACCATTTAACTAAGGATAATATGGTACTGAGAAACAATGTTTGATGTGAAAATTTTCAACTTCTTCACTTATTTTTTCTTAAATGATACACCATTATTAGAAACTAAAGTAAAAGGAAGACCAAATTTTGTGATAATGTTATCAAGGATAAAACAAAAAATAGCTTCAACTTTCATGGATTGAAGTGGAACCACTTCAATGCATTTCATGAAGTAATCTATAAGTGTGGTAATAAATTTATGTCCTTGGAAATAAGGGGGGATATTTTTTCAATAAGATCTAAGCCCCACATGGAAAATGGCCAAGGAGAGATTTGAGAATAAAGTTCCTAGACAAGAGAATGGATCAAATTGTTATGTTATTAACATTGAGGAAACTTTTTGACAAAGGAAAAAGAATCTTATACTAAAACATTTCAACAATTCAAGGCTCTTTAAAGTTGTCCAGGTGTATCTCCAAATAGATGTCATTTGTTCCAAATTTGAAAAAGTACCACCTAATTCCTTCATACCCTATTAATGTGTTTTTCTATGTGACCATTTTTACATCTTTAAATTTCTAGTAAATTTGTTTGTTTGTGCATTTGGATTGTGTTTGTAAATTTCATTGTGTAAATCCAAAATCAAATAGCATCATAGTAGTAAATATGAAACATCATTTAGTGTTGTTTCCCCCCTTCTATTTTTAATTAGAAATTAAAGGTGAATATAATAATCACCAACTATTATGTGCCAAGAATGACTGGTAACAAAACTTATTCAAGAGAATTAAATTAAATGTATATGATGAATTCTAGGCTCTAACAATTCAAAATTCTACCTTTGAGAAGAGATTATTTATAATTTTCACTATTTCTATTTTATTTAATAAAATTAGATGAAATTGATGGAGTTAGAAAAAGAGAATGCAACAAATAAATGGATCACGGTAGTGAGTGGAAAAGAGAAGATCAATTAAGGAAGGAAAAAAATTGTAAACCAATGCAATCCATTTATTTAAAATAGGAAATATTTATTTACCAAAACCAAAAGTATGATGAAAAACAAATTAAGAGAATGTGCGCTTTATTAGAATAGAAGTTAGCTCAATAAACAATTTATAAAAAAGTTTTAAAATTTAAAGAGCCTTGAATTGTTGAAAATTGTAATGATCGAATAACAAGATATTATTGATCAATTGTAGTATTTTTCTTTGGTTTATCTTTTTTCACTCTTTTAATTTTTTTTTTGATTAATTTTTTGACCCAAATTATTGTTACACAGGGTCACCATGATCATTTCATATGTTAGTGTGCTTTGAATGGTATATATTAGGGTAAGGTTTTTTTTATGTCATGTTTGATGGTTGTCTCATCAAAACCCACCAAGAGTGTCAGATGAATTCGAATCTTCAAGGTGCATCCTTTTTCTTTTTCTTAAGATTCAATCCATACATTGGATACATTGTCACCTTATGATTATATACCTAGTAGACAACATCCATTGCTATATTAAATGAAGGTTGCTAATCTCAAATTCAACATAATATAAAATCATCATTTCATCCATAGTAATATTTCTTGCATCCATATTTTAATCCTTTTCATTCATCATTTTCCATATTTCATCTAATATTTTCTTCATCTTATCTTATTTTGAGAGATCAACCATACAATTTATGAATAGATAATCTCTCGACATGGCACCAATCACATCAATCATCTCATTTATTCTAATTTTCATTTCTTACCCAACTAGGGTGTGGTATCATCATCTTCATCTTCACTAATTTCATATTCATCTTTTCTATTTTTTCTTCCCAACTAATTTTTTTCTTTGAAACAATGTCACTTTGAACATTGCTTCAAATGGGGAAAAAATATAGACATTAAAAAATATTCACCTAATTATTCCATTAATAGTCAATAATTTTTTTATAACATTATCCATTAATTATTAGTTTCACCATCGCTATCATTTATTAAATAATAATCATTTTATAATTACTTCTTTATCCCGTTAATTAAATAATATTTAGTTAAATGCAATATAATTACGTATTTTTATATCATAATTTATATTGTTTACGTTTCATTTAACTCCTCTTTTCTCTTCATTCATCTCAAGTTCATCACAAATCAATTAACTTAGTCTCCATTTAGAAACCCTTTCTCCATCCATTAATCAACTCTTCTCATTTTAGAAATTCAATCTTCATTCTTCAACCAACTCAGTATTTGAATGGAAACTTGATCTGCATAATTATCCATCAATTAATTAAATAATTCATTTTTATCCTCTCATGTGTTTAAAATGACAATTTACTATTTATCAGTTGAGTTCACTCCACAACGAGTTTAGTTAACTAAATCCTTTATCCTCATCCTCATATTCCATTTAATTTTTCATTGGAAATTATCTAAATATAGTATTTTCTTCATTATTTTCATATCTCACATCTTTTGCAAATCCATTATCTACCATCAATCAAAATTAATTAAAATCAACACACCCAAAGACAAATAAACATATTTCTTATTTTATAGGTTTGTAATAAGATTGGTAAAATAGGAATTAGATTCTATTTGTTTTAATTTATTTTTATTAATTATTTATTATTTTATTATATTTCAATTTCAATGCTTAGAGCTAGCACCAAAAGGTTTACAACCCAAAAATAAGCTTGATGCAAGTGTACATGAACATATTCCTATAAAGAAAAAAATAGTTCATAAATATTTCCTATAATAACTATATGAGAAAAAAAATGCAAATATCATACCTTAAACATTTTTTAGTAGCATAAACATAAACACTTTAGAAATAAAAATGAAAGAAAAAAAACATATAAAATGAGTACAGAAAATATCTTAGAGCATCCTTTTGAACAAAACCAAATGTCCAAAGCATTGAAAAATATATATTCCAATAACAATACTCACAATACAATATCAAGCTCAAAGCCTTAACATAGAGATCAACATCATGATTCTCTAGAGGAAATCTAAAAACACAACCCCTAGAATAATGTTTGATACAATTGATCTACATCTCAAGAATTTAGTATATAGTTAAAACAAAAACTAGAAACCACCAATTGTTTCTAAAACCACGAGAGAATAACATGGTGAAAAAGCAATGCCCAAACCCCATGCAAATCCCAGTTTCTAGATAAAAATGAGTTAACTAAGACTTAATTGAAAACTTCCTCTTCTAACTTGAGTGCTCCAAATTGATCTTATCTATCTTTTTGGTAATGTTTTGGTGAGAACTAAAGATCTTTCTTGATCTTCACCAAGTCCATACTTAACTCCCTCTTTAAATGATAATTATAATCTAGCAACTCTTACACACCTTTTGTCAAAGTTGCACTTAACAACTCCCATGACAACTAAGTGATAACCGAAAATTGTCAAATTACAAACTACAAGTGACAATTAATGTCACTCCAAGTAGGACCACCCAAACATATAAGTAATATGAAGATTGAAAATGTAAGGTTGAGACACATTTTCCCAAATTTGATTTCATACTTGGAGATTATTACAAATTCTTCAAGTCATCATAACTAAACAACAATAAAAAAAAAATTAGAGAAAATGTAAATGAGCTACAAATAGGGAAACTCGCCTATATATTTCAAAAAATTATTATATATAGCTAAGAATGAGCGTGTAATGTAGAATAAATAGACTTTCATTAAATATAGATATCCATTTGGAATGGGCATCATTTTTGAAATCTAATATCCATTTTAGTTTTTGGTGTAATTCAATTCAATAATTTATTGTTACATCACAACACTATTTATATTGGTCCATATATTTAATCCTATAAAACTAAGTTCTTTCAAAAAATGATTACGATAACAAATTCAAACAAATATCGTTTATAAAAATGAAATATAAATCTCAACCTTTTGATCTTTTATAAGTTTTATTATTAAATAAATACAAATTTACTTTGAAGTAAGTTAAATTACAATAATATCTAATAAAAGTGGAATTTAAATACTCACTGCTAAAAGAATTTCAACAATGTAGATTTTATTTATTATTTATAAATTTTGTCAATAATTTATTTATTAAATTATATTCTTATTAAATATTTTTTATTATTTGGATTTTATGTGAGTTGCTCAGTTCTAAACTTACAATTGAAAGAGCTTAATCAATTGATAAGATGTGATTTCAATTTCAATTAAAACAAAACAAAATCAACAAAACATATTTAAACTTTTATCATGATGTTTTTGATAATGGGGAAAACAGATTTTGAAGGGATCTGGAACCCTTTACAATCAAAAAGCCAAACTGCTTAAAACAGCCAAAAAGACTAGACTGCAGAAAGGACAGCTTGCAGCCAACAAAAAACTAGCACCCAAACAAAAAACCATCAAGAATTACAATTAGCACTTTTCTTGTGGGAGCGAAGAGTCATATCAAAAGAAGGCCGTGAAGATTTATCTTTTTTACCCTTGACAGTAATCCATCCTTCTTCCACCTGCGTAGCCATACTATGCCACACCTTCTTAATATTTTCATGATGATGAAAGCCAGCAACCTTACACTTGGGATTGTCCTCATGACTACTTTGTAAAGATTGAGACTTATCAGAAAAGCTGTCGGGATGAACAACCAAGGCACTTTCATCCAGAGAGGCAACCAGAGGCTCAATAGGGGTTGCCTTAACAACCTCACCAAAAGAGATGACCGGAAGGGGGGTTCCAAGGCCCGGTGGTTCCGAAACAACCACCTCAGAAAAACTCTTATTATGATCAGCATTCTTCTCAACAGTATAATGTTGTTGAGAAGCCCCTTTCCACCAAGTTGATGTTTTAGTATTTTTTTCAAAACCACAATGTGCAGCAGCGTGTCCGGTTTTGAAGCATCTCCTACACCGGAAAGGAATTCCTTCATAATCCAAAGATTGGATCCAAGAGCCTTTAGAAGATTTGAGTAAGATCTCAGCAGGTAACCCTTTTGAAACATTTAAATCGACCAATATGCGAGCAAAGGTGGAATGAAGAATGTCAAAAGATTCTTCATCCACCATCAGAAAATCTCCAAGAGCATCACCCACTTCCTCCAAAAGAGACATTCCAGAGATGAAGGGGGAGATTAGGTAAACGAACCCAAACTGGGAATTCGTTAAAAGTTTCAGAAACAGGGTTGAAATCAGAATGCCAAGGTTTTACCATCAGCAAAAATTTGTCTTCCCAACTAAAAAATTTGTCACACAGAATAACATTTTTGTCCTGAGCATTGTCAAATTTTGCCACAAAAAAACCTTTAGCCATAGGAAAAATTTGAACTTTACCCGAAATAAGAGGCTCCCATTCAGAAGTAATCCAAGAGTGCAAAAGAGGGAGGCTGGGCCAAAAACCTTTGAACCGACAAATCACTCCATGAACAGAGAGGTCAGCAGCAGTCTCCTCAATTTCATTGACAGTTTCATCTTTTAGCTTCACAGAGATTGAATTCCGGACCAGAATAAAACCTCCAGAAAGCCTCAACTTTGATCTGACACTCATCCTAGCTTTGGCCGCAGCACCAGCACCCTTAGCCTGCCCACCACCAAGCATATTCGCTCCAGGAACATTAGTCGTTCTAGACACTAAAGGAACAGGGCCGCCACTGCCCTGTCCTCCACCGTCGCCACAAACATTTCCCTGCACTCCAGCCGGTAGACCAGCACCTGAGCCATCCGCCTGCACACCAACTGCCAAACCAAGAGGGGAACCCTCGCCGACGCCCACAGGAGCCAAAGAGCCACCCGTGACACCCACAGGAGCCCTGGAACCCCCTGCGCAAACTCCCGCTCTCTCCGCCATTCAAAAATTCAGAACCATTGTAATTTTATAGATCTTATCATGATGTTATTTATATTTAAATCTTTCAATAATTGTTTACTTTCAACACTCCTAATGTAATAATAACAACACTCCTAATATAATAATAAAAACTGAACTAATGATTAAAATGTGATATAATTGAACTCTTTCCAAAAAATTTAAAAACCATTAGGTAACTTATATAAAACAAAATCCAAAAAATAATTGGAACTCTTACCATTAGCTCTTCACTTGTATTTAAATCTTCAATCAATTGTTACTTTTAACCTTCATATTAAATGAAACCAATCAATATGATGTGATTTCAAAGAGAGATGTCCATGTAATGCTAGCAAAGTACAGGTCATCAATGCAGTTGCAGGTGCCAGTTGCGTGTAAAATTTGTATGAGCAATCACTTATAGAGCTTCATGGAACATGAATCTGTGGACCCACTTTCTGCTCTCTGATAAGAATCTGCGACCAGCCCATTAAGTCGATAGTTTTGTCCCATCGATATCTTGGAGTTACAAAGTCATAGGAACTTCTGACAGCAGATCATCAGAAAGAGAATACCATAAGTGAATGTCTTTATCTCTCCCAACTTCTCTTCTTATCTTCATGTTTGCGGCAGTTGTGGCTGGAACACTTCTCTTTATTCCCCTTTTTCATAGCAGATTTTTTTGGCTTTTCATCATGCCTTCTGTAACAGCACGAGACAATTGATTGATTCGTATGGGCAATTACTTTGTGAGATTCATTGAACATGAATTTGTTGGTCCACAAGCTTTTCTCTGGTAAGAATATATGTCCATCCCATTGGGTTGATATTTATTGGTCCCATCAATATCTTCCAGCTATGAAGTCATGAATAGATTGTATTTCGTGTGGAAATTTCTGACAGCAGACTATCAGAAAGTGAATACTCAAATGGATGTCCTTTTTTCTCCAATCTCTTTTTGTTTTCTTGTTTTTACAGTTTTGGCTGGAACACTTCTCTTTATTTTCCATTTCATATCAGATTCTTTTTAGCTCTCCATCATGCCTCCAGTAACAGCTGATTTTTCACAGAGATTGACAATTGATGATTGATTGATTTGTAATAAGACAATAACATAAAGTGTCAATGGAATTGAAAACAAAGTTGAATTCGCCATTCCATATCATCCATTCATATTGTATACATGTGTTTCTTTTTGTATCATTGATAATAGTTAACTGATTAGAATTATTTTTTATTTGTTTCTTTGACTATGGAAACAACTAAATTATTCAATAGTGAAATATGAACATCGAAAAAGACTTAAAAATCAAGATTAAATAATTTCATTTTAGTTGCTTTTATGATCAAATTGTACTTTGTATTATTTAAATGTAAAAATGGCTATTAGATTGATAACAATAAAAAATTAACATGAAAATTAATTTTAAGTATTAATGTTATTGTTATTATTTTATAATCTTAAATTGTTAATAAAGATATTAAGATAAAGAAAGAATATTAATTGACATTTTGTTATCTTTATAAATGAATATGGTATTATACTCTTAAAATATAAAGAAAGAATATTAATTGACATTTTGTTGTCTTTATAGAGGAATATGGCATTATACTATGAATCAATATTTTTGAAGATTAGAATAAATTAATATTCTTCTTGAACTTATTGTCATTGTGATCAAATAAAGAATATCAAAAAATAAGAGACGACATAATCTAAAAAAATCAATGAGACCTATGGATAGAAATCTTTGATGATATAAACATCAACAACAAACAAAACACAAGTGAAGGACAATAATGAAGATGTGAAATGTATATTTAGATGATAGGAAAACAACCTCCACTCAACCATACTACTTTAATGGATTCACCTTGATATCCTCCATGAAACTAGCTTAAGAATGATTAGATGTTTTATAAAAGAAGTCAAATCCTCTAAGTTTTCCATATTTATGTATAGTGTAGATTGGTCTACATCTTAATAATTGAGTCACCATGGTGTTCCTTTTAGGTCATGAATTGAAATTATCAATTTTATACTTATGTGAAAACCAATGACAACAATGTCCTATATTATTAGATTTGAAATAAATTTCTAATTTATTATGTGAAACGTTTGCATAATTATGGTTCTATAAAAAAATTCACCAATATAATTTTGTTTTTATTATAACGAAGTGGTGGTAAGAGTCGATCAATTAGTGTGCTCATTGTAATGATATCTATGAGAATCTACAAGGCTACAAATGTCTCTCTCAATTTTTTCAAATTATAAATATCCATAACAACTTGAAAAATCTTTTTTTATCATTATAACATCCTCATTATGATTTATTTTAGTGCATTATTTTAATCATTAATGATTGAAAAATTTATCTTATTTTCATTATGCACTTTCAGTTTCTTGGATAAAGAGAATAATTTAAAAATTCAGATCTAGTTATAATAAGAACTTAAAAAAGTTTATATTAGATTTAAATATTTTCCACACTAAAATAAAATTGAAATTTTATAATTTTCTTCATTTGTGTTGTCCATAAGTTTAGCTCCATCTTTACTTCCATCTTCTTAAGCATAATTACCTCCTATAAATTGATGTAAGTATCACATACATGTTTTACATTAGAATCAAACAAATTATTTGTCAATTATCTTATTTTATATGTGGAGCTCCAAATTATAGTACTCCTATAAAAAAATGTATAAGAAATGAATCATTTCATATGAATCATCAAGTTATTCTTCAATTATTTTCAAATTTACTTCTTAAATTTAAATCCAAAAATGCTAATGCATTTAAAATAATTTCATCCTTTATTATAGTTATCTTTTAATTAAATTAAATATTTTGAAAAAGAATCTCATAGTATCTTGTAGATTGAAGTATTTAAGAAAGGATGGTGTAGGAAATCATATGATTTATCCATTGGATTTAGAAATTATTTGATAACTTTGAAACCAATTTAAATTAATTTAAATTGCTTTTGATTTCTTCTCTATTAATATTGGTGTTCTTTTATTCGATGTTAGAGTATATTGTCAAAGTACAATTCTTTGTAATAAGAATCAGGGTATTGTTTAAACATGTAATTGATTGTTGTGTAATATATTTATGACTTGATTTTGTTAAATAGGAGGGAAAATGAGAGAAAAATAATGTATTAATATATCCTTTCACTAGAATTACATAAATTATCACACTACAAGGAATATAAGAACACCATTAAGTATAATTGAATAATAAAGATCACCATAAATTTAATTTAAATTGTGTCACCTATTTTCAAACTTTGAATATTGTATTTAGTCATTAAGGAACGATCTCCCAAGTGTTTTCACTATAATACCATTGTGATAGTCTATCATATGTGGCTCACTCAAAAGATACTAAAAATTTGCAATATAAGAAACTAATGAAATGACTTATTTATGGAATGCTCAAACTTCATAGAAAACATAATTATAAGTAGTGATTTCCAATAAATTAATTGTGTTAATAAAAAACTAGGTGACACTAAGTAAGAAAAGTGATATTTTAATTATAGTATGATTCTAATTAAATTTTGAAATTTAATAATAAACTAAAAATTAAAAAAATATAGATTTTAAGTTATGAATTAATATTAGAATAATAGATAATATCTTTAATTTATTAAATATTTACATAAAACAATTAATAGTCTACAAAGATAATAAATATCTCTACTATAATGAAACAAACAAAATATAGTTTTAAAACAAATCAAATACCCAACAATTATTATAAATTGAAAACTTGACCTAAATATTTTAAAATACTTAAACTACAATAATATTAAAACATTTTTTAATGTTTTTGATATTGGGGAAAATAGATTTTGAAGGGACCTGGAACCCTTTACAGCCAAAAATCCAAACTGCTGAAAACAGCCAAAAAGACCAGACTGCATAAAAGACAGCCTGCAGTCAACAAAAAACCAGCTCCCAAACAAACACCATTAGGTTTTACAATTAGAGTTTCGCTTGTTGGAGTGAAGATTCATATCGAAAGAAGGCCCAGAGGGTTTAGATTTTTTTCCAGTAACAGTAATCCAGCCTTCTTCAACTTGTGTTGCCTTAGCCTGCCAAGCCAGCTGATCATTTTCCTGAGGATGAAAATCCGCAGCCCTAGAGGTAACATCATAGTTCTCCTAAACAGGTGTGGAAATGATCAGAGAGTTGCCAGAGATGGGAATCGAAGCACCATCACCAGAAACAGAAACCGGTCTAATCATTTGCTCAATATGATTTATCATGGTAGCTCCCCTAGCAGAGGATGGAGAAACCCCAGTAGTCAAAACCCTAGCAGCCTGTAAAACATTTTTTAATGTTAAAATATAATTTTAAAAAATTATAATTAAAATATGCTAAGGTAAAGACTTTCAATTCTTGTCACCATCTTAAGATTGTAAATTTGCATATTGTTAGTCACGGGAAAAACATTTCTAATTGTCATGTTAATTTTTCAGTAAACATCGACAACAATTTTGAAGGGGGCGTAAGATTCTCATTCAACTACACCACGTAATTAGGTTATGAATATTTATCAATTATTTAATAATATTTTTAGATGTTTTTATTAGTCTATAAGAATTTTATAGGTGTGTTAATTTAAAAATATATAATTTTATAAAAAAAAAAAAAAACTAAAAGGTATTATAATTGATTGGTATTGATAAAGATTTTTTCAAGGAGTTTTATAGTGATATAATAAGTCTTTTTTTTTTTAAATTAAATATATTAATTAAGGAATTGTAGAAAATTATATAAATATTTTTAAGCAACAAGAATTATTATTAAAATCTGAAGGGTGAAGATTTGAGGAAGTTTACTACAAACATGCAACCTTTAATAATTAAAAGAAATCATGAAACCAACAAAATATAACATATTGATAAAATATAAATCAAATAGATCAAATCAAATCATTATGAAATTGTCAAAAAAATTGTGAAAGTTGAGCAAAGGATAGGGACGCCCAATCTATGAAAGTTTCCAAGTGAGATTAACATTAGAGGCCCACTTGACCAAATAGTTTGTGACAACATATCATTCTCTAAAGATATGAACAAAGGAGATAGACTCCAAATTTCATAAAAGGTGAAGAATCTATTCAATACAAGAAGCCAACCTTAAACTAATTAACTCTTCTTTTTTGCTTCTCAAAAGTCTCCTCTCAAAGTTTCAACTCCTAGGTTTATTTAGACAAAAAAAAATCCTTGTAAAGTAATTCCCAAGTCATACTAAATTCTTTGATCTAAAAAGAAATTTCATTTAATCTATTTTGCACCTACTTCTATGAAAAAATGTTACCAAATCCGTACTTGTTTCGCTATTTAAGCTTGAAATTTATGAATTGAAATCATTGAAAAATAGGAATACATATTAGTATCAAGGAAGGTTTACCCTCCATCCACAATAGTTATGTGTTCATGTAAAATTTGATTCTAAATTCATGAAATGATCCATCTTTTACACTAGGACATTAATGAAAAAAAGATGACTAAAGAACTTTATTGCAATACAAGAGTAGTAATACATATCCACACCACAAACTAACATTGAAAAGGTGTCATATGCAACCCATGATGACACACTTGTCACGCACACCAATACAATAGAATGAGGACACAAGCAAAATACTTAACTCTATCTAAGGATGAGACACAAGATTGGTAGAAAAAATTAGGCATGAAAGAGAGACATAATTCCTAAAACCAATAGACATCATTCTAACATTTGTACTAAGCCACCCTCCAAATTTCACTAGGTTACAATAAATAGAAAAGCCAAAACTACCATTTAATTTGTGTTTTTTCTTGAGGTCAACTTTCTTCTTTTACCCTTGGTATCCCGATAAGGTATTGAACTTCATCCATTTCAGATGTCTAAAGAAGTGTTATATTTCTCCTTCTCTAATACTCATATATCAAACTTGATCCATTTTTTATACTCTAACAAAGTATCAAACTTCACCCTTTTTTAATGTACCAATATCGAACTTCTTCCTTCTCTGATACCCCAACAAAGTACCAGACTTCTCACATTTTTTATACTTTGATATCAGACTTCATTTTCCATAACCCTAACATGATATCAGTATTCTAATATCGCAGCAAGATAAAAGAAATTTAAAAAAAAAAAAAACACTACAAAATAATAAAGAATGAAATTACCAGATTGAAACTCTTACCTAAAGAAAACACACATAAATTCACACATCACATGAAATAAAAATGATGATACAACATACGAAAAAAGAACTAGAATAATCAAGACTAATCATTTCCATCAATTAAAACAAATATTTCAGCATAATGTTCAATTTCCTTCCAAAACAAGAATCCAATACCAGCCATAATAGGATCATAATGCGATGTCTTATAATTACCTCTGAATCGACTATATTTACGCGTGGAAGTGTGTGACAGTATATCATCAAAAAGTAAATACCATAAGTAAATGGGAATTGTCTATGCAGCATACAATCTGATCATTTGACCGTATTTATTAGTTAATTAAAAATAAAGATACAATATATTCTTTATTTTTAATTAATTAATAAATACGATCAAATAATCAGATTGTATGCTGCATAGACATTGCCGAAGTGACTGTCCTTGTTTCTCCAACAACTCTTTTTTGTCTTCATGTTTTCAGCAGTTTTGACTGGAACGCTTCTCTTTATTTTCCTTTTCATACCAGATTTCTTTGCCTTTCCATCATGCCTCCAGTAACAGCAGATTCTTAATCAAGATTGACATTAGAATTAATTGATTGGTATGGGCAATGGCTTATTGAGATTCATTGAACATGAGTTTGTTGGTCCACAATCTTTTCCTCTGACAAGAATCTATGACCATCCCATTGGATTGTCATTTATGTCCCATCGTTATCTTCGAGTTATGAAGTCATGAATAGACTGTATTTCCGCGTGGAAGCTTCTGACGAACAAATCATCAGAAAGCGAATGCCAGCCTATATTTTGTTTTCTGGTCCTCACAGTTCTGGCTGGAACACTTCTTAGGTATATCTTCCATTTCATACTAGATTATTTTTGGCATTGCGTCATGCCTGTCGTCACAGCAGATTCCTCACAAAGATTGACAATATATGATTGATTGATTTGTAATAATACAAATAAAATATACTGTGAATCAAATTGAAAACCAACTTGAATTCGCCTGGCCATAGCAACTATCCGGATTACGTCGTCATGATATCATATTATCTATATATACGTGTTTCTTTCTGTGTCACTGATAATAGATGACTCATTAGAAGTAGTTTTTATATGTTTCTTTCACCATGGAAATAACTGAGTTATTCAATTGTGAAATATGAAATTTCAATGGGTTGAAAAAGACTTAAGAAGCAAGATCCTTGCATAAACTTTAATCAACTTATTTGATCTTTTGAAATTAAAATAATAAGTTATTTTTGTCTTTATTGATATAATTGTACTTACAATATGAAGATTAATTTTAAATGTTAATATAATTTTATGGATTATTTTATAATTTTAAGTTGTTATTAATTATTATAAGATTAAAAAAGAATATTAATTGGGGTTTTGTTGTCTTTAAAAAAGAATATGATATAATAATATGAATCAATCTTTAAAAAGATTAGAATAAATTAGTATTTTTTCTTAAGTTTCATTTATATGATTAGAATAAAGACATGTTAGAGATAGGAGACAAGACATGAAGCACAATTTTTCAATGGGGTCTATGAATAAAAATCTATAATGATTGGACCTCAATAATGGACCAAATAGAAGACAACTACAATAATGAAGACATAAATAAATATAGGAAAACAACCTCCACTTGACCATACTAGGGAGAGGGGCCCATAGTGGAGCACCTTAACTTCACATTTCTCAAAATTCTATGTCAAAATTTCAAATCACTCCCAATTTTGTACAACAGTTTATTTGGCAACTCACATGCTTCTATATTTCGTTTTAGGGCCATGTCATCAAATATGATGCCACATTAGCATGATTTTTGTTGAGGTATCCAAAAGGCCCCAAAAAAAATTGAGACCGATAGTGGTGCACTAAGTCATGTTTTATTGGTGCACTGATGTGGCATCACATGATTTGTCAGTTTATGTACTTTATGGATAAAAAGTGTTTTGCAATTGGATATTAAGGTGCTCCACTATGGAGCCCACTAAGGACTACTTCTATCCACACTATTGGACCCCGCTCTACTATGGGGCCTTCTCCCCTAATTTAAAAGATTTAACCTCATGTCCCTCATCAAACTAGAACTTAAGTAGAGAACACTGTGATTAGATGTGTTAGAAAAAGAAATCAAATCCTCTATTTTTTCTATATTTATTATTGTTTACTTTGGATCTACACCTTTATAATTAAGTTGCCATGGTGCTTCTTTTAGGTCACGAATTAAAATTATCAATTTTATAATTATGTGAAAATCAATAAAAAAACATTCTATATTATTAGATGTGATATTAATTTCTAACTCATTGCGTGAAATGTGTACATAATTATTGTTCCATAAAAAATTTCTAACTTTTGATGCACTTTCAATTTCATAGATAAAGAGAACCATTAGGTGAAAATAAATACAATTTTAAAAAATCACAACTAGTTATAGTAAGAACTTAAAAAAAAAAAATCAATTTAAATATTTTCAATATTAGTATAAAAATTAAATTTGCATTTATCGATTGTCTTCTTTTTTGTTGTCCCTTAGTTTAGCTTCATCTTCTCTTTCATTGTCTTATGTTTTGATTACCTCCTCTAAATTGATGTAAGTATCACATACATGTATATTAGAATCAAGTATATTATTTTTCAATTATTTTCTCTTATTCATAGACCTCCAAATTATAGTACTTATATCAAACAAAAATGTTAAACAAAGAATCATTTCATATGGATCTTCAAGATATTCTTCAATTATTTTCAAGTTTAGTTATTAAAAATTCAAAAACTATGATGCATTGGAAAATCTTTCATCCTTTATTAAAGCTATTTTTTTTAATGCTTTAAAAAGAGAATTTCATAGTATTTATGATAACTTTGAAAGTAATTTAAGTTGTCTTTGATTTCTTCATCATTAATATTGGAGTTTTTATTTTATGTTTGACTATATTGTCAAAGAATAGTTCTTTGTAATAAAATATAGGGCATTGTTCTAATCATGTAATTAATTATTGTGTAGTATTTCATGTTTTATTTTGTGAGAAGAAGAAAAATGGGAGGAAAAAATAATGAATTAATAAATATTTAACTAATTTTACACAATTGTCACACTACAATAAATATAAAAACACTATAACAATAAAAATCACTATAGCTTTAATTTAGATTGCAACAATTATGGAAAACTTTAATGATATTGTATAGTCATTTCAAGGAACCATCTCCCAAGTTTTTTCACTACTAAACACAGAAAAAGTGAGACACCAAGATTTGACCCTAGGGTTTATGCACTTTTTCAAAATGTTTCATTAAATATTTGAATGGTAGTCATGTGAGGGTTTGATGGATTTGATAAGGTATGTGATTGACTTACAACCTAATAGGTGTTAGTGAATATATTGCACTTAATGCATACACTTGTCTTACTTAAACCTACTTAGGTGTCTCATTGAGGTGCCATCCCATTGACTCTTTCTCATTGAGGTGTCATCCTGTTGACTCTTTCTCATTGAGGTGCCATCCCATTGACTCTTTCTCATTGAGGTGTCATCTCGTTGACTCTTTCTCATTGAGGTGCCAATGTTGATAGGTTTCTCGAAAGGTGACAACTTACTTTTGACACCTCTCCATTTGTAGTAGGAAAATTGTCACCTCTCCATGTATGAGGAGTTCTAGATCTTCATTTTATGGAGGTTGGTTGCCTTCCTCACTACTATATATGTACACCTTTTTTTCCTAAAATAATTGGATCAACTAAATACAATCTTATACATTGTTCATTTGTGCTTGTATTTTATCTCCTAGATCTCCTAATTTCTTATATGATATCAGAACATTAGGTGGAGATTTTACAAGGTAATAAGTCAATTATTTCATAATATTTAGTTTGAAAATTGACCCTACCCCTGCGACAAATTGATCCTTAGAATTGAAGGCTCTCTACTATGTGGAAACACATTTTAATCTCTCATCACATTAATCTCATTTGGAGGTCACAAATAAATTGCAAGGCTAAACCAATTTGTAGAGGGGAAGATTCTTGGCTTGAGAATTTGCAATCTGAGTTGTGGCATTTAAAGTGCAATTTCCCACATTCTTTTTATAGCCCACTTCATTCATCTGAGGCCATGATTTATATAATCTAAGTTGATCGTCTGAAGTTACCATTTAAATGGCAATGTTGAACTCCCTTTAGGCCACTAAATCTGCTACAAGGAGACTTGCAACCACCATCAACCCCCTTCAAAATCCCTTTGCGGCCACAAATCAGAAGGGGATGTTGTGGTTTAACGTTGGCATAGCCTACATTTAATATCTCTACAGATCTACTATTAATGACAACAGAGCCGTAGTTTACTTTTTGTTGTCATGATTTTCCTTGTTTCTCCTAATTTATCATTGTGCCTTACATTGAGAGGTTCATAGAACCACTACTAAATTGGTTGTAGTGTAGGAGAATATTTTCCTTTATATTTTCATACTATCTTTGGGTCCCCTAATTAAATTGGACTTAATTAAGCCTCTAATTGATCCATTATTCATTTAAAAGCCTAATTAATCATTTTTTCCAAAGAGTAAACTTGTATTAAACAATTGTAAACATTAATTAAATTGCCTTGGAAATTGAGTGTCTTGGATTTAGGTCCTAGGACCCATTCACCCAAGGGAGAATGGGTCCTTCTTAAGTTGAGGAACCCAATTTTTAATATATTTTTGGTGGAATTTTCATGATTCAAATTTAATTTGCAATTGTCAACCTTTGATGTTTATTTTTTGGTAAATTAGAAAATTACCTATAAATACAAGGTCTTTTTATCAATTCAAATCCTAGAAGCAAGCTAGAAAGTTTATCCAAACTTCACAAGATCTAATATTATTGTCAAAGGTGTTCAAGAGAAGATTTCTCAATCATTTTTTATTGCATTCAAGATATCAAGCATCATGCCAAAGTTATCTTCATTCATGCATGTTTTTGGAGCTAACATTATGATGTAGGTTTCAAGAATTCAAGTTAAAATTTTAAGCATCAATATCAACATCCAATTAATCCATTTCATGCAAGATCAAGACCTTGGAGAGATGTGTTAAATTGCAATCCTTCAAGGATCTCCAGTCAACGGTTTGGTGATTTGCAACATAGCATTGTTCATTCATCATTCCTTCCCCTCAAGTTTCATTTCATTTCAAGGTTTAATTACCAAAATGGGGTTTGACCAAGGAAAACCCCAATTCACCAAAAAGAAACCATTTTTCCCTCTTGTTTGTGTTGCATATTTTTATGTTGAAGAAGGATTGAAGATTGATCAAAAGTGAAATTTTGAGAAGTTGTCAAAGTTGTCAACATTATCATCAAGCCACGGAAACTCACTTGTAGAATTTAATTTAATTATGATTTTCTAACTATGAAATCCAAAGGAATCAGGAGTGTAGATCTAGGAGTAGAGGACTATTGTAACACCCGCCGTGCAAACCCCAGAGAACAAACATTGCAAACAATTTTTTTTTTAAACAATACACAAAGTAAACATGCATTTATACATTAATTACATTTACATTGCACATTAACAACTAAGTGTTACATTCTCTGAGGCATGCGAGGTTACTTCACAAAGCAACTAATAACAAAAGTAAAAGATAATGATAAATAACATATCCATTAACATTATAATAACCATGAATAAGAGTACATCCATGAACCAAGAGTGAATGTATCACTACATAATTATACAAAATCTATCATAATAATGTTACAAAAGTCCCTAACTATTACATCAATAGTTATACAATACATTACATGATTTGATGAATGAATTACAATACAATCCCCAAACATGTGGGATGATACGAAGTACAATAATATTTGAATTACAAATGATCCACTAGAACAAACTCCAACTAAAGGAATGGTGCAAACAAAGAATGATGATGGGGAACCCAACGGGTGCGGAGCACATTCCACCCAACCATGTGAATTATGAATAACTCACCCCCCGTGCTCAGAGGTGACAAGGAAGTTAACTCGACCATGATTGTCAAACCAACTCCATGAACAACATAGTACGAATACAATTACAACTCAAGGTTACAATGGCATAGACCACAACATTCACGAGTCAAGAAATAAGATAAAGATAAGAAACTCGCCACAATTAATCAAAGCAATGACAATTAAACAAGTCCAAAGAACATTCATAAATCATTCTCAAAAGAATCTGAAACACATTAAGCATACAACTTCCAAAACACATTTCTAGAGGCAATAAGCAACAAAGAAAATGGGTGTCTAGTGGAGAGTGTCATCGCATAGCTCTCATGGGATCTCCTGGGCCTTCCTCCAACTGGGGCGCCAGCCCCCACGAAAATCCACTCTCCCTAAGACCCCTAACATAAAACAAATCCAGGAAAGGGTTGTACTCAACAGATAACTTGCACATAACTCAAAACCAAGCCACGTGAGGCATAACTCATCTCGCGATAATTCATAACAAAATTCAACAACCCGCACAACCCTTCCATCATAAAACCAATAAGTTTCAACTCCAAAAGTGTAATCAAGACAAGGATAACATTCAAGATTTAAACATGCCTCTAGAAAGCAAGGTTTCACAATGATTAAAATTGAACTCACACTTTACAACGGAATTCTCACATTGAAATAAAAGACAAAACAATAACAGAATATCAATAACACACAAATCATGATCTCGAGACACCATATCAATTTAACTTGATGCAAGGTTATAAAAAGAGACACACTAATTCTCTCATAATAAGTCAATTTCATTTGTCATTCAATTACTTCCAGAGTTCTATATTTAATAAAATAATCCATGGTTTTAATTATATTTAAAAGTAGTCCCCATTTTCCTCGCACAATAATAATTTCCACAATTTTCATAATTTACTTCTTTTAATTACTCAAATATATATTAATTTTCATAATTAACCAATAGAATCAAAATCAACAATTGTTAACATTTATTTCGTGTATATATATATAAACTCTTAAATATTTATATTTAACCATCCAGATTTATTTTATTTTATTTATTATACAACACAAACGATACTCTGATCAAATTAGTTTACTGCCAATCAGTGCATTTACATAGAATAAATATACATACATATATATATATATAAATTAAAATGCATTGAAAATGAATTGAATAAAATCGACCATCAAATAAATATTATATAAAACAAAAATTAAATTAAATTAAATTAAATTAAATCTAAATCAAAATCAGGCAAGGTACGCAGTACATAGAGGACTGCGCACAGCAGTCCTCGTGACTACTGCGCACGACAGTCCTATGGACTGCCGCGCACAACAGTCCGCGGACTATTGTGGGCAGTCCCCACAGTGGGTAGGGGGCAGGGAAAGGGTACGGCCCTTCCCCCCCATAACAAATAGATATATGTTTTTTTTTTCTTTTTTTTTATTTATTTTAGAAAATTTCCATTGTTAAAAAAAAACAATAATAACTCCATCCTGGTATGGATTTCAATGGTCCTATTCGGCCCTTTTAGCATTGCACAAAAATCAATTTATTTTTAAATACATATTATATATATATATATAATTATAAATAACTACACACAAACACAGAGAACACAATTTTCTGTGTAAAATACAGAACAACATATATTTACAATATATATATTAATGATTATCAAAATAATATTTCAAAACCATCCAAATACGAAGATTCATTTCATTTTCCACAGAAAATAATAGAGAGAAATAGGGCATATCCAAACGGAATTCGAAGAGTTTCTTTTCAGTTTGTTTGCAAAACATGATTTCCAAATTCAACAAGAATTTTCCTTTCAAAGAAGACGTATTTGTTTATTCATTTTCTTATCTCAAAGAAATCATTTTAATCTAATTCACAGAAAGATTTTCTTTTTCAAACAGAGATTGATTCTAAAACACCTCTTTATTCCTTTTATAGATTTAAAACAATTAAGAGAAGAGAGTGGAACCTGGAGTCCTGCGCTCTCGAGAATTTGATGAAGTTGGTTTCTGACGGCCTTTACGAAGAGCTCCTCCTTCCTGCTTCGAATCTCCTCTTAGTAACCGTGCTCAAATTTTGAATCCAAATACTTATTCCCAAGACTCTTCTCAAAATATTTCAAACAAAGGAATGGAAAAATCCTTTTCGAAAACTTCAGAAAATTCAAAGATGCATAACCCCTATTTTTTTTTCAACTTCCGTCTCCACAAAACCTTTGTGTGTGAAAACTCACAAAAATTTTAATTAAATAAAAATATTACCAATTTCTTTCAAAAGCTCTCAAAAATCATAAATAAAAGAAATTATATTTTTAAAAGCAACTTTTTCAATCAGATCTGAGTTCTCATTCGTTCTCACAACTTTTTCATTCTTTTATTTATTTATTTTTCTATTTTCAATACTTTTTGTTTTAATTTCTATTTTTACAACTTTACTTGCAAAGCACATTATCTAATTAATTTAAATAATTTATTCTAACAATTATCCTCAACAAGATAATTAATTAAAATATTAAACACAATTTAATATTTAATTAACATTTAATAAAACACATGACTTTTAAAATAAATAAAACATTTAAATATTTAAATACAATTTAATCTAACATTATAATACATAATATTACCATCATTTAAATCAAATAAATCACAACTTATAAAATACCAACATCAATAAAATACAACAAGACACAAACATGAACCACAAAGAACGACAACTACAAGAACGCACAAACCCATTCAAACAAGACGGTCTGACATCATGGGAGGGGATGACTTCATTACCACCTCTGTTTCAACATTATACTGTTGGGTTATAGGTGCTCGCCCTATCCTACCGAAGTAGGTGGAATCGAGACTATGTACCTGCAATCCCTGCATACAAACAATATTGTGCACAATATATCTATTTAAATACAAGCACCTCGTGAGAAGGAATCGCAGCGTAGCAGGGCACTCGCGAACGAGTGATGCTACACCATCCCCTCACCATAACCACATTAGCAACTACAACATTGAATATAAAACATCACTAAGATATACAAATCACCTCATATCATCATGAACAATTACTAATTCACTACATCACCACCTAATACTGCATCTATAAAAAAGCATCACCAATTAAATGCAATCATAGTGTAATATCATACTCACAAAAATACCATTAGAAGCTCTTGTCCCATCTTCCTCTTCTGATTCCTTAGCCAGACTACCTGTACATCCCAGGTGAGAACGGAGGGGTACTACAACTATGAAAGAAGATTTTGGATCCCTATAGAAAGACCCATTCGCCCTAGGGTGAATTTGTCCTAGGAGAACACTCAAGAGGAGCTTTTGGTGACAAGAACATAAATTCAAACTCATCTCAAATCTATTGGAACTTTGTGGATTCTATTAGATTAAGGTTTTAAATTGATGATTCATGTTTTGCATTGCATAATCACATTCATTTGGTATTTTTCATTTATCTCCCAAAAGTGTGTTTCAGGCTAATTTACCCTGTCCTTGATCATAAGGAAAACAACAAGATCTCCATTAATATTGACTCACCTAATGGTTGAAAGTCAATCTTTCCCTAGGGGATCTCTTTTTCCTAATGACCTATGGGGGATAGGTGCATCATGCCCCCTTTTTAACATTTCATTTTGCTAAACCTATTTCCCTATGTTTCATATTGGTGACTTGACATTGTACATCTTAATTTCTAAAATTGGAGTCCATTTGAAGAATAGATCTAGGATTTGCAATATTTTACATTGCATTGCATTAGTTTGCATCTCACTTAAGGTTTTAAAATTTTCATTTTGCATTTTTTAAAATTTAAAAAATACAAAAAAGTACATGCATATTAGTTTATCTTCAGCCATTCACATTCATAAATTTGATCAAAATTGAATTTCAAAAAGTGTAACATTTTTCATAATTTTTCACTAAATTCACTTGCATTAGGACACATAAACCTAGAAAATTCAGTCACTGAAACCACAGTTTGCAACCTAAAATTGGAAATTCAAACATCAAGCAAGAAATCCAAATTTGATTTTTTCGAACCCAGACCTGGGACCCATTCATCCTAGGGAAAATCAGCTCCTGTATAGGTGCATTTTCAATTTTTTGGGTAGTAATTTTTTCTTTGTTCGCTTCATTTTGTTCTAATGTTAAATTTGGGTTTCAATTTCAAAAATCAGAAAATTTTGTAATTGTTTGCATAAAGTTCAAATTGGTCTAATTGAGTGCATTGTTTGAAAATCAAAATTGGCATTAAAAGACATCATTTTCAGGTTTTTTTCATAACATAATCAGTAAGTTATCTTGTTTTAAATCTTAAAATTGCTATCTCTTTACATACTTGTGTTGCACTTCATACCTTTTGGGTGTTGATTGCATTTATCTAGTGTATATTCTCCATTTTGGGTGCACTTAGGTTTGGTGCAACTTGTATGAGCTTCACAACTTGGTGTCCTATTACCAATAATATAGTGAGATGTAGTTTGAGACTCATGCCATCTCGCACTACTACAATCATCATGGATCTTGAGTTTTCCAACTCTTTAACTCATAATGGGGTGATCCCACAATACTGGTTTACAATTTTCTGGAGATCCTAGTTTTTGCTAAAATCACATATTTTTAGAAAATATAATGATTTAAGCCTTGAAAATTTCTATTTAAAGGATTCCAATTGAAAAAAATTTGATCGAACCACCTTAGATGAAACCCCCTTGGATAGAACTCCGCTAGTTTTAAACCATACCTATAATGGAGTCTCTTTTACACCTATCAAAATGCAGACAAAAAACCACTTTTGATTTTCCTTTTGGCGGATCAAATGAATTCATTTAAAATTTATTTTTTGTATGTAGTCCTTATTATAAGATTCCCAAAAAGTATATTTTTAAATAATTTTAATTTTATTATTGTATTTATTTTTTATTTCTTGTGAATGTAGCTTTTTCACCAAAAATCAAGCTCTTTGTTCTACACATGTGGAAAAATAGTAGATTATCAAAAGAAAATTGAAAAATATCAATCCACTAGATATTGAAGTCCTTGATCCAACCAAGAAAAAAAATTGAATTTCAATACATACAAAAAAAAGTTATGTTTATACAGTCTACCTATGTCTGAATTGTAATTGGTTTGACTTCAAAACTTGATTAAGGAAATAATATTCAATAAAAAATTATGAAACCAAATGATAGCGCTAGATATCATAGTTACAAATCTAAATTTGAAAAAAATATAATTTTATCCTTCATGGAAAAAAAGTTATGTTGTATGTGGTGAGCATCACTCCTTAAAAATGGTGTTTATTGAAAAAAGCTAGTTTTCGAAGGAGATGGAAAAAGAAGTGCAATCTAATTCCAAAATTTTTTAAAAATATATACTTAGAATCTACAAAAAAGTTGTCACAAATCACTAGTTTGCATCATCTTCAAATTCCTTATGGTTTAGCCACTATAGGTGCCCAAAAGTGAAGATTTAGTTAGAAAAAATCAATTCAGTGTCTAGTTTAGCCAAAAATTGTAAACCAGTATTGTGGGATCACCTAGTGTTGATACTATTCAGCCCACTATGAACCATAGCTTTGATACCTTATTTCCCATGACTACTTTTCCAACAACCAATGTGATTGATGTTGACACAATGGTTGCTCATGTCCCTCAAGAACTAAAACAAATAGATGAAAATTTAGAGAAATCGCAAAACTTTGTGAGAATTGAATACATTGTTGGTACTGTAATTCCTATCATAGATAACATGAAGGAAACTTCTTGATAATGAACAGGGAATAGAGATTGTGCATAGCCTAGTTGTTGGTGGAAACCATTGAGCCTAGGATCACCATCTGTAATAAAAACCTTCACAAATATGAGAGAAGCAACATGCTATTTCACCAAGATTGAATAAATTGAGATGGTAAATTATATAGTGTATAAGCCTTTTTAAAGGCATGAAAAAATAGATGGGTGAAAAACTACCCAATACAAGAAAAACTAATTATCCTTATGTTAAAACTTAACACACTAACACCCCACCTTAAGTGAAAAATTAGGGAGATTATTATGCAATATAAAGATGCAATATGGGTCTCGGATACACAACCATGTTAGGTACCCATTTACAATGCAAATTTCAAAAAAGAAATCTCTCACAAATGGAGAAAAGGAGAAAAACCATGTGGGAAAAAACCGATCTCTAAAAGAGAGAAGAAAAACAAGATGCATGGATGGAGGACTCAAGAACACCCCCCAAGGACTACATACATCATGTATATACAATCAATAGCCCCCCATAAGAGGTAAATAGAGAGACTATGTAGCCCCCCCACAATGTGTAATTGCCTAAAAACATGGTAAGTGCTTGAAGACAAAATATGATCCAATGTCAACAAACAACTTGTCTCCCTTTTGGAAGAAACAAAACCAAGTATAAATGCAGGTATGATTCCCATTCTGGATAGGAACTAGAAAGTAAAATCCAAATGTAGGGTGATAATGTCTCTAAAATCTGCTCATGTGTCACCAAGACCTTGGAAGATGATGCCACAAACCAATCAAGAACATGCCCAATCACAATAGAAGGTGACAAACAAGGTACCACTAGAAATTTATTTTGAACATTCTCCAAAGATAAAGATGGAGTGACAACAGTTATACCACAACTATCATCAAATAGGAAATTTAATCCTTCAAATGTGTCTTCCAAGTCTGAAATGTGAGATTCCATAAAAAATGGACCAATGTTCAGAAAATACGAATCCCAATCAAGAAGACAATGATAATCTTGTTGCTTAAGAATGATGGAAGTACTTAATGAAGGTGGATCAACTATCTCTAACAAAGAACCAAGAACCTCTGAAGCAACTACAACCTCATTTGAAGTCTCAAAAACCTCCAAAGGATCACAAGCATGGTTTATCTTCTCTAAAGAATAACAAAGCACATTCATATTAGAAAGAGGATCATCGAGAGATGGTGGAGTATCAAGATCTCCATTTGATTCTAAAATGTAATTCCAAAGAGCATTATGGAACTCAAAATGAACAAGTGAATCCAAAAGGTCATCATCATTTATATGCTCAAAAATAACTCTAAAGAATCTAGCCCTATATCCTTTCCAAATCATATACCCACTACACGTGCCTGGAATAGGAACTTCAATATACAAATATGGTACTAAATTTTTCTCACTCCATTACCCAAAGTTACCTTTCTCCAAAGAAACCATTATAACTAATAATTCTTCAAAAATTTCAAGGATAGTGCTTTCACAAGCATAAAAACTTCCAAAATAAATTATAAGATTAAAAATACTAATTTGGTGCAAAAATTATACCATTCAAGCACCATGATCTTCAAGGCACAAGAATCCACATAATTGCCAAGCACAAACTACCACATGGAGCACACCACTATGAGCCTTAGCTCATGCAACAATGAGAGCGATGGACAATAAAAAGGGTTGTTTATGACCAATATCTCACCAATGTGGGATAATTCTTCGCATTGAAAACAACTTCAAGAAACCTTGGTCCCACTTCCTCTTCAATGCAGCTTGAAACCCTAAATATTTCACTACAAACTTTATAAAGTTTGATTAAAAATGTAGTGTAGCTTACCAAAAAACAATCACACTAGCTAATGAAGAATCATGACCTTCCCAGATACAAATCGCAACAAGCCTGGGAGTATCTTGATTGGGGTTTTCAAATTGTGCTCCCTATCTATATTCAAATCATCTCTTGAGCACAGTGAAATTGTGCCTCTATTGTGATTTTCGGCCTTGGGGATAAATCCGGCCTCCACAAACTATTCACTGCCTCTTCACAAGAAATTGCACCTATAACAAGGAAATCGGGCTGCAAAAAATCACAACCTCTGCAATAGTTAGTTGCCCTATGGATGAGACAAATCATGCCTCAACACACAAAATTCATGAGCCTCCAATATGTCAACAAATTGCTTCACAAAACCACCTCTTCTCCTTCACACAGGTCTCCACAAGAGAAATTGAAGGTATCAAATTTACATAGCCTTCACACAATGAATATTGGTCACCTGTGAGAGAGTTTGCAGTGATCACCAATAACAAAATCACGGCTTCCAAATAAAAACTTCATCCTCTAAATTCTTTTTTGTGCCCTCACGCCCAAATTGGCCTGGAACTCGAGCCTCTAAACAACAAGATCGGTCCCTTTGATGTGCCAAACATGTCTCTTATCGATGAAAAACTTGGACCTCTAATCAAGCCACAAAACAATGCCTATTCAACACCAAATCATTCCTTCTAGAATGAAGAAAATCACTCCTCTTGTAGCTAATATTAGTTTGAAAAAGAATGAATATCAATTTAGATCTCAAAACACTTCTGATGAAAACTCTCAAGGGAAGGAGGGAAAAATGGGCAGCTCTGATACCATGTTGGTGGAAACCACCAAGCCCAGGATCACCATTTGCAATAAAAACCTTCACAAATACAAGAGAAGCAACACACTATTTCACCAAGAGTGAATAAATTGAGATGGTAAATTACATAGTGTACAGGCCTTTTTAAAGGCATGAAAAACAAACGAGTGAAAAACTACCCGATACAGGAAAAAACCACCCAAATCATTAACCTAAGTTAAAACTTAATACTACACTTACACTAGTAGCTCACATTATTGATGAACATGTTCCTACAGTAGCTAGTTGTGCTCAAACTTTGGGGTACACTCAAAGTCAAGGTGGCAGTCAAATTCCTCCTTCCACAACTATGACCTCTATTCCTACATATGCTAATCCAACTGTTACAACAACATAACAACCCACTAGAAATGTCACTACCACCTTAGGTATTTCCACTAGGAATCCCTTTAGCTTTGTGAATTCAAATGTCATATCTCCTAATCCACCTCCCCTCACAAACTTACAATTCACTTGCCCACTAAATACATATACACCTCCACCATAGGTTGGTTGAGGGATGGGAACCCCCTGAATGCAACCAAACTGTCTAATCAATTGACCATAGTAAAAATGAACAATAATATACTCATAACAACCAAAAAAGAAGTGATCATGTTGCATACTCACAAGATGCCATGATAGGCTTATCCAAGGCTATAGATTCCTATAGGGTCCCCAAACTACATTCGTAGCATCTACTCAATCAAATATAATGTACTAGTATATCAAGTTTTCATACTCTCATGGCCTCTTCAAATGGTAATAAAAAGATTAAGGATAAGTCCATACTATCTCTATGGGATCTCATGGGCTACATACAAGTTATGTGCTTGAACGCCAACACCTAGAGAAGATGGAATGAAATAATGTTTTTTGACACATAATGAATATGGCATGATATCATATTATAGTTGCACCAACATGTTTCTCCCCTAGGTGAAAATGATCTACCACTCATCCATCACTCATATAGTATGTATGAGGCCCCCATGTAGGTGTTTTTGTCATTTTTCTAGTATAACCACTAGTTCTATAGTCATGATCATTATTTGACAACGAATGATATGAATCTCAACATCTCCATGCAATAGCCATACTATGGTATATGACGACTGATGCAATAGTACTAGTTGGATAGGATCTCATTTGAAGTCCTTCCTGATGAGAACATGATTATACTAAGAGGAGGGTGAATTAGTATAACCAAAAAAAAATCCAAATTAAAACTTATTCAATAATAATAACCATGCAAGATTTAATAATTAAGAACACGATAAGAACACCAAATTTATGGGGAAACCTTTGTGGGATAAAAGCAGAACAATATAAATTGCTTATATAAAAACTATCTTTACAACTTTGTAGGCACCAACCCACATGATACACTATTCCTCTCAATTCTTAGGCACCAACCTACTAGACATACTAACACCCACTACTAAG
This sequence comes from Sequoia sempervirens, assembly GCA_007258455.2. Taxonomy (NCBI): domain Eukaryota; kingdom Viridiplantae; phylum Streptophyta; class Pinopsida; order Cupressales; family Cupressaceae; genus Sequoia; species Sequoia sempervirens. Next base: position 26,808,493 of record VDFB02252616.1, on the reverse strand, counting down.
CACCAACTCAATGAGATACACCAATCTCTCCTATAGCGCCAACTTAGAAATATAAGTTCCAACTTCAATGTTTCTTATTCAACAAATGATGGACAACTCAATCTCCTTTATTCACTCACTCCATGATTCCCTTCTTCTTATTAACTATATAAATGTACGTGCATGATCACATAAGTTTGCATATTTTGTCCACATACATGTATCCTCTGTAAATACCTTACACTCATTCACTTTTTTTCCATTATTTATTCACTTCATGATATTTATTCTCTATAAAATTTTCTTTATAAAGTGCCTCATAAGTCTTGTTCAAATCTGCCATATAAGTATGCTTAAATATGCCATGTAAGCCTTCTTAAATCCTCATGAATACTATTTCAAGGTTTCCTTCATAAATCTTCTTATATTTCTTGTTCACTTCATTCCTTCACACTCCTTTAAATCTACATATATATTTTTGTTTGTATATATAATTTTTCCTTTATCTCACTCACACCTTCAATGCTTTCAAAATCTCTATATACATTTTCATCAAGAGTGGTGACCCTATGAAACACATCCACTTTACAAATAGAGGCGAATCACTTTTATAATTTGCATCACTTAATTACAGTTAATAAATGATTTTTTTGTCTCTATATGATAGTGTTGACTTAACTAATATAATAATTGAATTTTAATTTACTACTCCATTGATATTTTTTGTTTCCTCATTGGCTTAATCACTGCCTTATTTGATTAGTTTCACTGCATTCTTAATTATTCTCCTTCATTAATCTTGGTCGATCTATATATATATGAAACTATATTCTTGGTCGATTGATTAATGTATAAGTTTGATTTAATTTTAATTTATCTTTATTTTATTCAATGTTGTTTTTTATTATTTTTTATCACAACCTTTAATATTCTTTAATAGATTCCTTTAATCTTTTTCCTTCCTAATATTTATCATTGATGTGTTGTATACATGTTGCACTCCATGTTATATATTATGTTATAATATATTAGTTGATCTCATATTTATATGTGTTTTTAGGAATAATAATTGATGTTATCTTTGATCTAATCAATGCACATTAACAACCTTTAGTCACTGATCATTACCGCTCTTTAACCTTCATCATTTACATTTATGATCGCTATTTGTTCACTAAAATATATAATGATACGATCATCCTTGGATTTAAACAACAATTACAAACCTTTTACCTTCATACCTTCATAAAATGGTGCCCTAGACCAATATGGGTGCCCCTAACCAACATGGGCACCCCTAACTAGGAAAAACGTCTTAGTGTTTGTGACTCATTGCCTTATTTTGATTTATCATTTTGTTCCAACTAATGAAAGAATTTTTTTTGGATGATAGGTATCACCACACATGAGGGAGCATTTGAGGGGTTTCCTATACAATCTTCTTCATGACCATGCCCCTTTTCTCTATATTGCAAAACCAAGTCAAGTATATAATATTGGTTTATCTTGGGTTTATACAATGCCTATGATGAGATATCATGACACTATGTTGATGGAACTCATGCAGTGATGGGATACAGACACCTCTACCTTCCATTTGTCGATAAAAGAGATGAAAATGATACTAGAGGATGTATATCATTCTACGACTACCCATCCAGGGTAAGATTTTGAGCCACAAGGAGGGGAGTGTTAGAATATTGGTATTGATGCCAAAGATTATGGATGATATTGTTGGAAGTTATTTTCATTGATGTCAAAGTCACTATAGAAGGAATTTATTATCTAATAATATTGTCATTGATGTCAAGGGTGAGAAGGGCATAAAACTGATACTAAAGATTGTATGAAGGTATGAATGTCAAAGGCCACTAATCGTTGTTCACATCCAAGGTAGATTGTATCATTAGATATTCTAGTGAATATATAGTGATCATAAATACAAATGATTAAAGTTAAATATTGGTAAAGAGCAGCGACTAAAGGTTGTTAATGCACATTGATTAAATTGTAGATAACATCAATTATTATTCCTAAAACCACATATATATATGAGATTGACTAATATATTATTGCATAATATATATTATGAAGTGCAACATGTGGTATGTTTAATTGTTGTCTCATCACAAACCCACTAAAAGATCATTAGATACCTTGTGAATCTTGGGGCATCCTTTTGTTTATTTTTTCTTAAAATTTGGTCCATGCATTAGATAAAGTGTCACCAAGAGTCTTATATGCCCTAGTAGATAACATCCATTTCTATATTAAATAAATGTTGATAATCCCATATTCAACATAATATATAATCATCATTTCATCCATAGTCATGTTTCTTGTATCCATATTTTAATCCTTTCCATCCATTATTTTCCATATTTCATCTAAAATTTTCTTCATCTTCTCTTCTTTGAGAGATAGCCCATGTAATTTATGCATAGATAATCTCTCAATAAGGCATAAATCAAATTAATCATCTTGTTTTCTCTAATTTTCATTTCTTACCCAACTAGAGCATGTCATCATCATCTTCATCTTCACTATTTTCATATCATATTTTCTAGTTTTTTTTCTCAACTACTTCTATTTTCTTTAAAACAATTTCACTTCAAGTATTGCTTCAAAAAGGGGTAAAATATAAACACTGGAAGTATTCACCTTATTATTCCCTTAATTGTCAATAAAAAAAACTTGTCATAACATTATCCATTAATTATTAATTTCATCATCACTATCATTTATTAATCTTCATTTCTATTTCTGAAACATCATTTAAATCCCTTTTTCCCCTCAATCATCTCAACCATCACTCATCCATTAAATTAAACTCCATTTAGAAACTCTTTCTATAATCATTAGTCAACTCTTCTCATTTGAGAATACCGATATTCATTCTTTAGTCAACCCAATATCTGAATGGAAACTTGATGTGCATAATTTTTTTTTTTTTAGACTGCAGGAATCGGGTAGCACGACCCCCTATAAACTGCAGTGCGCCTGGTAGACTTTTTAACGTGACCGGCGGCGCTAGCGCGACATGCCCTCCGGTACCACGGGACGGGGGGAGACTAGAACTCGTGACCAACAGAGCCGCAACGGAATTACTTAGCCAACCGAGCTAGGGCCCCCGCCCAACTTGATGTGCATAATTATCCATAAATTAATTGAATAATTTATTTGTATCCTCTCATGATTTCTAAATGACAATTTATTATTTATCAATTGAGTTGAATTAATTTAGTCAAATAAGTTAATTGAAGCCTTTATTCTTATCCCCACATTCCATTTTATTTTTCCTTGGAAATTCTATAAATATAGTATATTCTTCATTTTTCTCATATCTCACATCTTTTACAACTCCATAATGTACCATCATTCAAAATCAATCAAAATCAAGGTGGTATGATAGTAATATTTAGCATACGCATCCAATGGAAAATAAACATATTTCTTATTTTTTAGGTTTGTAGTGAGATTGGTATAATAGGAATTAGATTTAATTTAATTCTTTTATTTTCTTATTTTTTGATGTCAATCCTTACAACTAGTACCATAAGGTTTAAAACATAAAAAATAAGCTTGATATTATTATATGAGAACCTATTCCCATAGAGAAAAAATAGTTCATAGACATTTCCTATAATAACCATATCAAAAAAGACTTTCAAATATTATATCTTAAATATTTTTAGTAGCATAAAAATAGACACTTAGAAATAAGAATGAAAGAAGAACAACATAGAAAATGAGTACATAAAATATATTAGAAAAATCCTTATAAAGAAAACCCAACCTCCAAAGCACAAAACTAATATATTCCAATAATAATAGTCACAATACAATATCAATCTCAAAGCCTCAATATGGAGATCGACATAATTCTTCTCTAAATGAAATCTATAAACACAACCCCTAGAATAATGTTTGATATCAATGGTCTACATATCAAGCATTCAACATATAGCCAAGACCAAAACTAGAAGCCACCAATGGTTTCTAAAACTATGGGAGAATACCATGGGTGAAAAAGTGGTGCCTAAATCCCCATGGAAATCCCAATATCCAAATAAAGGTGAGTTACCTAAGACTTAATTGGAAATTTCCTCTTCCAACTTGATAACTCCACTTAGACCTTATCTATATTTTTGGTAGTGTTTTCATAAGAACTAAATATCATCCTTGATCTTCTCCAATTCCATACTTAACTTCCTTTATACATGGTAATTATAATCTAACAACTCTTACAAACCTTACAAGTTGTCAAAGTTTCACTTAATGACTCCCATGACAACTAAGTGATAACTATAAATTGTCAAATTACAAACTACTAGTGACAACTATTGCCACTCCAAGTAGGATGACCTGAACATGTGGGTACACAATAAATAAATACAATTGTATAATTAAATATGAAGATTGAAAATGTAAGGTTGAGACACATTTTTCCAAGATTGATTTCATACTTGAGGGATTATTACAAAGTCTTCAACTCTCTGTAACTAAAAAACAAAGTGAAACAAATCAAAATAAATTTTAGAGAAAATGTAAATGAGTTGCAAATGGGGAAATTCACCTATATCTTTCAAAAATTTAATATATAGTTGAGAATGGATGTGTAATGTAGAATACGTATACTTTAATTAAATATAGATATCCATTCAAAATGAGCACCATTCTTTAAATCCTATATCCATTTTAGTTTGGTGTAATTCAACTCAATAATTTATTGTTACATCACAACAGTATTTAAACTGGTCCATATATTTAATCCTATAAAATGGTTCTTTTAAAGTAAGTTAAATTACAGTACTATCCATTTAATAGTTCTTTTAAAAAATATATTATGATAAAAAATTGAAACAATATCATTTATATAAATGAAATGTTACAAAACTATGTCTTTTGATCTTTTATATGTTTTATTATTAAATAAATAAAAATTAACTTTAAAGTAAGTTAAATTGCAGTACTATCTATTAAAAGTGGAATTTAAATACTCACGGCTAAAAGAACTTCAACAATGTAGATTTTATTTGTTATTTATAAATTTTGTCAATAATTTATTTATTATATTAAATTTTTATTAGAGATTTTTTATTATTTGAAATTTATGTGAGATGGTCAGTTTCAAACTTACAATTGAAAGAGCTTAATCAATCGGTAAGGTGTGAGTTCAATTTCAATTGAAACAAAACAAAATCAATGAAACATATTTAAACATTTATCAACATGTTATTTATATTTAAATCTTTCAATGAAAGAACCAAAAACAACTATTAGTTAAAATGTGATTTGAACTTAAATTAAAAATAATAATAATAACAAATAAATTATTTGAACTCTTCCAACAATTTATTCATATTTTATTCTTACTTCAGCTCATAATAAAAAATTTAAAAACCATATAATAACTTATATAAAACACACCAAATAAATAAATAAATGGAACTTTTACCAACTCTTCACTTGTATTTAAATCTTCAATTGATTGTTTTTTCTTTCTTTTTTTATACTAAGGGGTGTCCTCGCGACCCAGCCTAGTGGCCTAGCAGCCTTTACCTTGGGTACCTGAGGCAAGCTAGGGCAAGACTAGTCCCCTACGTGTGAGATCCCCCGCCCACAAGAAGTCCCACCTCTTAAACCCGGGAGCGGAGTTGAACCCGAGACCAATAGGGAGCAAACCCACTGCCCAAGCCAACTCTACTACCCGTTAGGACTAATGTTCAATCGATTGTTACTTTCAACCTTCGTAATAAATGAAACCAATCAATATGATGTGATTTCAAAGAGAAATGTTCATATGAACGTGAAACACAGTCGGTTATGCTAGCAAAGTGGAGGTCATCAATGCAGTTGCAGGTGCCGGTTGCGTGTAAAATTTGCATGGGCAACCACTTATCGAGCTTCATAGAAGATGAATCTGTGGACCCACTTTCTTTTCTCCGATAAGAATATGTGACCATCCCTTTGAGTTGATAGTTTTGTCCCATCGATATCTCGGAGTTATGAAGTCGTAGGAACTTCTGACAGCAGATCATCAGAAAGCGAATACCATAAGTGAATGTCTTTATCTCTCCCAACTTATCTTCTTGTCTTCATGTTTGCGGCAGTTTTGGATGGAACACTCCTCTCTATTGTCCATTTCATATCAGATTATTTTGGCTTTCCATCATGCCTCCAGTAACAGCAGATGACCATTGATTGATTCGTATGGGCAATTACTTATTGAGATTCTTTGTTGGTCCACAAGCTTTTCTGTGCTAAGAATCTATAACCATCCTATTGGGTTGATATTTTGTGTCCCATCGATATCTTCGAGTTATCGAGTCATGAATAGGTTGTATTTCGTGTGGAAACTTCTGCCAGCAAATTATCAGAAAGTGAATACCATTAAATGGATGTCCTTTTTTCTCCAACCTTTCACAGTTTTGGCTGGAACACTTCTCTTTATTTTCCATCATGCCTACAGTAACAGGTGATTTTTCAGAGATTGACAATTGATGATGGATTGATTTGTAAGAAGACAATAACATAAAGTGAATGGAATTGAAAACAAAGTTGAATTCGCCACGCCATATCATCCATTCATATTATATACGTGTTTATTTTTGTATCATTGTTACTGATTAGAAGTATTTTTTATTTGTTTTTTTTTACTGGAAACAATTAAATTATTTCAAAGGGTCGAAAAAGACTTAAGAAGCAAGATCCTTCCATAAAATATTCTTTTAATCAACTAAAATGATAAATTATTATTGTTTTTATTGATAAAATTGTACTGAGTATTGTTTAAATGTAAAGATGTTTATTAGATTGACAACAATAAAGAGAGTTAATGAGAAAATTAATTTTAGATATTAATGTTACTTTTGATTATTTTATAATTGAAGATTATAAGATAAAGAAAGAATATTAATTGGCATTTTGTTGTTTCTAAAAAGGAATATGGTATTATACTATCAAAAGATAAAGAAAGAATATTAATTCACATTTTGTTGTCTTTACAAAAAAAATGTGTTATTATACAATAAATTGATATTCTTCTTGAACTTCATGTTATTGTGATTACAATAAAGAATCATAAAAAATAGGAGACAAGACAAACCAAAAAAGTCCAATGAGATCTATGGATAGAAATCTTTGATGATTGAACAACAACAATGGACCAAACATTGAACTTCATGTTATTGTGATTACAATAAAGAATTATCAAAAATAGGAGACAAGACAAATCAAAAAAGTTCAATGAGATATATGGATATAAATCTTTGATGATTGAACATCAACAATGGACCAAACACAAATGAAGGACAATAATGAAGACATAAAAAGTATATTTAGATGATAGGAAAATAAGCTCCACCCAACCATACTACTTTAATGAATTCACCTTGATATCCTCCATCAAACTAGCTTAAGCATGACTAGATGTTTTATAAAAGAAGTAAAATCCTCTTTTTCATATTTATTTATAGTTTAGATTGGATCTACACCTTAATAATTGAATCATCATAGATTTTCTTTTAGATCATGAATCGAAATTACCAATTTTATACTTATGTGAAAATCAATGAGAACAATGTTCTATATTATTATATTTGAAATTAATTTCTATTTTTTGTGTGAAATATTTGCATAATTATGGTTCCATAAAAAAATTCACAAATAGAAAATGTTTATTATAATGAAGTGGTGGTAAAATTTGATCAATTGTTGTGCTCATTGTAATGAGATCTATGAGAACCTACAAGGCTACTAATTTCTCTCCCTATTTCTCAAATTGTAAATATGCAACACAACTTAGAAATGATTTTTAACATAATAACATTCTCATATTATGATTTATTTTAGTGTATTATTTTAATCATTAATGATTTCAAAGAATCCATCTTATTTTCATTATGTACTTTCAATTTCATAGATAAAAGAATCATTGGTGAGGATAATCAACACAATTTAAAAAACCACACCAAGTTATAATAAGAACTTACAAAAGTAATATTTTCCACACTAATATAAATATATTTTTTTATGATTTTCTTCATGTGTGTTGTCCATAAGTTTAGCTTCATCCTTACTTTTGCTTTCTTATGTTTGATTAACTCCTCTAAATTGATGTATCACATACATGTTTTACATTAGAATCAAGCAAATTATTTATTAATTATCTTCTTTTATGTAGACCTCCAAATTATAATACTCCTAAAAAAAAAATTTAACAATAAATCATTTCATATGAATCATCAAGTTATTCTCCAATTATTTTTAAGTTTACTTCTTAAATTTAAATCCAAAAATTTTAATGCATTCAAAACTCTTTCATCCATTATTACAACATTTTTTTAATTAAATTAAATATTTTAAAAAGGAATCTCATAACAATTACCTTAGTATCTTGTATCTTGTATATTGAAGTATTCAAAACTCTTTCATCTATTCTTACAACATTTTTTTAATTAAATTAAATATTTTTAAAAGGAATCTCATAACAATTACCTTAGTATCTTGTATATTGTATATTGAAGTATTTAATAAAGGATGGTGTAAGAAATTATTTGATCATTTTGAAATCAATTTAAATTAATTTAAATTGTTTTTTATTTCTTCTCTGTTAATAATGGTGTTCTTTTATTTGATGTTTGAGTATATTGTCAAAGTGTAATTTTTTTGAAAAGCTAGGATATTGTTCTATAAATGTTAAAATCAATTTTTGTGTAATATTTTAATGTCTTGATTTTGTGAGAAAGGAAGAAAAATGGGAGAAAAATAATGTATCATTTATATCCTTTCACTAGGATTATATAAATTATTGCACTACAAGGAATATAAGAACATTATAAAGTATAATTGAATAATAAAAATCACCATAAATTTAATTTAGATTGCACCAACTATTTTCAAACTTTAAAGATTGTATTTAGTCATTGAGGAATCATGTCTCGAGTGTTTTCACTAAAATACCATTGTGATAGTCTATCATATGTGGCTTGCTTAAAAGATACTAGAAACTTGTAATATACAAAACTAATGAAATGGTGTGTTTATATAATGCTCAAGTTTCATAGAAAACATAATTATAAGTAAAAATTTCCAATAAATTAATTATGTTTGTAAGAAATTAGGTGACACTAAGTAAGAAAAGTGATATTTTAATTATAGTATAATTCTAATTCTTTCATGAAATTTAATGTGTAAACTAAAAATAAACAAAACAAAAATTATCAATTATCAATTAATATTAGAATAATAGATAATATCTTTAATTTATTGAATATTTACATAAAATAATTAATAGTCTACAAAGATAATAAATATCTCTATTGTAATGCAACAAACAAAATATAGTTTTTAAAGAAAATCAAATACTCGACAATTAATTTTAAAGTGAAATAGTAATTGAAATATACTAAATTATCCTTTAGATGCTCACTATCTTTCTATGATGGATCCCAAAATTTGATCCCAAATGTTGATGCAAAACAATTATACAAAGTGGATCTAAAAACTATATAGATTAAACGATTTGATATTTTTATATCAAAATACTTAAGTTCCTTAATTACTTAACAAAATACATGACTCCTAATTAAAAAATGACAACTATGACATTATGTCTAATGAAATTGATAATAATAGATTTTTAAAAAAGAAAGAATATGTCATCACAAATTTAACCTAAAACCTCATCCCCACAAAGATAATAACTTATGAATTTTCATTACATCATGCATGCATAGAAATAATAAATATAATTTTTAAAATAAAAAATAAAATATGCCTACCAAAATTGACAAGAGACAATTGATTGATTTGTATAGGCAATTACTTGTTGAGATCCATTGAATAGAAATATGTTGGTCCACAATCTTTTCTCTTATAAAAATCTATGACCACTCTTTTGGGTTGATATTTTTGTCCCAACAAGATATCGGATTTCTCATATCTCTAATACCCAAGATTCTTCATCAAGATTGACAAGAAACAATTGATTGATTCATATGGACAATTACTTATTGAGATTCATTGAATAGGAATTTGTTGGTCCACAATATTTTATCTGATAAGAATCTATGACCACCCCTTTGGGTTGATAATTCTTGTCTCGTCGATATCTTCAAGTTATGAAGTCATGAATAGATTGTATTTCCACATGGAAACTTCTAACAACAAACCATTAGAAAGAGAATACCAAAAATGTACATCCTTGTGTTAATGTTGAATATTCTGCTTAAAATATTCCTCTAGATAAATTTGCTAGTTAGATTTTTAGGATAATGATTGCTTAGTTGTACAATCTTACATAGTTTTGCATGCATGTTTTCTAGTTGTTGGTTGTCATTCTAAAAGGATCATCTCTTGCTATATATATTGTACTCATTCTTAAGCAATTATCAAGCTATCAATCAATAAAAAATCATGAATTATGCATTTATTTGCAGTTTCTCTTTTATCTCAATTTGTGCAATTGTGTAATTTGCAACTCAACCAGTATTCTTAAAATTCTCACAATTATATGGTGCCCTTATTGCATTTGAAATGAGAGAGTTTGACAAATAAGGTCATAAGAAGGAAGCAACATTCAAAGCAAGTAAGAAAGAAACTTATGAAGAATTTGATCTAGATAGTGACATTGATGAAGAGGAAGCAAATTTTGTAAGGAAGTTGAAGAGAGGTACCGGCAAGTACAAAGGTAAGATAGCTTTCAAATGTTTCAAGTGTGAAGACTTTGGTCACTTTGCTTCTAAATGTCCCTTGAAATATTTTGAAAAGATAAATAAAGAGCACAATAGAAATAAGATTAAGATTCTCTACTCCATGGAAGATTCCTACTCTAGAAAGGATGATGAATCTAGTGGTCTGGATAATGAAGATGAAGTCTTGTTCTTGGCTGCTAAGAAGACTAAAGATAAAGCTAAAGATCCAAGTGTTGTGTGTACTTCTTTTCATGCAAAATATGAGGCTAATTCATGGGTGATTGGTAATGGTTGTTCCAACCACATGACAAGAGATAAGAGAAAGTTTATCAAACTTGTGAAGTGGAATGGTGGCATAGTCAAGCTTGGAGATATACTTTAGTGCAGATCTATGGAAAAGATTCTATCAGTATTGATGGAAATAGCAGAACAGAAGATGTCCTCCATGTCAAAGGTCCCTGGCATAATCTTCTTAGTGTGATTTACATGTGCAAAAGTGGATACAATCTCATATTCAATAAAAGTGGATGTGAAATCAAAAAATAAGTATGGTCAATTGGTTGCTAAAGGATCTAGGACAAGTGGTGACATATATAGTCTAAGAGGTGTCAATGGAAAAACTTGTCTTATAGGAAAAGAAAGTGAATTTTAGCTATGGCATAGGAGAATGGGGCATATTAACTTTGACAATCTTGTGAAGGTCAGCTCATTACATGCGGTAAGAAATATGCCTAAGATAATCAAGTCTGCATCTACAATGTACAAGGAATGTCAGTTTGGTAAGAAGACAAGGATAAGTTTCAAGTCTAAATAATATTCTTCTTGTAGACCATTGGAGTTGGTACACACTAATTTGTGCAGACCTACTAGAACCAAAAGTATGAAAGGAGAAAGGTATTTCATGATTTTTATTCATGATTTCTCTAGGATGACATGGGTTTTTATTGATGACTTTTCTAGGATGACATGGGTTACCTTCTTGAAAGATAAATCCGATGCTTTTAGTAGATTCAATATTTTCAAATCTATGGTAGAGAATGAAATGAATGCAAAGATAAAATGTTTGAGGTTTGATAGAGTAGATGATTTCACTTCAAATGAGTTCAATGAATTTTGTGAAAAACATGGAATAAAGAGGCATCTGTCTACTACTAGAACTCCTCAGCAGACTGGGGTAGTGGAAAGGAAAAAAATGATTGTTCAAGAAATGGCAAGGACCATGCTAATGGAAGAAAATATGCCTATTTTTTATTGGAGAGAAGCACTTCATACTACAGTCTATATTCTTAATAGAGGATTGTTGAGACTGAACAACACTAAGACTCCATACGAGTTATGGTATGGAAGACTTGCAACTATTAGGTACTTTAGAGTCTTTGGAAGAAAATGATACATCATAAGAGATGAAGATGTGTTGGGAAAGTTTTATTCAAGGGTTGATGAAGGTATATTTCTAGGATACACACCTCAGAGTAAGGCATATAGGTGCTACAGTAAGAGATTGGGAAGAATTGTTGAAAGCACTAATGTGAAATTTGATGAAGATCTACACCAAAATATGAATGATATTGAGGACTGCAGATCTAATACACCTCCTTGCTTAGATGAAGATGAAGAATCTAATATGTTGAAGAGAAAGAAGAAACACCAGAAAAGCTCAACAAGAATCCTACAAAGTATGTTCAAAGAAATCATTCAGAAGATCAAATCATTGGAAATAAGAACATTTGGAGTGCTAACTAGAAGAATACTTGCAAAAACAAATGAACAAGTAATTTTTTATTTACTATCAAAGGTAGAACCAAAAAAAATTGTTGATGCTAGCAAAGATGAAGGGTGGATAACAGTAATGGAAGAAGAATTGAATCAGATTGAGAAGAATCAAACTTGGGGATTTGTTCCAAGGCATGCAGAAAAGAATGTGATAGGAACTAAGTGGGTATTAAGGAATAAGTTGAATGAGGAAGAAGTGGTAAGAAACAGAGAAATATTGGTTTGTAAAGGTTATTCAAAAGTAAAAGGTATTGATTTTGAGGATATTTTTCTCTGGTAGCAAGAATGGAAGTAGTTGGAATGTTTCTTTCTTTCTTCAAATGCCTACAAGGACTTCAAACTATACCAGATGGATGTCAAATCAGTTTTCCTGAATGGAGATTTGGAAGAGGAAGTCTACATAGAGCAACCTGATGGATTCTGTTTATTAGAAGAAATAAACATGGTATACATACTCAAAAGGCTTTGTATGCTCTCAAACAAGCTCCTAAGGCTTGGTATGCAAGGTTGGATAAGTACTTACTTCAACAAGGATTTCAAGGTACTACAGATAGTAATCTTAACTTCAAAATTGAGGATAAAAGAATTTTGATAGTTGGTGTGTATGTTGATGACATAATCTTTGGTGGAAATAATGAGATGTGCAAGAAATTTTTTAAAGAGATGCTGAAGGAATTTGAAATGTCTATAATTGGTGAGTTTCCTTTCTTTCTTGGTCTTCAAATTGGTCAGCTAAATGATGGTATCTTTATTTCTCAAGAAAAGTATGTTAAGGAGATGTTGAAGAAGTTTGTGATGGATGATTATAAACTAGTTATTACTCTCATGGTTATTGATTGTCATTTGAGTAAAGATGATGAGTCTCCCTAGCTGATTAGAATCTATATAGATCTATGATCATAAGCTTGTTGTATCTAACTATTTCAAGACCTAATATCATGCATGCAGTATGCTTGGTGGAAATATTTCAAGCTAATCCTAAAGAAAATCATGTGAAGGAAGTCAAGAGAATATTTAGACACTTGAAGAGTATTCTAGATTATGGTTTATCATATCCAAAAGGTAATGGCTTTGATCTGAGTGCTTACACTAATGTTGATTGGGTTGGTTGTGTTAATAATAGAAGTACAAATGGTGGTGCTTTCTTTTTAAGAAGTAGATTGGTTTTATGGAATAGTAAGAAGAAAGATTCAATATCCTTGTCCACTATAGAAGCAGAGTATATTGATGTAGCATCCTATTGTACACAAGTGTTGTGGATGAAGAAAACATTGAAAGATATCAAGATACAATATGATGAGCCTATTCCTATTTTGTGTGATAATACAAGTGCTATAAATATTTCTAGGAATCTAGTGATGCATTCTAGAACCAAGAACATATCAATGAGGTATCATTTTCTAAGAGAGAAGATTGTGGATGAAGAACTCAAGTTGGAGTATATTCCTAGAAAAGATCATATTGTAGATATTTTCACAAACCCTCTTACAAAGGATACTTTTGAGTATCTCTAGAAGAAGTTAAGGGTAATTTCCCCTCCTTATTGTTAGATGCATAGTTGGTGCACCTATCCAATGGGAGTAATTCAAACTATATCTTTTTGTTTGGACCGATGTTGGCTACCTCTCAGGGGGGAGCAAGTAGTGGTTGTTGCTGGCAGGGGAAGCTTGTAAGCTATTTCAAAAATTGGAGAGAGAATTATGCACAAAAGGGGAGAGAAAGTTTCCCTTTACCCTTGATGTCAAAGGGGGAGAAGTGTGTATATCAGATTTTTTTTTCCATCAATTTCAAAGGGGGAGATTGTTGTGTTCTGGTTGTCATTGGTGTCAAAAGTGTGAGTTTTGTTGTCATTGATCTATTGGAGTTTGGTTTTCAATATTGCAGTCTAGCTATTTGGTTGCCAGAGTCTTTATGAGATTCTTTGCATCTCTTTGTTGTTGTTGTTGTTGTTGTGCTCTTGCAATTTGGAAGTTAGCTTCATATGTATTCACAGCATGTGTGGTCCAAGTTTCAGTTCATTTGTGTTACAAGAAATGAGTTTTGGAAGTAACAATTTGAAGGTTGTGTTGTTTCTGTGAAGATACTCAAAGTGGTGCAAAGTTTGGTTCTATATTCCTCTGTGTTTGTAGATATGGATGTGTGGATTAGTCTAAGTTAACTTTGTTGTGTTGTGAAGGTGCTATATCCAAAGTTTCACGTCTTTAGTCCTTTCGCGAAGAAATTTTGGTGTGACAAAATGTAGGACTATATTATTTGGTCGTTGGTTTCAATGTATGTCGAGTTGCATCAACTTGTTGCTTGAAGTTGTGAAATGGATGTATGAGAGTGTTCCTAAAAATGTTATGATGTTTTTTATTGCTCTGCAAGATGTTTTTTGGCTCCTCTGAAAGAAGTTGTGGTCTCAAATGAAGGTTTTGCTAGTTATTCTTTTTCCTAGTCGACTAAGGTATGTTGAAGGTGTGCGCCACAAGGTCTTTGTTGCGCAGAGTTCCAGGAGTGTTTAAAGGTGTTGTATGGTTCATGCCAACTCATTTGTGAGAAGTGCAAGTAATGTTTAATCATTTGTGTGTCATTTCCCAAAATTAACTCAACATAAACCAAACACAACTACCAAAATTGTTTAATTTTGTGAGCACTACTAAGGTAAATTTGAGTTTTAAATATTAATCTAAAATTGATGGCATCATGTTTACAATGTCATCTCATCGTTTTAATTATTTTGATTTACTTTTTTCTCTAATTGACTCTAAGACAACAAAAAATTTACCCTTCTTAATTGTTGCAATACGAATAACATCCTTCCTAACTACAATATGTTCTTCTAGTTTAACATTAAAGGAACATAATATTGTATAATAAAAACTTAACTATTGAGAGTCTTAAAAATAATAAGCAGACTACATTAAATAAGAAATCTACACAACCTTAAAATGTGAAAGATAACTCTAACACTAATGACTAAGTACTTCCATTTCATCATCATAACTTAACAATAGATCTTCCTTAAAACAAGAGTTAAGCGATAAACAAAAAGTTCACCTATTGGTTAAATTTAGTAATTATCATTTGAATTATCTTCATATTTTGAATTACGACTTCAAGGGTCAAGTTGAATCAAAGGTTTATTTTCCCATTTAAATATTGGTAAAACTATTAAATTTCTTTAAAACTATTGCTTGTACCCAATTAGAATAGATTTTCAATTCTAATTCAAGTAGAACTTACTTTTATATTAAATACCATATTAAATTTTCCTTTCAAATTTATTTTGAGGTGATAACATCTAATAATCTTAAATAAATTCCAGCTATTGTTTGTTGACCAAAGTTAAATCACTAAAAGATTTATTTTATTGATACTAGTATTCATACAAAAGAATAGTTCTACCGGTTATTAAAATTTGTCAATAAGAAGGTATTCTATTTTTATTTTATTTTTAAATCCTTAGCAATTCCTATGATTACATCACTTATAATTTTCGAGAAAAGATAAATAAAACTCCTTATACCAAATGGTTAAATATTTACACAATTTCTACTAAGTGTTCCATCTAATTTCCTATAAGAATTTACACATTTATTTATGAGTAATTCTTAAACTGTAATTACTTAAAATTTTATTTAACTATATAATGAAATTCTTACTTTTATTTAATTATAAATTAACTCATTTCTCTTTAATAATATTAACTATTGTCTACGTTAGATTTTACTTAATTTACATTTAATTTTGTTCCTAAACCAATTTTCTAACTGGCCATTACTTATTAACCACAACTAAATTTTTCAACTAATTATTTTTCTTATTTGACTAACTTAATTCCTTACTTGAGGATATCAAGAAGTGGTTATTATTTCCATATTGTTCTTGGAATAAATCTTGTTCTTCTTTGTCGAGAATTCAATACGATCAAAATGTTTAAATGATTTATGCTTCTTGAGTTTCATCCTATGCATGTTTAAATCTTCAAGTTTCCAGTTGCAATGAGTTCTTTTGATCAATAATGTTCATAAAAAACCAGTTCGAAAGCATATTTTTTTACATTTATGGCATTATAGGAACATACAACTTCATGTGTTGATCACAATTAATAGTTTCTAAAGGCTAAACCCAAGGTGCATGGTGCAACCCCTAGAACTGCTGCTAGCTAGACTTAAGACAAGAATATACACCTACATCCCTCTACAACTACAAGTTTTAGGTATTTATCAAAGTAAGGATTAAGGGGTAGATTGGACGCATTGCCTCAGGAAATGGTTGTGCCACCCAATGAGGATAGTCACACCTATGGTGGCGGCATCACAGGCCGACCACCCAAGTCGCGGCCTCACAGGCCGAACACCTAGGTTGTGGTCAAATTCTTTATTTTTTTCCTACTTTTAAATTAAATTTATTTTAGAAAAAAATGATCCCATAGAAAGTTATCTTCACCAATGAAATTAATTGCTATTAATCTTGAATCATGTTCAGCTGATGTTTACTTACAGGTTTACAATAAATAGATATTCATAAATTATTAATCATATTTGCAGAATTATAGATTTTTCAACAATAATCTATGTTCTTTTAAAAAATGAAATAGTTATTTAGAATATTGTCTTCATTGATTTAATTCATTTAGTTTTCCTATCTCTCCTTTTTCGCATGAATACTAATAATCTAAGTTTGTGGTCTTTTCTTTCCTTTTATTAATTTTAAATTTTGATCAAACAATATTGCAATATCACAACATTCAATTCATAACTAAAGAGACAAGATACAACCATTATTTCCCTTGTACAAATAATCTCTAGGCTTCAATTTTCTTTATAAAATACAAAAGAACATAAGGCATAATTTTTCCAAAAATAAATTCAAATTCCTTTAGTTTTCTTTTAGAAAAAAATAGATCTACAAAGAACACTTTTAAGACAAGCATAATACTCTTCATTTGCAACCATTCATCTGGGTTCTTTTAAAATGTTATTCCCTTTATTTACAATACTCTATGTACATTTTACTATACAATTTACAATATGAATGTAATGTTTTTTTCTTTGAAATCCCAATAATTTATTTTCATTCAAAGGAAAGAAACTTCAACAACTTCAAATGTATCTTCAACACCTCCTTTCTACATTCAAGGCCCTAAAAGAAAACAAAGAGGAAAAACCATAGGATGCCAATGATTTTTCCACCCATCCATTGGGTTGTGAGACAACCCACCCCCGAGCATGGGATAATTACTTTATTTTGTTTTTTGAAATCCCAAGTAGCAATTTCTTTTCATTCAAACAAAAGAAAATTGAACAACTCCAAATGTATCTTCAACACCTCCTTTTTGCATTCAAGGCCCTAAAATAAAACAAAGAGGAAAAACCACATGATGCCAATGGAATATCCACCCATCCGTAGGGTTGTGAGATAGCTCACCCCTGAGCATGGGGTAATCACTTAGTCATGTGGACAGACTCAACACAAGACATAAACACATTTTATATAAAATTACTTCACATATACAAAAATAAATGTTCACATAAAACCCTTCCCAAATACACAAAACACATATCTAACACATTCATTTTCCACAAGGGAAAACCACTTACAAGGAGTAGGGGCTCATGGGGAACATATGCAGAAACATCATAATCAAACCTCCACAATAAAACTCTACATAAATTCCACACCAACACCACATCAATGCCACATCAATGCCACATCAATACCACAACCTTAACATCCTCATCCCTCCCAATAATCAATTTATAGAAAATAAAATGGAATACACATATCATCATATATGCAAGGGTAGTCGTACCCTAGTAATGACCATTACCCACAAGGGATACTCATATCCCAAAGAATAAAATGCCCCTATGTGTGGGAGTCACACCCACTCAAACCTCTACCTATGGAGGACCAAAGTCTCCTCTTCACAAGAGAGGGTAAACTCCCCTAAAAATCACACAAGAAGAGGGACAACACAAAACATACAACAAAACACATCACATCAAGAAACCCTCATATCAAAACCCCATAAAACAAGTTTTACACATTATTGCATAACATCAAAGAAGAAAAATACCTCAAATCGATATTATCCCAACAATGGTAGACTCTCTTGGATGGAATCCATCCTCCTCCAAGCCTTCTCTTTGGCCTCCTCTTCCCAACACTCTCCCTCTCCTCCCTCCCAAGAACTCCCCAAACAAAGATCACAAAATTCCAAAACACCAAATCAACAAGGTAACCTTCTCCTCCCCATAACGAAGTAGTTTTAAAGAGGAGGGAGAGGTAACTTCCTCCCATAACCAACAAAACCACCCAACCACCCTCACTTTTTTTCAACTTTTATGAGTGGGGGTGAAAAAGGTCTAAACACTGTTCTTAAGATTATAAATGATAAAAATGGCATCCCAACTTATACATCTAGATCCTAGGCTAACTTTTAACACATAAAAAACACCCTAGACTTCCCAAAAACGGATAAAAATTCACTTTTAAAAATTTGAAACTCAAAACTTGCACAAAACAAAACCACATAATACATGGCACTTTAAAAATCACATATTCCAACATAATGACCAATACCCCATAGAATGCCATGCCTAGGTCCTATTTCACACAAACAACACAAAGTGGCTAAGTGACTCCTCATTAATTCCATCGGCATCTAAAATCCTTGTACACTCAACGAAAGGTGTCAATACAATATACACATATATATAAATACAAAATAAACCCAAATCACATTTACATGTCATCACAATTCAACTAATCAATCATAAGATATATATACAATACATCATTTTGCAATACATTAGTCACAAATAACCATATATCAAAGATTATTGCATGAACAATATAAAACATGACATCCATAATATATCAATATCATCCATGGAAATAAAGTGTGTATCATCATCATAAATACTATGTGCATCAAAATGTATTTAAGTACATCATCTATCACAAGAAAAAAAAAAAGTGCATAAAGTAGGGGTCTCACATCCTCCCCCCTAGAATAAGAATTCCTCCTAGAAGTCCTCAAATAGATGAGGATAATGTTCTCATATGGGAAGCATCCTCCCAGGTAGTTTCAACCTCATCGTACATATCGCACTAGACTCTAACCTTGTTCATCTTTTTCCCTCGAAGAGCCAAAGTATGCTTCCCTAGAATACATATTGGCTCCATGGCCAACTGTCCACCCTCCTCCACCTGTTAACCATCCCAGTCCATAATATGAGAAGTATCATGTATATATCACCTGAGAATTTAGAGATATGGAAAATATCATGCACATGAGACATGCTAGGTGGCAATGCTAAACACTAAGCAACATGACCCACTCTCTCCAACACCTCAAATGATCCAAGAAAATGAGGAGCGAACTTAGAAACTTTTTCATAACAGATCGGGCTCTTATGTGATCACACCCTCAAAAAGACCTTATCACCAATAGAAAAACTTCGATCAACCCTCTTGGAATCTACATACATTTTTTTGTATATCATGTGTCTCTTGCAAACATTGTATGATTAACACTAGTTTTTGTTCCATTTCTTAAACCATATCGAGACCAATCACAACTTTGTCCTCAATGTGGTCAAAACTCAGTGAAGTCCTACAAGGCCTACTGTACAAATCCTGATAAGGTGGCATCCATAAAGAACTCTAAAAAACTATTATTATAAGTAAACTCAACTAAGTACAAATATTCTTCCCATCTGGACTGGTGATCCATAACATACATTTGCAACATATCATCTAGTACCTAATTGACCCTCTTTGTTTGACTATCTTAGGATGATAGGCAATACTAAATTTAAGTTGTGTTCCCAAGGAATGTTGAAGGGACATCCAAAAAGCTAATGTAAACATGAGATACCTATCTGAAATTATTTTTCATGTAACACCATGAAGCCTCACTATATCATTCAGGAAGACCCATGCCGCTACTAGAGCTACATAAATAGTCTCAATAGGTGAAAAATGAGCCACCTTGGTCAACTTTTCAACCATCACCATAATAGCATCATGTCACATGAATGAAAAAGGAAACCTAATAATGAAATGCATAGAAATTACATCCCACTTCTACTCAGGTATCTCATGATGGTACAACAACCCAATGGGATGTTGACATTCAACCTTAACCCTCTAGAACTCCAAGCACTAGGCTACATATTTTGCAATATCTCCACGCATCCCGGACAAATGGTAAAATTGTCTAAGTTCAGCATGCATTTTCTTAACTCCTGGATGGGATACACAAGGTGACCTATGATCCTCAGTGAGAATAATAATCTAAAGATTACCCACTAGAGGAACATAAATCCACCCTCGATGACACAACAAGCCATCCCGCTCAAGCGAATAACCTGCATATTTCCCTTCCAAATATTGTTGAGAACCTAACTATTGTTAAATTTTACAATACCATTCATCTTGAGGTAAAAATTACAAATTTTGAGCCCTCAAATTGGAACACAGAGATAAAGACATCATTCGTTCCTACACTTGCTTAAAGCATCGGCAATAAAATTTCCTTTCCCTGAATATAATGGACATTAAAATCATATTTACATAGAAATTCCATCCACCTTCTTTGGTGCACATTCAAATTTGGTTGTTTGAATATGTATTGGAGACTACAGTGATCAAAATGCAACTCAAAATGATGCCCCAAGAGAAAATGTTACCACCGAGTTAGTGCATAAACCACAACAATGAGCTCTAAATCATGATTTGGGTAATTAACCTTGTGGTTTTTAAGCTTTTGAGACTCATAACCTATAACTCTGTCTTTTTGCATAAGTACTACTATCCCATCTAGAGAAACATTGTACAAACTATAAAATCTAAATCCAGATTAGGAATAAATAGGATGGGAGCACTTGTAAACCACTCCTTAAGAATCTGAAAGGTCTGTTCACATTGCTCTATCCAAATGAACATTTTCCCTTTCTGTTGAAGAGAAGTGATAGGGTGAGTGATTTTGGAGAACCCCTCCACAAAGTGACAATAATAACCTGTGAGTCCCATGATACTCCTTACTTCTAACACATTGGTGGGGGTTGGCCATTCAACTATCGCCCTGACCTTAGACGGATCAACTAATATACCATCTCTAGAAATAATGTGCTCCAAGTAGTGTATCTTTGTTTGTAAAAAGGAACACTTTGCTAGATTAGCATATAACTAATGCTTCCAAAAACACTATAAGACTTGACAAAGATGATCTTCATGCTCTTCTTCATTCCTAAAATAAATCAATATGTCATCCAAAAATATTAACACAAAACGATCTAAAAAGGTTCAAAACGCACCATTCACTAGGCTCATAACAATTTTTGAATGTAGTTTTATAAATATCTTCTTCAATAATTTGCAACTAATGATACTCTGATTTGAGTTCAATTTTTTAGAACACCTTAGCTCCCTTGATTTGGTCAAACAAGTCATCAATCCTTGGTAGAGGGTATTGATTCTTGATTGTTAACTTGTTCAACTATCTATAATCAATGCACAATCTAAGGGAACCATCCTTTTTCATGAATATTATTGGAGCACCCCATGGCGATACACTGGGATGAATGTGACCCTTTTCCAATAACTCTTCCAATTGCATCTTAAGTTCATTGAGTTATTGAATAGTCAACCTATAAGGAGTCCTTGACACAAGCCGAGCACTTGGAACCAAATTAATATGGAAATCCACTTCACACTTGTGAAGCAACCCTGACAACTCTAACCAAAACACATCAAAAAAATCCTTAAGGATAGGATGATTTTCTAAGGATATCTCTTTCATACCCTCAAACTCTTCTAACTTGTCAAGTTAATAGTGTTTTAGAACATTTGACATCCATTTCTCATACAACATTTAATTTGCATAGTAGAAATCATTCTAAGTGAAATAGGGCTTTAAATCCTCACTATCTCAACTGACTTGCCTAAATCATCCAAACACTCAACCTTTTTAGTTCTACAATCATTTTTTCTTGGTGAGTGTTGAGCCAATCCATGCCCAAAACATCATAAGAACCCAAAGGGGTAACTCTAAGATCAACTGATGTCTCAAAAGATCCAACACCTAATTGGTGTCCCCTTTAACCAAAGAATCGATGAACACCTTATCCCCGGAGGCTAACTCCACTTCTCATTTGTCCTACTTCCTAGTTGCCACTAGCTTGCTTTGTTTTACCAAGGAAGGAGAAATGAAAGAATTTTTAGCTCATGAATCAATCAAAATATTTACAGAAATACCATCTATCATACCTACTACACTGATTATAATGGCTTGATGATTATCAACTGTGGCAAGAAACATTTTGATGATAGATGGTATTTTTCCTTCCTTGGTAAAACAAAGCAGGCTAGTGGAAACTAGGAAACAAGACAAATGGGAAGTGGAATTACCCTCAAGGGATAAGGTGTTTGTCGATTCTTTAGTTAAATGGTGTCAATTAGGAGTTGGCTCTTTTGAGACATCGGTTGATCTTAGAGTTAACCCTTTAGGTTCTTATGATGTTTTTTTGGGCATGGATTGGCTCAACACTCACCAAGAAAAAATTGATTGTGAAAATAAAAAGGTTGAGTGTTTGGATGATTCAAGCAAGCCAATTGAGATAGTGGAGATTCAAAGGCATGTTTCAGTTAGAATGGTTTATGCTATGCAACTTAAATGTTGTATGAGAAAAGGTTGTCCAATGTGTGTAATCACTATCAGTGACAAATTAGAAGAATCTAAGGGTGTGAAAGAGATATCCCTAGACAATCATCTTATCCTTAAAGATTTCTATAATGTGTTTTGGTCAGAATTGTTAGGGTTTCCTCCCAAGCGTGA
Organism: Sequoia sempervirens; assembly: GCA_007258455.2. Taxonomy (NCBI): domain Eukaryota; kingdom Viridiplantae; phylum Streptophyta; class Pinopsida; order Cupressales; family Cupressaceae; genus Sequoia; species Sequoia sempervirens. The sequence goes on along the minus strand of VDFB02252616.1, from coordinate 26,785,213 downwards.
AGCGGATTTCCATATTGATTTGGTTCCAGGTGTTCAATCTATGTCAAGGACTCCTTACAAGATGATTACTCAAGAAATCAATGAACTTAAGATGCAATTGGAAGAATTATTGGAAAAGGGTCGCATTCGTCCTAGTGTTGTAAGAATTGGCTATGAAGGTAGCCACCCAAGATCTAAAGGCCTAATAGAAAGCACAAGCATAAGAGAGATAGAAGCAATATGATAGGAATAGATTGTATTCTTATCAATGAATACAAATATGATGAACCAAAGTACATAGGAGACCCCTTGCTTATATAGCCAAGGTGAGAACATAGAAGGGCATAAGATTATGACAAGTGTTGTAATCTTATGACATGAGACAACTATGAAAAGCTATCACTCCACCTAAAGTGGAAAAGTGATAATATGATAATCACCACAAAAGGTGGATCACCCGCAAAAGGTGGAAAGGTAATCACATGATATGTCCACAAAAGGTGGATGTGATAAAGTAATAACATGATAAGTCCACCAAAAGTGGAAATTCTCCAACTACCTCCTATGTGGTCCCTAAATAAACTTAACTAAGGTGTAATCATGACCTAAGACAAGGTACAACACTTTTAATTATATTAACACCCCCCCTTAAGTGCAACTTAGGGAAAATGTACACAAAAACAAACAATGCAAGATGGGTCCTGGCTACTAGGCCATGTTAGGTAAACATGTACAAATGCAATGCAATCTCTCACAACTGGAGAAAAGGAGAAAACCCAATGAGACAAAACTCCTCCCCAAAAGAGAGAAACAAAACAAGAAACATGCTCTAGGAAGGATAAAACCTTGAGTGAGTAAAAATTCCCCCCCATAAGAAGAATGAAGAAGTCCATGCAACCCATCCTCAATGGAGAGTCACTACTCAAATGTCACAATGTCAAGAGTCCCCAATCTTTATTGAAGGAGATAATGTAGAACAATGTGAAGGTTGATGTAGAGCGGACCAAGGATGATGATGAGTCCTCCAAATGTTGTTCCAAAGGATTTAATGCCAAATTGTGACAAGCACTAATAGAAAAAATCAAGTATAACTACAGAAGATTCCACATAATTGGTGACTGAGCTGAAACTATCAACTCAAGAGTAACATCATAATCTATCAAGGAAGAACTGTAGATGAATCCACACTGCATCAAGAATAAGGTCAAGACCAAGAAGACAACTATGTGAGTATCAACTTGAATGCTCATTAATGGCAGATTGGTACAATCTAAGTCTCACTAGAGCCATGCACAAATTGTACAATCTAAGTCTCACTGGAGCCATGCACCAAGTCTCTAGATGTAGAACCAAACTTCTGAAGACAGGTAGAGTGCTTCCAAAATAAGAATTTATATATGTTGTTTAGTCCATCTCACCGAAATGCATGGGTAACCAGCCGCTGCATTCGCTGAGTATATAGGAACTAACACTAGATACATAGATCAATCAAAAGAAGTATATAGTATGACAGAGTACATTGAAATAGTAGGATTGTGGCACTTTATTTTAGTGCGATTACAACATTACATAGAGGAGAACTACAAAAACAATAATCATGATGCAAAAGTGCATGAGTAACTCTGAAATGCTCAAAACAACCTTTCCAATGCCGCAAGAATCACAAAAAATGGAGGAACGGTGCAAATGTTATGAGCTCGGGAGTGCAACTAGACCTTCTAACTTTGACGAGCAATAAAAGCTACCAAACAAAAAAATTCTGAAGAAACATTAGCACTACTGGAAATTTGATATTTCCACCTTTTCAATGATATTTTGTTTGCAAAATTTTTCCATCTGGAGCAAAAGTTATGCAAAAATGAAAAAAAGGCCTAAAAGAGGACCTTTCAACACTAAGTGCAAAATTTAAAAACTAATTGGGGTCAAAAATTGCACTCTTGTTCGCGCCATATGACCACCCTTATTAAAAGTTTAAAAAAAAGTGTCGTAGGCCCGCCACCACCACTAGTGGCGAGCGGGCAGTGCAGTGGTGGTACCCCGGTGGCCACGCCACCTAGGGGCCACCCCACCCCACAACTTTACTCAATAAACGTCAGTGGCTATTACAATGCAAGGTTTTTAATAAACCAACCCTTATAGGATGTCAGCTTTTCAAAGTTTGTAAATATATAAAAAATTTAAAAACCAATATAAATGCTTTACCAGGGGACTAGTGAAGGAAAGATTTGACCGGAGAAATCAAACGTGGGACAGATGATAGATGTCAATGAAGGACACCCGATCAAATGTCAATAAGCACAATGTGTTGGTTGAAGATTTCGTCCACTATTGAGCCAACAGGTAAGGAATAAAATTAGAAACAAATGCTCGTACCCATCGGTCCGACGTTCAAAGAACTGAGAGTTGGTGATAAGGGGCTTAGAGGGAGATTTGTCCCAATGACCAGTAGAAATCAATGAGGTCGCGTACCAACCAGAAGAAAATTCACTAGCAGAATAAAGATTCAAATGCCGATAACCAAAGTTTTACCCGGCCGATGGTAATGTGAGCCAAGCCACAGACCTGGAAACTCTGGTGATATTTTAAACAACTGGCGAAGGAAAACACAAGCCCTACGCTTACATCTAATAGTAGGAGGATGGCAGACCCCTCAATCAACCAAACTCTGCCGATCAAAGTGCTCGTACCCTTTGTATGTGATTGGTGGCCAAATGAAAATGGTACCCATCGCAGGAAGAATTACGCTGATGGTAATGTGACCAATCAAAGAAGAACATGGGCCAGCTGAAGTAAATGAACAGTGTACCACTGATTTAGGAGATCCGTATGGCTTCCATGCAAAAAAAAATTGTCTCGGCCTCCAACTAATAGTGTCCAAAATCGACAATTTAGTAGTCGATCTTTAGGTTTTTGGGCCTCCTGGACACGATAGTAGGGTCAATTTTTACCCAAACTGCTCTGAAAGATTAGCTACCTCCTAGATCTGGCAACCAACACCCAACTTCAAACCTATGCAGATTTGGCCTCCAACGTCCAATTAAGACAAAACAAAAGGAAAATCTACCTATCTCAGACACTCTAGATGCAATGGTGAGCTCAGATCTGATGCAACAAGCTCCCAAAATGCACCTGCAATACAAGGCCAAAAATGGAACCCCCATAGAATCTCTCCAAATTGGCAATCCAAAGGCACTCCAATAGCTCTGATACCATGTAATAATTGGCTATGAAGGTAGCCACCCAAAATCTAAAGGCCTAATAGAAAGAACAAGCATAAAAGAGATAGAAACAATATGACAGGAATAGACTGTATTCTTATCAATGAATGCAAATATGATGAGCCAAAGTACATAGATCCCTTGGTTACATAGCCAAGGTGAGAACATAGAAGGGCATAAGATTATGAAAAGTGTTGTAATCTTATAACATGAGACAACTATGAAAAGCTATCACTCCACCTAAAGTGGAAAAGTGATAATGTGATAATCACCACAAAAGGTAGAGAGGTAATCACATGATATGTCCACGAAAGGTGGATGTGATAAAGTAATAACATGATAAGTCCACCAAAAGTGGAAATTCTCCAACTACCTCCTCTGTGGTCCCTAAGTAAACTTAAATAAGGTGTAATCATGACCTAGGACAAGGTACAACACTTTTAATTACACCAACAAGTGTATCACCATGGTGTGCTTCAATAATCTTTGTGAAGAATCATGGTCACCTTAGATTCTGCATTGATTATAGACAATTGAACAAGTTAACAATCAAGAATTGATACCCTCTACCAAGGATTGACGACTTTGATTGACCAAATCAAAGGAGCTAAGGTCTTCTCAAAAATTGATCTCAAATCGGGGTATCATTAGCTGCAAATCATTGAAGTAGATGTTCATAAAAATACATCCAGAACTCCTTATGGTCATTATGAGTTCATCGATATGCCCTTTGGGTTAAAAAATTCCTCGGTAGTATTTATGAGTCTAATGGATGGTGTGTTTTGAGCCTTTTTAGATTTTTTGTGTTAATCTTTTTGGATGACATTGATTTATTCAAGGAATGAAGAAGAGCATGAAGGTCATCTTCATCAAGTCTTGC